>HG995175.1:1207500-1792500 GCA_905333005.2 Lycaena phlaeas | reverse complement strand
GCGACCCCCTCCACCTGCACCGGGCTGGTGTACGCTCGCTCCACCTGCCACGGGTTCAGCCAAGTCGATACCCTGAAACATATACAAATAAATAATATTAAATTAACTGTATGACATTTAAAATAAACATTATTATTTTATCATACAATTATTATATACTAGAACCTTGAAGAGGCTGAGCCATTTTTGATGTCAGAAGCATCGTTAAAAAGCTCTTTCTGCGAAAAGAATATTTAAACTGACTCTTGATAAAAAGAGATCTGAAATCTACATTGTCCAGGTTTTTTTTTGGCATATCTAACCTTCCTATCAAATCAAATAATATTTATTTTGTAGGCAAATTACATAGCACTTGAAACATGTCAATATTTTTTATAAGCTAATGCTAGATTCGCAAAGTAGCAGTTTTCCTCAGAGAAGAATCTAGCAAGAAACTCTGTAGGATTGCTATGACAGTCGGATCGTTTTAGCGGCTACCGACGCCCATAGACGTCTGCACAACTATATTTTATGGAGATGACCACTGGACACTGACCCCGATCGTGCCAACCCATTTCGTCTTCAAGTGTCAACCCTTTTATGTCCCACTGCTGAACACGGGTCTCCTCCTCGAAATCAGGCGAGGAGGGTAATGGGCCAATAGTTCACCTCGCTGGCCCAGTGCGGGTTGGTGAACTTTACATACCTTCAAAGACTATTGACGATATATCATCAGGCATGCAGGTTTCCTCACGATGTTTTCCTTCACCGCTGAGTGAGCGATGGTCTCGTGTTTGGGGTGCACTTAGAAATTTAGAAAAACCCATTCCAAGGCACACACGGGGGGGTCAGGATCGAACCCGGAACCTCTCGCATAAGAGGCATAGTCCATCCACCACTGGACCATCGTCACGCTCTCGCATCGCCTCGCGTCTCTTAATATGTTAAATAATAAAAATATTCTGATTTTTATTATAGTTAAACCTATTTCCAAGTCTTACAATTTAAGATACTTTGTGTTCGACTCACGCGTCGCCGTGCAGCAGTTGGTGCGCTCGCTCCCGCACCACGACGTACGAGTGCACGCCGCGAGCCACGCCCCCGCCCGCCCACTCGCGCTCCGGAAGCACGTCGCACGTCACATCTGGACAATGACATGTTTTTTGACACAACCAAGTTTGGCAAGAGGTCAGCGGACATGAACGTAAACTAGATCACAGAGGACCAGCCCGGGGAACTCATTCACGTGTTGCCTACCCTGACACTGCTTATATTGTTTAATGGAAGAAACTGTTTAACGAAAGAAACTGTTTCACGAAAGAAACTGTTTCACGAATGGAACTGTTTCACGAAAGAAACTGTTTTACCGAAGAGACTGTTTAACGAAAGAAACTGTTTAACGGAAGAAACTGTTTAACGAAAGAAACTGTTTAACTAAAGAATTGGGCAACCAGGCAGACAAGAAGTCGATAAAAGCAGCAGTCACATTTAGTTCGGCATCACGGCATCACAGAGTCACGGAGTTCTATTTTATTTTACCATAACCATTATAACACGAGTTAAAACAAGTGGTTACCGTTGATGGAGTCGTTGGGTCTGATCCACGCGCTGAGGCAGCTGTACAGCGCCGGCAGCGCAACCGGCAGCAGCTCACACAGGGTCGAGTAGTGATCGTACCTGATGGACTAGATTCCGTAAACGAACTGCACAAGGCACCCTGTATAATGTGTTTCGAGTGTGTGTCTGTATGTTCTATGTGTATCTATGTGCATGATCGTAGCCAGCCTTGTGCTCAGGGTGGGGCGACAGTCAACCTGCTATAATTTTTTTGTAACGTTTGGGCTCTTTTGTTATTTGTTAATCTGTATTTAGAGGGATTTCGTGCGCGCTTACTGTTTCGATCGCACTTTTTTTCATGTCGATTAATTGGAACGAAGTTCCTTACGGCAGGCTTGGAGGGGATAGGGATTTTGCTGCGCGACCGAACCGAAAATAATGTGATAGTAAAACCGTAAAAAAAGTGCGTGGAATAAAAGCGTTAAATGAGACGAGCGCAGGCGCGACAGTCGCATACACAAGCGAGTAGTGTATAATACCTTTCTTTTTAGCCGAAGGAACTTCGTTCCTACCTGGTGTCCCACGACACTACATTTTTTAATTATTTTTTTGTGTAAATTTCTTACGGATATTATAATTGTTGTTAGTATAACAAAAAAAATTTTTGACCTCATAGGTCAAAGCTAGGGTGGAGCAAGCGCCCCCTCACACCTCAAGCCACACTGAGAGCTTGCCTGAGTGTGGCTACGCCCATGTCTGTATGAATGTGTGTCTATTATTTCCTTTTATTCATAGCAATCGCACATTGGTATACTAACTATTGCCCGCGGCTTCACCTGCGTTAGCATAAAAATAGTCCTTTTTTATGCATCCTATGTTACTTCTAGTCCACGGAGAATATGTGTACAAAGTTTCATTATGATCGGTTGAGTAGTTTTCGCCCGAAAACTTAAGAAATATCTCTACTTTCACATTTATAATATTAGTATAGATTACAAGTAAACCTGGAGGGTGTAATTCTTTTTATGTTAGTTGGATAATCAACCTGGCAGACCACCTGGGGGTCAACGTCACCCATCATCTTAAGTCTATGTGCCAGTAATTACACTGTCTGTCTTGGCCTTCTCTTCGAAACACAGCCAAGATTTTTCACGGGTGAAACAAGCAAGATGTTGGTACTCAGACAACCGGGAGCGATGCATCACGCATCCCTGAGTCAGCTGTTGCAGTCCGGCCGGCATGAACCGTAGTATTTAATAAACAAATTACAATCATGTTTTTTCGAAACACGATTATTTTAAAGCATTATCATCAAATGTATGTATCATTATGTTTACCGAACCCGATTATACCAAAATAAGTTAAAAATACAAGAAAAAAAGTAAAAAGCGTTTTTTTTTCACTCGCATCATGTCAGGCAATGCCAACACTACCATACGTCTTCATTTTTGCAAGCGTTCCAAATACACCGTGTATAGAATATGTATAGCCTGAGTGTAGATAGAATTTCTTAGAGTCAGCGATTCTCTCATACTTTCAGATCTCAACAGAACGTGAATATCGAACCTGGACCAGCCCGTGAGGACGACGCCTGTGAAGTTGACCACCTCGGAGTGGGCGCGCACCTCCCGGATCCACGCCACCTGGTTGCTCATGTAACGGCTCACGGGGGACAGGACCTACAATCAACGAACTCACAACCTGTACTCCATGTTAATATTACAAAACCCTACCATGAAAATTAAAAAATATATTACCCCATTTTAATTAAGGCTAACTAAGTCCTCCTCGCCTTATCTCGAGGAGATACTGAGACCATTCTTATGACTATACTATTTCTTAAATAAATCTCATATCATTATTTGTATTTATTTAGTTAAATAAGTAGATATTGTGCCAATATTTAATCATCGACACTGAACATAAGTATATAATGTTTTTACTATTGTTATCTTATTTAACAAAAATGCTTGTGCCGACTCCTACCTTCGTTACACGATATATTTCTTGCATACACATAGAGACCACTTGAAGCGGTAAGACCGCCATTTATGTGTATACTCCTAATTCTAAGATTGCGTTGTCACCAATATATAATATCAATTTCATGGTACAAAACAAAACATTTTATTATTATTATTTCTTGAGATACTGTGGGAAAGGCCATATTCCCTGGTAGCCACAATTCCCACTTCAGATGGGTAAGAATCTCTCACCTGACAGCTCCCATTAGCACCCTTGAAGGCTGAAGCCGCCCACACCTTGGGGAAGACCCGGCCGTACGTCCGCCACATGTCCCCACCCAGGTGGAAGTGCTCACCCACGTTGTAGTTCCACACCACAGGCTCCACTAGCTTACCGATGTTCGACTCTAAAAAAAACAAAAAATACATAAAAATTAAAAAAACAGGTGTGTGTGAGATTCACACACGATAGTAGTGAAACACATGTTAAATGCTCAAATACTTGTATTTGAGCATTTAACATGGGTTTTGTATTTTTGTATATTTATATTTGTATTGCTTGTAAGCAAGTATTAATCAGTCTGCAATATACACACACACACCGACATTTGCTCTCTCGCTCTTTTGTATCTGTGTCTCTTACCTGTCGTTTTTTCCCGGTTTGAAATCACAACGATTCTAAAGAAGTTTCACTTCAAAAATATCAATAGATACATACAAATTACAAATTTTGAGTCAGCTCCGACGCACGACAGGACTTTACTCCTTACGAACAATTATAAAATATTTAGTTTAACGCTTCGTGTGTCATCGTGTGACGTCGTGTAACATCGTGTATCGTCGTGTAACATCGTTGTTTGATTTTACTCCCGTAGATTTTCATACCCAGGCCTTATATGAAAATCGATTCTTAAGGAGTAAACTCCCATATTAATACAGTCACGTTTTCATTATTATGAAATAATTAATTTACGTTTTGTTTGGAACATTTTATAGCAAATATGATCATGGTAATATGGTACTACGGTTCAGAGCTTATCGTGGCGGTGGGGCTCAGTAGTCCAGGGTTACACCTTGGGCGAAGCGAATTGAGCTGAGGGGGCTCTTTGTACCCCTCTTAGGACGAGGACGCGAACCTCGCCTTATTGTACTGTCCTGACGTTAGGAGGGGTTGAGTGCCGTCGGTCCCCTGAGGGACTGACTAGCCGTCGAGGTGCCCTGTTGCTTGTAGATCCGGGGCACCTCACCAAAGGCGGCAGTGGTGACACTCGCCGTGTTTTAATGGGTAGAGCTGCGTCCACTTACCAGCTTTCGGGCGCAGCGAGCCCACATACCCGCCTGGGGAGACCCACTTCCCCGAGGAATGCCTAAGCGCATTGCCCGGCGTTAAAAAAAATAGTGTACTGTTTTCATATTGAGATAAGCGATTACAAACAGCTGCTTGTAAAGTAATTAAAATCAGTCACCTACTTTCCAAGACTTCCGAGCTGATCGATCTCAGCATATCATCCCACATCAACACATTCATCTTGGGCCGTTGGGCCTTGAGGAACAGCAGCAGGTCCCGGATGTGGTCCAGGTATAGTGATGTCGTGTTGTATTCGCTCACGGCTGCCTTTCTTTGACAATCCTCACATACAGCTGTGTGCCACACCTTTAATGGACAATTTTAAGAAGTTTGATTACTTAATTTACTAACGTTATAAATGTGAGTGTTTGTATGGACTCATGCTTGCTCTTGTTGGTTACTTACAATAAGAACATGAGCAAAGCTAGCTAGCTACCTGAGCCCCTGACAATAACCTGTGTGTAAGGAAGATTCGTAAAACTATTCCGAATTCAATTAAAAAAATTGTTAATATGGGGCCCTGTAAAAACAAGCCACACTGCTGACTAAAAGGGTGAACATATTTTGATAACACTACACTTTCATATGAAGTATGAATAGGCTTTTAAAATAATATATATCAAATTTTGGTTGTTGGTTGGCAGCGAAAGCAACAAGAAGAAAGGATTATTATATTATAATTTTTTTTAATACCTAGATACTCTTGACTAGTTTTTTTTGACTTATTTCAAGTATAAAAGTTGTTACCTACGAAATAAAGATATTTTTAATTTGATTTGATTTGATTACAAATATGTACTTAATAATGAGCATTAATGAACATTATTCATTCATTCATCTAAACTCATCAAATGTTATGTTAGTTAATCACAATTTTCAGCTTTTCCATTTAGTATTGAACATAATTCTCTTTCAATTAATAAAAGCTTGCAAAGATTGTAAGTATATGCTGAGTGGCTGCCTTTATTGTACACATTATTAAAACTGTAAGTTATATATTTTTATTGTGTTGTTGTGAATAATAAAAGTGTTTTTCATTCTTTCTAATTACCATATAAGATAACATATTAAAATGTAGTATTACAATAAAACATACCTCGTCCGCACCTATATGAAAATATTTGGCATCAGGTTGCACTTCTAATGCGTTTTGTAACATCGCCCGCACGAGATATTGAGATTTTGGCTTGGTCGGACATAGCACAGCCGGTGACCTGGGTTGTTCCCTCAGTTCACGAAATGGTGGATGCTTAAGGACAAATTCCATGTGGCCTATAGTTTGAATTAATTGAATCTAAAAACAAATTAATTCTGAGTAAGTACTGACAACTATGAGTGATGATGGTCCAGTGGGTACCAAGTGGGAGGTATAGATCCTGATCCCTGTTTTCGGGGAGACCCATGCCCAGCAGTGAGACATAATATATAGGTTGATAAATTCGTTTTATTCACTGGAAACTGGTAAACATATTATATAATCCTTACTAATCCTTACTAATATTATAAATGCGAAAGTAACTCAGTCTGTCTGTTACGCTTTCACGCCTAAAACACTGAACCGATTTTGATGTAATTTGAAACAGAGATAGATAAGACCTTAGGAAAGGACATAGGCTGCTTTTTGTTGCGAAAAAAAGCTTAGGGTGGGTTTAAATAGGGGATGAAAGTTTGTATGGAAGTTCGTCATTATATATAGAAGATGACACCATGAAACTTTGCTTTTAAGCACTTGATAAGAATTAAATAACCATTAATAATTGTTCCACCGTTTTTAAGATTTTTACCTATATGGGCATGACATAGGAGATGAAAGTTCGCAGGGTAGTTCAAAAAAGAATCTGTCTGTGTTTACTATACGTACGTACGGGACTGCGCTAATCCGAATTTAACGCAAGCGAAGCCGCGGACAATAGCTAGTACATTACAATATAACAAGTGCAGATTTTATGATACACAGGCAAGTTGTCTAACCTGTCAAACTGGCTAACCTGTTGGTAAATAGTCAATGTCACCATTGAACGAAAACATGTTAATATGGCACCACATCCGTTAACACATTAATTGTTGCTTGAGAATTCTCAGTGTAATCACTAAAGATTTTAGCAGGGTAGTGATATTAACAACAGCTTCATCCACTTATAGTTTAATTTTGAATACCCAATGGCTACCTAAAAGGCCTAAAAGGCTAGACCTTTCGAAAAGAAAAGAAAAACCCCAATGGCCAATAATGGTTCCATCAAGTAATGTGAATATCAGGGCAAATTTTTAAAGTAATTGTAAATTTGTAAATAGAAGAAAATATTAAAATTTGTAAAAAGTTTCAATTTCTGTATTCTATAAACTTACTGGCTCCAGACCTTTCTCTTTGATAGATTCTAGGATGTGCTTCACTTCTTCCATTGTATACATGTCATCTCCTCCGCATCCGCCGACACTACCGATCATTGATAGATCTCCAGAATAAGGAAATGTGTCTTCCCACTCCAGGAGCACTCCTGTAGCACCCCATTGCTTTACACATTCAAAAACCTTTAACAGAAATAATAAAATCAAAATATGGCTTATAATTCTTGAACAAAATAATATTAAGTTTAGCATAATATCACATTCCTAAGAAATTTAAATACTTATTTGAGCTGCAATTTCCTCAAAAATAGAATATTAACCAAATAGTCCGAAAATTTTATAAAAAATTGTTTATTTCTTAAAACATGTTAACTTTTCGCACTGCAATTCCAAAATTATTTTCTTTTATTAATAGTTCTATTGTTTAAAATTGTTACAGAATTACTAATTTTAGAGGATATTTTATTTTATTATAATATGGAAAGTCAAATTGTTATAGGCACTATTTTTTTTAATCTTTATTAACAAAGTAGATGTTTTAATTGTACAGCAGCTACTGCCATAAAAAATTACTAAAAATAACCAACCTAAGTATATGACATTTTTATTAATGATTTCTTTTAACAACCATTTCGTGTATTCTTTAAAATTTTAATTAATTAACAGTTATTCTAGATATATACGCATTTAAAAAATTATGAAGATTGAAGTAGACATATAAATAAGTTTATGCTCACCTTATCCAAATATTGCACTCTTAAAGGAGCTCCTTTTAAATCTAAATGAACGATTCTGCAACGTTAAATTGGCTATTAAATTATAATAATTGTTGGCAAGAATATTTTTTATAGTAAATAAAAATACCTGTGCATTTTACGAAGTGTATGCAATAATAAAGTTTACTCGTCCTCACAAATTAAATTATCTATACTTTGGTCTTTTTAGTATAAATAAAACATTTTATTTGAATTTTTACGTATTTATTCGATTTTAAATTTTAATATAAAAAAGACACTAGGACACTTCTTATTAATAATTGCAAAATATTTCTTAAACCAATTTTAAATCACGCGGTCTGCTGCAAATTGCAATCCACTCAAATCCACTCACCAAAGAGGATATAAACACTACGTTTTAAGAGACGTAACTTCATACAAAGCTAGTTTGACAGTTTTTCTCAGACTTAGTGGGAATGTTTGTGCAACCTAAGAAAAAAACCAGGGAAGGAAACTTGACGAAAATAATGACAGCTAGAACTCATTTACCATAGACCATAAAATCTAGTCGATGGTTGATTCGTATTTTGAAAATTGTAGAAATAAAACAAATATATTTTCTATTTTTTATTATAATTTACAAACACACAATGGTATATTAATTTTATTAAACATTCCAAATAACAGTATACATTTAGATTATTTACTACTTTATTTACATCCTTTAATAATGTAAAACTTATCTAGTCGTAAACTAAATTTACATTAAAAAAAATATTAATGTCAATAGTTTTAATCGTTTTAATTGTATTATTATATGTATAATGAAATACAATTATTATTATTTACCGTGGTGAACATTAATGTGTTTAATTTAAACCTAATTTAATTTAATATGGAAATCAGCGTTATGAAGTAATTGCTGTGCAGTCGTGTTTAAGGTGGTTTGTTAAGTAATCCAATGGGGGGATCAGGTGGTCATGTCCTATGTCGGTAGTCACCATCAGGTAATGCTACTGCTCACAGACTTACTGCTGCTGCAATAAAAATATGTATTGTATGATGGTATTGTCAAAGAAAAGGAACTTCGCCGGACCGATGTATATAGTTTTAAGTATGTGTTAAGGGGGAATTTATAAACACATTCTTAAATAAAAAATTCCTATGCATTTTCGCTTCTTACCATGCACCGTAAGTGCCGTCCTCCTTCTAGTGGCGCCTTGCAATCATATTGGCACTGATTTGTTAAAAACGAGCCACAATATTCATTTTATTACAATATCAGACAAAGATTTTCTTTAGACCACGAACCTTTTACCTTTACCTTTGGAATATGTTCTTTAATAATGGCACGCAATCCCAGTCGTTTAGGGGCCGGATGTATCTGAAAAAAAAAATTATATAAATCTTCATTAAAACAGCTACAGATGTATGAAATTACGTTTAATAAGAAGGCTCTTTGGACGCGACGATGGTCCAATGGTGGGTGGACTCGGCCTTTCATGCGAGAGGTTCCGAGTTCGCTCCTGACCCCCCCCCAGGTGTGCCCTTAAGTGGGATTTTCTAAATTTCTAAGTGCACCCTAAAAACGAGAACATCGCACGCTCACCGGTGAAGGAAAACTTCGTAAATAAACCTGCATGCCTGATAAGATTGAAAGTCTTTGAAGATATGTGAAGTTTACCAACCCGCATTAGGCCAGCGCATCGGTTAACTATGGCCCATAACCCTCCTCGCCTGATTTCGAGGAGGAAACCCGTATGCAGCAGTGGGACATATAAGGGTTGATTTTACTTTTTACTTTACTTTTTTTTTTAATAAGGCTTTTTAGCATGAAAATAATAACAATAGCATTTGTTTAAGGCACAAATATAAGCGGTTTGTACCGAAACATGGCGCGCAACACGCATCCATCGTCCAAAACATTTTACGTGAGAGATGTATTCTTTGCTGCAGAGTCCGAGAGCAAGCGCAACGTGTTGGTCTATTGGTTTAAACTATATCTTAGAAATGGATACATTGACCCTTTTTTCGTCAGTATAGCCGACAGACTGCGATATGTCTCCTTCTTGATGGTTCATAAACTTAGCTGCTACAGGTGCCGTAGATCAGGATCTTAAAATGAACGTAAACGTGGTTGCAAGTAGTAAAGGAGCATAATTTTAATGTCACAGCATAATTTTAGTGTAACAGGGACTGCGGAGATACCCTATGACCGGAGAGAGGGGAGAATTCAAAAGATAGAAAAGCTAAAAAGAGGTCTTCCTCAGTCCCTGTGTCACAATTCACACATTGCGGCGTGACAGCTGATTAGCCAGACTAGCCTAGAGCATCATGCAAATAAAAATAAATGAAAAGATATTAGAGTTTATATTATATAAAACTATAGGGCCCGTGCAAGCTAGTATGAATAATGACGGTTTTTAAACGAAACACCACTTTCGCGAAGTGTTAGTCCTGACTATCTTTAAATTACAATATATTATATTAATAAGATATACGCGAGAGCGCTATAATAGCTTATGTATCCTCTAAGGTTAAGATATCAATAACTATAAAATATATTATAATATAGATTGCTAGTAAAGTAACAGCACTAAAAGCTATATTATTAGAAAAAATAAGAATTCTCAAAGCAAAGTTTCAAATTAGATATCTAGAATGTTTGTATGAAACGAATTAGTATTAAAGAAATGAAGTAAATAATATATAAAGAAATTAAGTAAGAAAAAAACCTAATAGCTAGTCTAAGATACGGTATATAAAACGACCTTGATGACCTTTGACCGTGATGCTTATTTGATGAAACTTGTTTTATATGTCATATGTCAATAAGGAAGAATTAGGAAGATTCACAAAAAATCACAGATATTCTTTCTTACATAATGCCTATGGTGTACCCCAAGGTTCAATACTGGGCCCGTTACTTATTTTAAGTTACATAAACGATATCCCAAATGCAACAAAACACAAATGTATACTATTTGCAGATGATACTACTATACTTATAGAAAACGACAATACAGTAGACTATGAATCTGAAGTAAATAAGACCTTAGAAAGAACTATACAATGGCTAGAATGGAAAAACTTGACAATCAACGCTAATAAAACAAAAATAATACAATTCCAAGCACACAATACATAATAGCACACGTGACTCTCTAAAAATATTATATCATAACACTTTAATAGAAGAAGTATATTCCACTAAGTCTCTTGGTATAATTATAGACCAACAATGTACTTGGAAAGAGTACGTGTATAGTTTATGTTTAAAAATGGAAAATTTCGTATATGTGCTCGGAAATATAGCAAAAACGGTGTCTAAAGATGCAGCCTTATTAGCATATCACGGATATGTAGCTTCCATAATCAAATATGGTATAATCATATGGGGAAATTCTGTCGATTCTATTCATGTTTATCGTGCTCAAAAAAAATGCATCAGAGCTATATGTGGAGCCAACCGCCTATATAGTTATAAACCGTTATTCAAAAAATATTATATACTTCCATTTCCGTGCCAATATATATTTGACATGTGCATGTTTGTATTTAAAAACTCTTAAATGTATTTTAACAACAAAAGCGAAATAGCCACTAAAAGTACTACACGTCCAAATAAACTCTGCATACCAAAACAGCGGATAAAGCTCTGTAGTAGTAATGCATATTGTATGGCAGTGTCAATATTTAATAGACTTACAAAGCACATTATAGACCTAAAGGGAAAAAATTTCAAAAACGAATTATATACTTGGCTTATTTCAAGAATGTATTATAACATAAATGATTACATTACTGACATAAAATAATAATATGTTTTACAAAAATTTGATTTTGATATGGTAGTATGTCTGAAAGGAGCTTACGTCTATATAATTTTAATAATCAATTGTAACATTAGGTACTAGTTATAGCATTCGCACGCTTTTAAGCAGAATATGTGAAGCTATAACTTGAAAATTAACAACATATTGTAAACCATATTCTTGGAAATAAAGATTTATTTATTTATTATTTTATTTATAAACATGTTGCTTATGGGTTGCCTAAAAAAATTCAGCCCAAGATATGATTTTCAAAATTCTTCAACCGGAATTCGAAACTGATTTTTCGCAGACAACCCTTTACCACCGTATTCATAATGAAATAATCTTTAATATCATTTAATTTCAATTCAATAACCAGACCGGTGCAAAATGCTCTAATATCGATTTACCTGTTTACACGTGGCAACCCGAGAGTTGTGACCAGAAAATAATAGGCAACCTAATGTCAGCATATTCTATGGGCTTCATTCTTTCGATTGGTATAGAATTTGTCAAATAATAAAACCGGAGAAATGTTTTAAAAAATATATTTTTTAAAATTATTAATTAATCATATCCTGGACTGAATTTTTTACGGCAACCCATAACAACAGGTTTATTGACATATTAAATTAAATATAAAATACGTTTCATCAAATAAGCATCTCGGTGAAGGTCGTTTTATATCCCGTATCCTATGCTATAAAGTTTACATAGAATTATAATTCTTTGCCTCCTTTTATTCACTGCTGAACTGTCAAATGAATAAATGAAGAAGAGAGGAACTATCATCCAACCCGAGTTTGACGCAAATTAAGGATTTCTTATTACTGATAGATAGTCGAGACATTTTATTACAGTAAGAAAGCCCTCAACTGTGTACTGGAAATAATAATAATAAAACCTATATTCTAGGGGTGGGGGTAATATAAAATTGGTGATGATGACCAAGATGACAAATCATATAATCTAAATAAACATAAATGAATTGTAAGATATGCTTTAGTTATTTGAACGTCCCCTGCTGTTCTGTCCTTTTATTTATACCTGCTAGGGCTTCTTCTTTAGAAGCTATATTTCTATTAATTATTTGGCAATGACGTCTAATGAGTAATTTACTAGTTAATTGGAAACATAAGTTTTGAATTTCGATCGATATTTGATCCCTGGTTGCATTTGTATTTTTTTTTAAATATATTTTGCAAAGTTTTTTTCTGACGCAAGCGACATAACTGAGACTTAATTTTTTCTAATAATAAAGCACTAACTCTTACAGATGTTAAAGTATATCTGGTTTTTTTTAATTGCTCTTCTAGCTTCTTCCTCGGCGTTAGCTCTGAAACATAAAACAAAATATGTATGAGTAAAATTTAAAAAAAAGTTCTTCACCATGATAGGATATTTTTTCAGCATAGAAGCTGTGACTTCACGCTCATATACATCCGTGAATGTATCACTATATACTATTTTATATGTGTATCAAATAAAATAAAATCGCTACGTCCACATTCGTAACCAAAATTTTCGTAACTGGTTACGAAAAAGAAAATTTTTTCCCTGTTTCGTAACCAGTTATGAAACAAGACTTTTTTTTCCATTTTCATAACCAGAGCCTCTTAGTCATGTATGGCCTCCTGGTACTTTTTCCTGGAACAATGATTTGTATTGTGAATACAACTTTTAAAACGTGGATTTATTTATTATAATTAACTCTAAGGCTTCGGCCTCGAATTCAGCGGGCAGCGGGGCGGCGGCGGTGGCGGCGCGGGCAACGTAGATCCGCGCCGCTGCCGCTCCGCTGTTTTCAAGAACTGGTCTATTTGATTTCTACGCAAAGATCCTGCCGCTCCCGCGCTGACACCGCTTTTTTTTCCGAATGCGGGGCATGCGGGACCTAAAAGTCTAGACCAGTGATTGTAAATGGAAAAAAAGTCTTGTTTCATAACTGGTTACGAAACAGGGAAAAAATTTCCTTTTTCGTAACTAGTTACGAAAACTTGGTTACGAATGTGGACGTAGCGAATAAAATCATACTAATATTATAAATGCAAAAGTTAGTATGTTTGTCAATCATAAAACTACCTAACGGATTTTAATGAAAGTTGGCAAGGTTGTAGCTTAATTACCAGAATAACACATAATATTTTATCCCGAAAAATCCAAAGTACTTTAACGCGAGCGATGCCGCAGACAAGCTAGGTACTAAATATTTCTTTGGGCATAAAAACCCTCAGACTAACGGACATGGTAAATATTGGTTTTTTATTTGATATAAGCAGTTTATATAGTTCACCTACATCCTGGCCTGATAGTGGATGGTAGACTACACATCACATAGAGTATGAAAGCTGACAAGCATTCAGCGAACTGTTCAATGCTGTGTTAAAAGCAAATTTCTTTAGTGCCACTTTAATAGTTATGAAATAACCTTACCTCCAGGGCATTCTTGTTCTGGCGAGGAAGAGACTGCTTCGCAGTTTTTTTTCGCAGGTGGCGCTGTGATTTCTGCAATGAAACAGCACATATTTGTCTTACTATACTATTTAGTTAAAGTTATCTAATGTTTGTTGTTGTTTAGCGACGGTGGTCCGGTGGTGGACGGACTCGGCCTCTTATGCGAGGGGTTCCGGGTTCGATCCTGACCCGTCCGTGTGTGCCTTGAAATGGGTTTTTATAAATTTCTAAGTGCACACGAGACCATCGTTCGCTCACCGGTGAAGGAAAACATCGTGAGGAAACCTGCATGCCTGATGAGATTGAAAGCCTTTGAAGGTATGTGAAGTTCACCAACCCGCACTGGGCCAGCGAGGTGGACTATTGGCCCATTACCCTCCTCGCCTGATTTCGAGGAGGAGACCCGTGCCCAGCAGTGGGACATATAAGGGTTGATACTTTTTTTTATCTAATGTTTGCGCGAATTGCGAAGCATTAAAATTTTCTACAATTTTGGATAATGAAAGTTATAAATAGGTAAAATAAAAATACATTATATTTCAAAAACTAATGTCAAAAAATGTCTGTGAATTATGTGTAATATGATATAGCCTTCCCTCTAGGGTTTTCCTCTTCTGGCAAGTAAGAGACCGCAACGGTGAGTTTTTTTTGCGAGTGGCGCTGTCATTTCTATAATAGCACAGCACATATTTGTCTGATGATTTAGTTGAAGATAAACAAAAGGGGGGTTAAATGTACATGGTATTATTATTTAACACAAATAACATAGTTTAGAATGTGAACCTATTCTCACTTCCAAATGTGAGGCAGGCCCAAAACAACATTTTTGAGATCGAGACAAGGAAACCCAATTGCGAAATGGTGGTGATGTGTAGACCGGCTACCGCCTTACACACCATTGTACCCCACCTGAGCTCACTAAATGCTTTTCCCAGTAAACCCAAGTAAAAAGAAAAAATACTAAAAAAGTAGTTTTATTAATTCTAAAAGAATTTATTAATAAATTTAAAAAACAAGTTTACCTTGAATTTCTGAAAGTGGTCCTTTGTATTTTTGTCTCGTACCTCAATTGAACTCCTCTCTACTGATGTTTCTAGAAATCATAAAAATTTGAATTCAATAATTTTCACAGGTCTTAATTGATATTATGCTTAATTGATAAATATGAGTTTTTGGAAATAAAATAGTAATAATGATTAGCCTTTTAATGGTTTATTAAGGAATTATATTTCATAACTAGCTGTTGCCCGCAGCTTCGCCTGCGTTAACTAAGATTTACAACGGGATCTTAGTACGCGAAATAACATTTTTTACACCTTGTGTCCGAAAAACCAAAATATCTTACGGAACCTTTTTTTTTATCAGAATAAAATTTTGCCTAAGTTACTCGTGGATAATGTAGCTTTCGAATGGTGAAAGAATTTTTGAAATCGGTCCAGTACTTTTTGAGCCTATTCATTACAACCAAACAAACAAAGTTTTCCTCTTTATAATATTAATGTAGGTAGATAGTGTAGAAGTGAAGATGTAGATATAGGGTAGATAGGGCAGATAATTTCGCCACAACTTCAAAACCAAACGTCCAATTTTAATTATTCAAAAACAAAATATTATCTACATGAACTCTACTTAGCGATGAAAAAGTTTATTTTGAAAAATATTAAAAACATGAATAAAATAAACGCGTTTAAATGTAGCCCAAAAAAATTCAAAATTTCTAAATAAAAATATGGTTGTTGTGCCTCACTCGACATAGATAAGTATAGTGTGTCCTGAACTTCTTTGTAGATATTTATAAGATCTACAATTAATTAAAACATTTAAAGGTTCTATCTTTTATAGTTTAGGCAGCGTACGCAATATAAGTAACTTTTCTGGTTGATTTTTTACACCTTGTGTTCGAAAAACTCAAATATTTTTTCCAGAATATAATATATAGCCTATGTTACTCGTTCATAATGCTTTCGAATGGTGAAATAATATTTGAAATCGGTCCAGTACTTTTGAGCCTATTCATTACAACCAAACAAACAAACAAACAAAGTTTTCCTCTTTATATACCCTAATATTGGTAGATTTTGTTAAAAAAAAAAGGTTTTATAATATTATATAGAATCACTTCATAGATTCTTCTTTAAAATATACATAATACATAGAAAGACTCATGAATACGTAGACATCATGCATCATACTACATAGATATCATGACTTTGAATGGTTAGTGATTAGTCAATAGTGATGAAACCAAAGTTTAAAATAATATAGGAATTTAAAATAATATAGGGATAGTCTTTACCATAAAGACTCACAATCACTATAATATGTAATTGAAAATTCTTTGTGTTAGATATGTATATAGTTTAGTATTAAATAGTGAGATTTATTAATGTAAAATGGTTAGTAATTGTTTCAATTATTATTTATATAAAATTAAGAAAAACACTCCTTTTTTTTCTTCTTTTTAGATAGTCGTCATCTTTAATAGAACTTTAAAAAATATAATAATCAAACTAAAACTACGTTCTTCAATAAGAAACTATGAATATAGTTCACTTGTTTACTAAAAGCCCTGCGGGAGTGGAAAGACTTCAATTGGGTTATTTTGCATCAAAAATATTTTTAAAACAATTGCACTGTAAGTTGATGTAAAATAGAAGAAGTTTATTGTCCTTTCCTTGTCTTATATACAAAAGAATACGATTTAAGGCCGTCTTTATAATCAATAGAATATAGAATATGCAGGTGTGCAAATTACTTTTGACCATTAACATTTTAAAAATATTTGCGTATAACAAATACTTTATTGTTCTTTTATATTATAATCCGTCCTTTTTTTGATGTGACCACAATATGTTCTTTAGCAATAATAAATTTCTTTTATTTTACTTCAACTCACAATGCAATTGTTCTTTTATAAAATATATTTTTTAATTGTTTTACTTACTTTTTAGTGATTTCAAACTCTAGATTGGTTCACGCAAACTTAAAATTTTATTTATTACTAGCGGACCCGACAGACTTCGTTCTGTCAAAGGTCATGGGGATTTAATAAGCATAAATACAATAATCAACAACTTATTACAACAACACACAAACTCATCTATTCTGGTTATATTCTTGTGATGGCATTGTTTATAATGGGTACATCATCATCATCGGCATATATCCGTCCACTGCTGAACATAGGCCTCCCTCAATGAACGCCAAGATGACCGATCCCGTACCACTCCCCTCGACCTGCCACTGCACGGAGATCGTCTTCCCACCTGTTTAATGGCCGACCAACACTTCGTCTACCTAAATGCGGCCTCCACATTTGAACCTTATTGACCTACCGGCCATCCGTTCTTCTGAGTGTGTGACCAGCCCAGTGCCACTTCAACGTACATATTTTTCGCATGATATCGGTAATTTTAGTACTCTGGAGGAGGACTTCGTTTCGAATCCTATCTGCCAAAGAAACACCAAGCATAGCACGCTCCAGTCGTAAATTAAGAGTTTGTTTCAGTCCCGTAGGTCAACACGGGGATAACGCATTGGTCTTTAAACTGTACGGTATACGGACGACGTGAGGATATGGCGAAACTTCCTAAATGCTGCCCACCCTAATTGAATCCTCTTATTGGCTTGCCTCTCGAAGTTATGTTGACCTAGCTGCAAGGTATGCCTAAGGTAGAAATACTCTTGCACGGCTTCGAGAGTTATGTCATCGACGTTAACCGGCCTAAGGAGAACGTGTTCGTTGAACATGACTTTCATGTTGTCCAAGTTCACCCTAAGGCCCACACGTCGGGATGATTCGTTTAGACTGTGCAGCATCTTCTGTAAACCCTTCAGCGACTCGGCCAGTATAATAAGTAAGTATATCGTCGGCGAAACGAAGGTGTCAGAGATACTCGCCGTTAATGTTTATGCCACATTCTGCCCAATTTAAAGTCTTGAAGATTTCGTCCAAATCATTCGTGAATGGTTTCGGGGAATGAACATCCCCCTGTATATATCCCCCTCCTCGATGCAGTTGGATTGGTCTTATTTGACCTCCCGGAATCAGAATGAACATAAAAGCGGCTTCGTATAATCCTCTCATTACTTTAACGTATCGCCAATCGACATGACATCGCTGCAGAGCTTCCAGAACAGCCCAGGTTTTAAAAGAGTCAAAAGCTTTCTCATAGTCCACAAAAGCAAGGCACGGTGGCTGGTTGTACTCATGGGTCTTCCGTATAACTTGCCTTATAGTATGAATGTGGTCTATGGTGCTAAATCCTCCCTATTTTAGCTACTTAAGAGCCAAACTAACCTCATCTAATCTGATGTTCAGAAGCTTTCCAGAGAGGTGTCGTGTTAGGCTGGCACGCGGATCATTATTCCGGGTATTAGGTTGAGGAGCATGGGACGCGTACAATTTGCTATAGAAGTCTCCGTTCTCCGATAAGATCTCCGGCCTAGAAGAAACGGTCTCGCCAGAAGTGGTCCTAATCTTCGACAGATGGCTTCATGTGTGTGTACAAACTGTAGTGAAATTATTCATTTTCAAAAGCTTATACCACCCGAACAGATAAGTTTTCGATACTATATAATATGTACAAAATACATTTAAAAGTAAATAATAACATGTGTGTAAAGTTTTCATTTTCCTATATTTATAATTTAATTCGGTGTTCATCCCAATTACATAATAATATTAGAATGTATTTAAATAATTTTGCACAGACAGGGATATTAAATTAATAATTAAAAATAATAAAACACTCTTGGTAACGCGGTTTGTGTTTGACTGATGTAATGACGTGGAAACTGATGCATTTTATGTCGCGTGCCTGCCTGAAACTAAAACAAACGAAATAATATCGCGAAACCGACCAAATTGAAAGTCAGTACTAATGATCCATAGCCCGTAAATTGTGTAGCTATGTAATTTGGTCGGGTTCGCGTTATTATCACCTTTTATGAGTTTCCGAACACGACATTAGACCCTCCAACAGCAAACGCACACTGTTTTGATAGAATAAATGAAATTCCGACTTTGCTCGGGTGAAATTTGATTTACAATGCACATAACTAACGATCTAATAATAAGACCGGCAGGGTCCCATTGCACAACCCAACAGTAGGGTTTAAATTTCTTAAAAGCATTTCTATACAACCAACGTTTAATTTAAGGAATGTGTGGTGGTAATCCTGCAATCGTTATATCGAGTTTAGGAATTCTACGGGATAGTCTAAAACATCATTATGATCATCCTCAACTACAGCGTTATAACTCTCTTAAATTTTAAACACACCGGAGGTTTTTTCAACAACTTAGTCGTGCAATTGAAAACTATCTCCGTTTTGAGGAGTAAGTAACGTTTTCATTGAATAATTTTTATTAGGTATCATTTGTGTCAAGCGACACATCAAACATATGGTCTACAATTGAATTATCTACAATGCATCGCTATGGTCAACACCATCCTCATTTGATGATCAATTGCCTGAATCCTTATGACACGTAAGACGTAGAGATCTCATCAGAATTAATTGGAATTTTTAATCTCGAGTGATCTGTTCTACCGCCATCTAAAAATTTGCTGCAATCCCAGTAAATGCTATAGCATTATTTAATTTTTGCCTATAGGCAGGCATATTTTGTTTTCAGATCTTAAAATGTACAATAGTTGTAAATACAAAAGTTTTTCCAGTTCCTCTTGGGCCGTCAAGTTGGAACAGAATGTATATCTATAAATTCTTTTGATATAGTACCTATAAATTCTCCTGATCATAATATTTCTTTGTCTAAATAATCCTTTTCATAATACAAATACAATACAAAACAAAACTTGACACTGGCAAATAATAAATACTCCTTGCCAAAAGCGTATTAAAAAAAGTAAATGTCACCCGTTATCAATGACAGTGATAATATGCAATTATGTCATTGTATTTTAATGGACTGCAATATTTTGTCTGTCAACACTATTAGAATTTAACAAAATACTCGACAATCCAAATTTTGGGGATATTTGTTGTCGACTCGAAATCTTTAATTTTTTATGTTTTATTATTTAGGTAACTTTTAGATTGAGTCTACGACGAAATTATTAATATGATATAGCTTAGACAACAATGAGTGTTTGTAATCTAATATGAGCTTTATATAATAGCGATAAAGTTCAGATTGACTCTACATTTTAGTTAGAAAACGTTTGTATGGGAAAAAGAAAAGGGCTGTTTTTAGGGCTTTCCCGGCAATTATTCGATTTTTTTTCGCCGGAACATCCATCCTTGGACTTCCACAAACATTTAAAAAAAAGAATTATCGAAATCGGTTCAGCCGTTCACACGTGATGCCGTGACAACGCGAAACGGGTTTCATTTTTATATATATAGATTACGCGTTTAATAATATTTAGAATTTAGACTAGAGTTCAGAGATAGCGTTATCGTGAATATTATGAAGAATAGCTAATAGCTCTAGTTAGTTTTCAAATGGCTTCTTCACAGAAAATTAAAAATCTTCTTCATCATCATCATCATCATCAGCCATTATCCGTCCACTGGTGAACATAGGCCTCCCTCAGAACGCCAAGACGACTGATCCCCTGCCACTCGCATTAAAATCTTAGATCTTATAAATAGATAATTTTATTAGATAATCCTGATCTACAATTTGAATCTGAGCTATTTTTATCGTAAAACTAAATTTTTGGCAAACTCATTTTTGCGACATTGCAACCATGGATTTTTCACTGGACCATGGTCTCTTCAGAATTTAATTAGAGAGTTATCCAGTGCATCTTTGTAAGTTTAAAGTACGCAAACAGGTCTTTGCTACTGAGCATATGCATAGTTTATATTTTAAAATTTTATGTGTATTTCATACCTGTAACACTTTTATCAGATATGTTGCAGGCTACACCTGCAGCGATAGCTTCAAGTCCATTTTTGTCCTTACTTGTTGATGGCAATTTTTAGGAATACAATCTGAAATGCCAAATTTTTTAATTTTATTTATATAACTGTAAGATGCATTTTTTATAATTAAGAATAACTATTTTAATATCAGTTAAGGCATAAGTTGCCACAGATGTTAATACTTTGGAAAAGAAAAATTTATAATAAGATCCATATGATTCAAATACATAAGCCTCCTCTAAAATATTCAAAAGTAAATAAAAAATTACTCATAATTAAATTTATCTACTAGTAAATATTACACTGTCATATAACATATTGTTTCCTATGAGAGGTTTAGACTTTATAAAATATTATTTCTGATATCATAAAAAGCATATTCTAAAAACAATTGCATGTCTAAAAATTTGTAAATAAATACATAATGCTGAAGAAGTAAATGATAATATTAATAAACTATGCATAATTTGTGTCATAAAATAATTCATTTTAATAATTTTATCTCAATATTACCATGACTCTTATGCATATGTTTTGGGAATTCTGCCATCTGAATATTGTTCAGTGGGACTGAGATTTATTTCAGAGTAGGAATTGCCTGGCTTTTCAATCAATTATTTATTGAAATATTTCCTCTCAAAATGGTCACCACAAAATATATGAAGCATATATTTTGTGGTGTTGATAGTTGATATAATTTTTTAAAGGTCAAATGGACAAGATCTTCATTACCCGTGATGCGAACCTATTCTCTGCAACTGTTAAAGATAAAAAATTAACAAGCAAATGATAAATCATATTTAATACTTATTTTACAATCTTGAAGTTACTTCCACATATAGGAATAAGCATTTATAAGAATATTTATGTGATGTATGTCAGAATCTGAATTACCATTAAAACTCTAGCACTATAATTACCAGCTATCCTGTTTTCATTACTAATTAGTTTTAAATGTTGAACAGATTTAAACCTCACATCAAAGTTTAATAAAGTAATATTTTTTTGCAACTTAATTTTATATTTAACTAGCAACCCGCCCCGGCTTTGCACCCACGCAATGCAGATACTAAGAAGTATACTACAGAATGTCTTTATATACAAAGTTCATAACTTTTTAGTCATTAAACATTAAACAGGTCATGTTTAAAATAATTGGTATTTAACTGCTATATTTTAGATGTATTATACATTTAAACCTTCCCCTTGAATCACTCTATTTATTTTAAAGACCGCATCAAAACCCGTTGAGTAGTTTTAATGATCTAAGCATATTATATAAGGACAGGCAGCAGGAAGCGACTTTGTTTTATACAATTTAATACTTAATGAAAAAGAACAATGCGTAGAAAAAAATAATCGTTATGTAATGTATCGTAATGACGTTAACTTGAAATATATCAAAATGTTCGAGTTAAAAGACGGTTGTGCAATTATTGGTCCAGAATCATGAAAAATTATCTAGATATTTCGTGTGTTAAGTTGTTAAACTTAAAATATTGAAAGGTATGGTACGAAATAAAATATCATTACCGGAATATTATTATTAGAAATAGAATTATGAAATTAAACCGTCTAAATGATTAATGAAAGCTACGTATTTAAAAAAAGATACAAAATTACTTACCGATCTTCGTCCAAAGGAAATCTTGCAAAAAAGAGATATATATCCTGATGATATTCTTTCACGCCGCATATCTGGCAGGAACGAGTACGTTTTTTCAAAATTTTATACACGTTTCGACGTACAGAATAGACGCTAAAGTGATTAAGGATTTCTAAATTCTAAGAAACAATTATCACTCAATAACAAATAACAACAATTAAAATGGCCGATTGACGCTGACTGCTGATATTTGACAATTGACAACTTTCAAAATGTCTATTATGTTGGTAGCACCTCTGTGCTATGCTATGTTGGTAATGAAAGTCTCACTTAGAGTTTCTACCCCCTGTCCACTCACATTCACTGCTCATAAATAATGATTAATGACATCAGTCAAGTGTCAACTGTCAACGTCAAGTCACAAGCATAATATAGATCCACACGCTTGGCAACCCTCGGCAAAACCACACAAATTCAAACATGTGGATACAGAATTTGTCTTGGCTTGCGTAGGTTTGCAAGGGTTTGTAACCAATCAGACGAGTGTCGGTATTATACACAAATCAAAGGTAATTTGCCGCAAACGCTTGCGACTCGCCCACATGTTTGTGCCTTGTAGAGGTTTGGAGTTTGCGGCAAGCCCTAAACGTGAGGGTCCGGTATACGGAAATTCAGTAACGGAATCATTAAAATTTCTCCCCTGCCAGGGTTCAGAACTTAGGGCTTTTTCCCCCAACGCTAGGGATTTTTAGGTAGTTTATATTTTTAGAAGTATTTTTAGGGATTATTTGGTTGCGAATATTTATTTCTTTTACTTTTATTAAACCAACATTTGTTACAGTTCACATTCTAAAAGCCAGTGTGGAATATATAACAAATAATATAAGAAATGGTGGATCGTGTAAGACAAAAAAATGTTAAATTTATTTAATATTTCTTAAATTCATGCATATTAGTATGAATTTAAAAATCGTATTGAATCATAAGGAAATTATAGTTCAAGTGTTAAGAGACTTTTAAATAGTAAACCTGTTTAAATTGTAATTTATTATTTGTTTAACAATATTAATTTATTTAGTTATTATGTGTTAAGTAATATTTATTTATTTGTTTTTGAATAATAATATTGACAGAGCAGTTTTCAAGCTATTGTGGGACTTTTACGGGTTTTTTATTCGACCTCTAGGAAGAAAAATTTTTGAGAGTTGGGAACCCTGTCCGGCGGTCACATATTATGTAATTTCAGATTTGACATTTGGAATTTGATTCAAAATCTAAATGTCGTGTCGTGTTTTCTCTGTTTTCCGTTAATCAATTATTATTTCCAGTTTTGTTATTTCGGAGTGGTTTTCTATAGCGTTTGGTTTAAAAACGCAATCTGTTTATATTGTGATTGGTTCGTGAATGCTGCGGAAAATTGTTCTGGGGCTGTTTTCTGTATGGGACTGTTTCGGCGGTATTATATATAGTGACTGTTCTGGTGGTTTTCTATAATGTTTGTCTTCAAAACTCGATCCATATATTGTGATGTGATTGGTTCGCAAATATTGCGGCGGACTGTTTCGGAATGGATGGATTTGGAGTTTTAATTGATTGAAGGTGACGTAAGGGACAGTGCCCTCCCTTGGCGTTTCCCGCCATTCCTTCTTCTTCACACAAAATATGTGTAGTTTACGTCAGACATGGCAGCATGGCCTCTAGTCATAGCCGGTTCCAACAGGAACAAATATACGAAAAAAAAATCTAAATGTCAAATCAAAAATTCAAAATTTTTGAATAACTCGTTTTCTGTTATATTCGGTGCGCACCTTGATTTTAATTTTATTGTGTTATTTCCTACGTTTTTGACTTGCTCACGGATTTTTGGTCTTCTACGTGTTACGATATGGCTTAGCTTGTTACTTTGGACTGATTGCATGACTGGTAACTTGGGGTTTTATAACACAGATTACGATTTTTTGCAACATTGTTTTAAAATTTAAAATGCCGAAATCATCCGATTTAAAATGTTATTTTAAATGTGCTATCGATGGTAAGTATTCCTATTATGTAAAGAAACGTTTCAGAGCAGTATAAAAAGATTTAATATTATGCCAAAAGTAATATTCAACTTCGTAGTATTATTAATAAAATAGACTTCTATCTCTTTTAATTTTTTTCAATCTCTTTTAATTTTTTTCAATCCACATAAATTTCGTTATTATAGCTTTTGTATCGCTTGTATGATATAATTTACTTATAATATATCATTCACGCCAGATGAAGCTATAATTTAATAATAATAATTCTTTTCAGGACCTTTACATCGCTTTCCAAAGTGGGAATATCCTCATACAGAGAAATTTAACCACTGGAAATCTGTACTAGACAGCAAAACTCAAGAAAGAGGAAATAATTATATTTACAATTCTATTCGTATTTGCCACAAACATTTTGAGGAGCACCTCAAATTACCAAGCAGACGTTTGACAGGAAATGCTATCCCTACATTGAACTTAAGTAAGTTTTATTTAAATATTCTAACTGGAATCAATTTAAAATGATGCTGGATTGCAAATATTTTAATACTGTTTGTTTTTTTCTACTTACTGCCGTGGTATAACTAAAATGCCGTTATCCAACATCTAGGCGATTCTCGTTTTTTGACACTAAAGAATAGAGAAAAAAATTCTCTATCGATCTGTATTTTCAGTTTTTTGATATCTTCATTAGTTTTAAAAATAAAAATTAAAAGATTGCCGTTAACGGCATACGTTATGTATTATTACAAATCATAGTTTTTTCGCATTTACTCAAAACTATGATTTGGTAGATAACGGCATTTAAGTTATACCACAGCAGCTTAGTTACTAAACAATTTATAAAATTACTATATATTATATATTTATTAGATAATAATAAAAAATAATGATATTTATAAATTATCGTTAAAAATAATTCCCAACCAATTCAAGTCTGATTTCTCATGGTTTTTTATACTGTTACAAAGACACAAAGCACAAAGAAGCTAGCACCATCTAGTGTCAACCAGTAAAACCACTCTCTTCATTTTCGTTTATTTCACCTTAAGGAAATAAAGTGGCCTACACTCATAAAAAATATAAATCCGGCACTGCACAAGACCCATACATTATTATTTCACTCTTTATAATGCAACAGCCATTCTTTATTATGATGAAATATTTTCATATTAAGACATGAACAAACATACAGAGATATAGATTAGGAAGTCTTGGTCTATATTTTTATGTTTGTGAATTTTCACAGAAATAATTTGTAAAGTATTGTTGAAATTCGATTGAACTGTTTAATCCTATCACTTAGCAGTAGAATGCCATCACTATTAAATAGCTCTTTACTTTCAATTTATGGCCACAATTGCTTCACATACTGATGAAGACATTATTGATTCAGCTTTCAAAAGTAAAGAGGAAGCAAATGAAGATGATGAAGATGATCAAGTGGACGATTCTGAACCATCACCAACTGTTGAAGAAGCACTTGATGCCGCCAAAGTTGTGGAAAAGTTCTTATTGTTTCATGAAGGTGATTCCACCACATACCAAGACATGCACAAAATACTTACAAAAATACAAGACAAATATTGCCAAAGTCAAGTCAGACCAAGTTAACAGAATATACAGGTAAGACGTGTAATAATCTACTTATTGATAGTAATAAAATTAGAACTTATAATTGGTTAAATTTGGTTTATTTTTCCTCTTCCCTCCGTATAACGAAAACTCGTTATAACGAAGAAAAAAAAATTTGTACTTTGAAATTTCTTACAGAGTTTACACTTTTTTATATTTTCTTCTTCTTGGCGGGTTACTCCAGGTGGTTGGTAGTCAGCCCTGCATATTTATTATATATTGTTGTCTTGTCAGTCTAAACAGTTCGTTGGCGGTCACAATGCTCAGGCCAGGTCCGAGTCTATCCCTGCTGGATCATCATCGCTCATAACAGATTTATTATCTTTGACTTTTTATTCCTACATATTAATTCCTATAAACCAATAGTGAGTGAGTCTTCTGTCAAAATTTGTAATTTGTTTTAATGTTTAACTAATGTAACTTCTTTTACAGAACACGGATTACTACCCAAAGAGTGTCAAGGAACAGCTGATTTTCTTCTAATATTTGATATATTATTTGACTTTTATTGGTCATTCCCACAAAGATGAAAAGAAAATGTACAAATGTTGTATCAAAATAATTCACCCCACTTCAAATTGTGAAGAATTTGATTCTGATAATTGAATATTAAATGGAAAATTTTCAAATTTCAATAGGAATAACCATGTTAAAATAAGCATTTGGTTTTTATAATAAAAGACGAAATAAATAACGATTGTTTTATTCTATATAGTAGGTATATTAGGTAAGTAAAACAGAAATAATTTGAAATCAATTTTTTATTAGGTTACATAATGAAGCTACTAGTTTCCCTTCAAAACGTATAAATCTTTGGCCTTTTAGTTTAATATAATATTATATAGGTGTAACCCATCGTTTTTTAATTTACCAATTTATGAATTTCACATTATAAATTTAGCTAATGTCTCTAAAATCTTATTCCTACCAGAGGCCACACTACCATGTCTAGATTAAATATAATAATATTTTTCATTCCAATTTTCGGAGTAAACAACTTGCAGTATGAAGTCACAATCATTAAATGTAACATTAATAATAATCGATTCACACTAAATTAAAAAATAACAGTGAAATATTTTTCAATCAATTATCACAGTCATCCCTGTTATAATTCAGTAAAAATAGTTAAAATAATAAGGCTTTTTTAAGGTGTGTGTGCATAGCCTTACTACCTACTGTATATTTGTTTTTGCTAGTAAGTATAATATAAATAATACAATAATAAGAAAATGTCTTAATAAAATGCAAAATTTATTTCAAACTTTTATTTGTTCTCAAGTACATAATTCGAAAGATTACATTTTAAGTAGGTCCATGTATGTTATTCCTAAAATACTATGAAGTCTTATTAAACAACCATCCTATTAGCACTACAAAAATCTTAATACTTCAATACTACTAAAACATTATCTAATTTTCGAGTAATAGTTAGCAAAACTTAAAATTACTTATAAAAAATTTATAACTAGGTAGTAGATCAACACATATTTCACTCAGATTTCAACGCTTATAAACTTAATATTTTATACAAATTTTCTAGTTCGAAATATTAATTTGATTGAACACAATTTATATTTTTTATTTTACTCTCCGGCTGTGACAACAAATTAAACTTTTTGTCATTGTTACTCATAGGTCATAATTCAATACATTTCTTAAATAAATATAAGTATATTTATAACTACTTACATTTTAAAAGACCCACTGGGCCTTGCACCTATACCATAATTAAGTAATATAAAAATAGTCAAAACCTTCCATAAGAAACTGGTTAAAATATTAACCCTATGTAAACACTCTTGCTACCTTAGCATAAGTACGTAATACGTATACGACACTAAAATAATTACTACAAAAATAAATATTGATATAATATTATAAGCCACATTTTAAATATTTTATAGTCTTATTATTAAAAGGCACGTCATAGAGGAAGGCTAAAATTTTGCCATTTGCATAAAAAAAGATTTTACATGGGAAGACTGAAGAAGGGCGGATCCAGCTTTGGTACCAGGGGGGGGGGGGGGGGGGTCACGTAGTCGAGGTCAAGTCTTGACTTTTGACTGGACTATATGTTCAATTAGTGGTCCACCTTAGTCCTGGAACCAGCCCAGGGGGGGGGTCATAACCTCCATGATACCCCCCCCCCCCCGTGGATCCGCCGTTGGACTGAAATGGCAATATGAATACAAAATTAGTACTTATATTTTTTAGTCACTTTTGTATGGATAATTATGTTAACTTTGTCCGTGATGGTAATTTTTTTTCCTAACGCCAACAGGCTAGCGATACATTCCAAACTGAAACTTTCTCTGAGCAATAATTAGTACTAATAGACCTGGCAGAATATCTTAAAACAAGCCATGAAAATATAAATGCCAATACTGACCAATTTATTGAACACTTCATTTGTCTATTAAGCCTTACGAAAAACGTAAATGTTCACAAATAAACGCCAAAAAAATCCTGAACACAAAAAACAACAAAAGCAAAACCAGGGTTGTCTTGGCGTATACAAAAAACGACATAAAATGTCTTAAAATAAACCTCGAAAAAATAAAGCCACTCACACTTAACAAACATTTTAAACACGAAGACATTTAAAACCGCAATTAAGCGCCATTTGTAAAACTGGCAAGATTGTATGTCTAAATTAAGGTTTTAAACTGGCAACATCATGTCATAATTTAATGTGCGATGATAATTTTCACCCCTGGCTCCGGATCGACAGCAACATCCTTAGCCAAAGGAGCGTTACCATAGATTCTGAAGTTCTTTGTATACGGAATCACCGCTACAAGAAGACCTGAAACTATAACCCAAATGCCCGCGATGTAGAAAGCCGCGTCCCAGTATCCAGTTTTGTCTTTTAGTGCACCTGAAAAGAAAAATTAATAGGGATGTTAACATGTGTTACAAATTCACATAAGGTTATGTATTACATATTAAAGACAGTATTTGATAACCTAAAATAACATTTTAAAAGTCTACTAATATTTGTCTTAAATTTAGAAAGTTAATTTTAAATGTGTTATTTATCTCCTGACTGCAAACGCCACAATAGGGCGATGACGTCACCGACCAGTGAATTAAGTACAAACCGTCATAACTCGTAACAACGCGAGCGCTGTTTATCGGTGTGTGACGTAATCACGGTTACCTGACAGCTTGGTGCGTTTTGGCGGCAATTTTAAAAACGATTTTACTTTACATAATTTTTTGTTAAAATTGGACATATTTCTTAACAAAAGTATTTTTTTCGTGTTTACCTATGGGATATGATCTATCAAATAAAATCAATTAAAAAAATACTCTATTATCCCTTCTTTAACTATTTAAAAAAAAAAAACGCAATGTGCTTAGAGTCTAGTGTACATACTTAGGGTTCAAGTTTAACGAACATTTTGTGTTGCTTGAACAACAATCGAAATGTATATTACATATTAACATATATATTACCGGTTTTACAAGTATTGCAGCCATTCATGACTACCTTTTTTATTGTTCGTTGGA
This sequence comes from Lycaena phlaeas, assembly GCA_905333005.2. NCBI lineage: Eukaryota > Metazoa > Arthropoda > Insecta > Lepidoptera > Lycaenidae > Lycaena > Lycaena phlaeas. The sequence continues at coordinate 1,762,649 of HG995175.1, read as the reverse complement.
AAAAAAAATCCAGTGGCAAGAATATTATATTGATAATTAGTTCTATACATGGTCATAAACGTGATAATACTTAATTTATGAGCAGGAAAAAACTGCCTAAAAATAGTATCGAATTCCTAAATGTTAAAACGAAATACCTAAATAATGTCGTAATTATACATGCAGTAAATGAAGGCATAATAATCTCCTTTTTCTTATGGTCCTTATATGTCCATGAATAACGTAGTGTCAACATTGTAATATTAATAGCTTAATAAATCGCGATAGAATTTAGAACATCCCTTTTTACTATCGATTTCTTTCTAAACAAACGACACGCGCTACAAAATAAATATTTTATGTTAGCATATATGCATAAAATAACGCTAAATATTTCGGAATGTAAACTATACGTGATTTATAGTACAGTTAAATAAACGGGCGTTTAGATAAACTGTTTGCCGACACGTTTTACAAGATCTCAAGGACTTAGATCACGTGGAAGCCATTCAGCAGATAGCAACTATTGTAATGAAAATACTTTTAACCGATTTTGACTAAACGTGTTGACATTTATCCTACTAATATTTTAAATGCGAAAATTTGTAAATATGGATGTTTGTTACTCTTTAACGTAAAAACTGCTGAATGGATTTTATGAAACTTTACAATAATATAGCTTATACATCAGAATAACACATAGGCTATAATAGAAAATACGCGGGTGAAACCGCGGGACGCTGCTTGCATTAACTAAGTGTAAAACACATTTCAGCAATATTGGCCAATAAATGTTTTTCATAAAAGATTCATATTAAGCCCCTTTTGATAAAATTAAAATAATCCATAAGTATACATAAAACGAATTCATCTATATAGCCTAGGCGATTAATGTCTATTTTTAAAAGCAAGATATTCTATTCTTCTTTCCGAAACACATGAAAGCTGATACATATAATATGGAGGCGCAGAAGATATGTGTATTGTGTATAATATCTACGCAGACAGGAGCGTCAGACCTTAACCTATTTTCTAAACTGCATATAACAAGTGGTAAATTTTCCCGAAGTTTCGATTTACCAACTTCTTTGATAGTTCTTATTTCTAGAAGCTTCGTGTCAGTTACTCACCAGCAATTGGTGGTCCAATCAGATGTCCAAGACCTTGGCTCAGCAGTACCAGTCCGTATGCCATCGTGAATCTCTCCAAAGCGATCAGCTCAACCAAAATACTGGGGGTATACGAATATGAACTGGAAAATGTTAGGCCGAAGAACAGCGCGTTGAGCGCCAATATGTAGAAGCTGTAGGATTCCTTGGCATCCAGGACTCTGATTAGGATTGGGAAGAGTAAGATGGATACTCCGCAGGCGACCAAACAAACTCCGTACATTTTCGTAATGTTGACCCACGGGAGATCGCCAATCCAGCCGAGACCCACCTGAAATTGATTTTATTATATTAAATTAATTTTTAGACTTCATCAAGCTTTTATGTATTTCATAAAGATATGCCTCCGCAGTGTAGTCCGCAGTGTAGTTGTGATTATCTTTCTTAAGACATTAGATACTAAATCTTCATGCCAATAATTCCCCTGCATATTCTCCTTTTCTTACCGAAATATTAAAAAAAAAAATAAGATATAAGCAGACAGTGATTCGAATTTTATAAATTATAGGTGACTCGTTAGTTCATTGTCTGAATGGTCTGAATATATACTACTCCTACTCGTAATTCTGTCAATAGTGGCGGAAAAAATACCAATAGAGTAAAAAAAGTAAATACATGATTTTAAATCCAGATTGTATAGTCTGTATTCTGTAGTTTAATAAATTAAAAATAGAATAAACTTGGGACATAATAATATACATTTTATTATAATTTGAATTTTCGCGCATTTTTTTTTATTACTTAAAGACTATAAACTTCATCTCGCACATCTAATTGCTAACCTTGACATCCAATCGTATAGCATAAACGTGAACAAATAATATAATACTCAGACAGTATTGGCACGTTGATAAGATAAGCATGAAGTCATTTTAAACAGCTAATCAGAGCAAAGCGTGACGTACATTTTTATCGAACAACTAGAGTGGTTTTCATAACAATTACATGTCCTGCATTTATGTGCTAATTGCAGGGCAATAAAATTATTAGGCTGATGGCAGAATACCACATAAAGTGTGCCTATTGTATGGTTTTTAAAAAGAAATCAGATATGACGTCATTTAACAGATGGTTCACAGGTAATTAATCTATTATGTTTAACGATGAATACCACGAATTATAGATACTAGGAGCATGGATGTAGTATAATAATGGATGTAGTAGTTATATATTATTACGTCCATTACTAGGAGTCCGATCGATATAGGCTTTTCTATAGTATTCCTAAACACAATAATAAACTCAGATCTTAGTTCTATTTTCTGTCACTGGCGGCCCTATATTCGAGTGCGTACTTCAATGCTATTGTAGCGGTCAGCGGACCAATCAGCGCCACAATACTTCCCGCGTAAAGAAGAACGAGTACTTCTTTAAAAAGGCGCGTTCTACCGACAAAACTTGTCCCCTAAATTGCGACCATTCGTTTAACATTACGTTTGGACGGATGGAAAAAGGGATAATGATAACGCGCCTTTAGTTAGTTTTATTTTATTATAATACTTGGAAATGCGTCAGTTATATAATGACATATCCTTAAACCTATGAGATGAAGTCAGGGTTGAGATAAACTTGAACTAAAATCGTTCACCTTTTGATACACACATTAAAAATAAAGGCAATGTACGATTACAGCAAATCGGACTCTGATAAAGGCGTGATTAAGATATTATCAGTTTGGTACATAATTAGAAACTCGCACACTTGCACTCATCAGTGACAGGCAAATAGCTATTATTGTGTTAATTCAACAAGGAATTTTAAGTTAATTCAAAGAGGTAGTGTATCGCAATCTTTTTACATCTTAATATAGAGGAACATAAAAATTATCTTAAATGCACATTATGTAATGTTGATTATTATCATCAAGTTAATTTAGATATTTTATCATTATGACTATCTCTAACATTTAAAGAAAATCATTGAAAACCTCGGTTGAAGATAATAAAAGTACGACACACCTAATTAAACTAATTGGAATAGAGTCGTGGCAAATTATTTTTTTAGAATCTGATTACAAACAAGTCGCAGGGGTATTTGCCAAAAAAATATGAGAACAGATTAAAATACTTACAATCCCAATTATAGTAGCAACACCGAACACACTCAGGATCAACGAGCCTTCGGTCTCCGTGAAACCATTGTCCTCCATAAACTTGGATATGTAAAAATAGGGCACTATAAACCATATGAAAAGCACCAGCGTGGATAGATTCATCATGAAAAAGTGAAATTCAGTAAACATGTTGAAATCAAACGTCTTGTTAATGGCATGCAAGAGCCTTTTACCCCATGTCTGGAAAGAAACATATTTTTATTAACAAATTGGAATATTTAAAATATCATGTTTCCATAAAATGGCTGTTTGTAGAGTTTGTTTTGGTGCGAGCAGCCGGCGTTCTTTGAATTATAAGACGTCATGTAAAAAAAGTCAGGTGTCACTGATCGCTCAAAAGTCGTGAAACATTTTCGAGTTTCTTAATAAGTAAAAATTTATAGATCCGACAGACTTTGTCCTGTGCAAAACATCTTGTAACTGACCAAATTGTGAATCAAAACCGTCCTCAAGTCCACTTGTACACACATAAGAAAGTCATTCAAATCGGTCCAGCCGATTAGGAGAGCTCCCGTCGCTTATTTCACTATTAGGGAAGGAAATGGGATATATTACCATGAATACTATATGAAGAAATAGGAATCTTTCATTTATAACTAAAGTAAACATTTAAAAAGTATAAATACTTTTTTTAAAGACACACGCTTTACTTGGGGAGCAAGGTGGTGAATGCCTGACTGAGCGAAAGAATTTGAAAGCGAGATACAACTTACTGAAGATAGAAAGTGAGACAGTTATGTTTTGAAACCAGACTATACTGGTCACGGGAATGGTTACAATTATTCGAAAGGTCGGGCTTGTAAAAAACTTAAGGACCGTGATTAAATCCGTTAAGGTTGTTTCATTATAACAAATTTTTCATATAACAATAAAACACTAACCCTTTCCTCTTGATCTTCTTCCACGGACCACATGGAGTTCTTATAAATGTCTGGACAAGAAGAAGCCTTCAGTCTGTATTTGGCGATGTTCATCATGGCACCACGATGCATGATGGAGTTACGGTGGACACGAATGTCACGCAGATAATGACGGTCGGTTTGGAACTGCTTCATCAGCCAATCATGTCTTTCTACCTTCGGAGGATTAGCAATATGGTTTTCTGGCACTGACTGGAGCAAATTCTCCTTCACCATCTTGAGTTTCCTATCAAAGTCCTTCTTCTTCTTCTTGCTCAGTTTATCCTTTGTTGGAGTCTCAACGGAGAGCTTAGTATCGGAGGTACTGCGTAATGCGAGGAGAGATGGATAGTTTTGCAAAATTATGTTGTAAAGTCGCTCATTTGATGTCAATTGATCCAATACTTCTGGAGTTACCTGCAAATTTAAATTATTTTTTATTAAAATATCAATTAAGTTAATTTGTATTTCATGTAAATATAAAATATCGTGGAAGTATAGTTATATAAGTAGTATGTATAGTTAACAGTTGACGTTGTATAGGAATTTCATTAGGAATTAAAATTTAAAACAAATGTTTATGTCTCTATTTTCTAAAAAAGCCTCTTTAGAAGCAACGGAAACTATTACAATTCGTAGTAAGCTACGCCTTTTCCCTAGATTAATCAGAAGCTTTGTCAGCTAATAAGAAAGAAGGGATATTTATGTAATCTTAAAGTAATTTAACCATCTTACCTTTTCACTTTGCCTTAAAAATGTTGGCAGGTTAATGACGGAGCTAACTTTTTGTTGAGACGACAAATCAGCATTTCTCTTCGTTGCCGCCTCTACGTTCTCAGCTTCAGCGATTGCAGCAACCAAAGAGGTTAATATATGTTCAGGTTCCTGACCGCTCTGTATTAAGTTTTTCAATTCCTCAGCACCAGGATACATAGACTCTCCACCACATGACCTGGCAGAACGAGCCGATATTGACGTAGAACTATTCGCTCTTTTCGCTTTACTCAAACTCCTTTGTTTCTTTTGTTCTAAAATCAACCACTCTGGATCTCTCATAACAGCGCCACAGACACACACATTAAGTACAGTTCCAGCTAGAAGTAGCAAAGCACCACGCCAACCATATTCATCCAAGAAATAAGTAGTCAATGGCGAGTAAATAAAAGTACCAAATCCAACTCCGCACGATCCGAGACCAACTGCCAGGTTTCTGCGTTTTTCAAACCAATAAGCTATGGATACTACGGCAGTGACATACAGCAATCCCATTCCTAGACCCGCAATAATACCGTACGTGATATATAAAACTTCTATAGAATTACTATATGACGCAGCAACGAAACCAGCTGTGGAAAACAGTCCTCCAAGAATTGTCATATTCTTACATCCATATCTATCAACTAATGCGCTCATAATAGGTCCAGCTATTAGAGGAACTGATAGGAAAAGACCTCCAATAAGGGATGTCTTCGCTTCACTGGCTTCGAAGAATTCAACAAATTTGATTTGCATTAGACCATAAGACAATGCAAGTCCATCAGCGACAGTTGCAATCAAGAAGGAAGCAGCTACAACCACCCAGCCCCAACCTCCATCTGGTATTTGAGGTTCTGGTTCGTCGGGTTTACTGGAACAAATACTGTCAGCATCACCGACACCCAAGAACTTTACTCTTTCATTCGTTGACCTTGCGTCATCATCGCTCTTGTCATCCTTCGAATATTCTACCGATAAACGATTGTTAACACCATTTTCTTGCGTTTTCATGGAATTAATCGTGTTGAGATCGTTTGTAGTGCTCTCCGTATCTTTCAATTCATTGACAGAGTCTATATATATAATGTCATTTGCTCTCTCTAACAGAGGTGACGTAGATTTATCTTCTTCTGACGGAACTTTGTCATCGTGACTGACAGGCTTTTCTTTGCTGCCAATTCCATTTGCGACTACTCTTTGCGTGTCCATCACCACTCCGACGCGTTACAGCGTTCTTATCCACCGACAGTGGACACGCTTTGTTCTGTGTCTTTCCACAGAAACTATTTGACTCAAACGCCAGATGGAGGTTGATCTACGGCGAAGAGATGTGTTCTCTTGTTGAATTTCTTAATCTTGGGTCTCTCGCGGAGTACCTACAGGGGCTCTTTGCAATACAAAGTGTAAGAGCGCTGGGGTTGTAGCTTAACGAGTTCATCAAGGACCGGCTAGTCCCCGATATCACGCTTTCAAAATAATCACTTTTCAAATTATCCTCCTTTTGGTTATTTGAATATTGACGCCTTCTTGACATTAAGAATCAAAGTTTTGCTGTGTCCAACATTTCAAATTTCATAAACAGATGAATCTGCAACAAGGAAATAACATGCTTAGTAAGTGAAGTAGGTGCTATACCAATATTATAAAGGTGAGTTAGTTTGTTTGCTTGGGAAAAAAGCTATAACATTCTGCTATGACAAATAGGTGCTGATCATCGATCAAAAATGTTCCAAAAAAGTACGTGGCAATAACCTTATTATAATATTGATTTTCATTCTTATTAAATTTCTTCTAAAATAATGAATGATTTGTAAAAGAGATAATAAACGTGTAATCGTTATACAAATAAATACGTTATTAATCAGAATTCAGAAGGATTTAATTATTGTTCTTGACATTGTCCGATTTGAAGGATATCGAGATGTTCTTCATCGATACATCGATATTAGTTTTAATACATTTCACATGCAAGTCGGCTTCGGAACGGTTGTCTAGAAATTGCTATTAAAAATTAATTTTAGTCTGTATACAAACATCTGTACTAAAATTATAAACATTTGATTTTTTTGATTCTTTGTTACGATTTAACTTAAAAACTATTCAAGCTATTTAAAAAATTATTTCATAATAGTAGACTGTATCACAAGGGAGCAAATCATATTTTTACAGCAAGGGCGCTTTTTTGAATCCTGAGCGATGTGAGGGATCCTATAAAATACTGAACCTAGCGAGAGATTCTAAGTAAATCATTCTTTTCGAATAGATGGGATGAAAACTACTACGTTAATACTGAGTGACATAAGCTTTAGAATCAAATATCATCAATCAGGGACCAGGGAACCTACGGTTGTAAATCTAAGCTAATGCAGGCAAAGCTGCGGGAAACGGGTTGTAAATTATAAAATAGGTGTAATTAGCATGATTGCGTTAACTTTAACTTTCACTTTTTAATGAAATCCAAGATGTCAGCGTTCATTTTAAGACATTATTGAAACTTGTAACCAAATTGCTTGTAGATATTGAAGGTGAAGAATATAATATTATACCACAGTGCAAATAAATAGGGCCTGTTTCACAATCTCCAGATAAGTTCCCAATAGGCTATCGGCAACATATTTGACAGATACTCCATACTCTATCTGTCAAATATGTTGCCGATAGCCTATTGGGAACTTAACTGGAGATTGTGAAACAGGCCCTTATCATACCAACATTATAGGTGGCATACTACCTCTTAGTTTAAATACATTCTTAAAAACTCTAAACGTGCTATACTTGATGAGATTTTGAAAACTATTTGAATACACGTGAAAGATTTCTCGCGTGAAACACACAGGTTATAAAAATAACAATAAAATAAGGTTCATAGGAATTAGTAACATAAAACTAGCCCGTAAATCCATTTATGTGGAAAAAATCCTAGTCAGTTTTAACCGGTTTTGGCCGGTGCGGTGCAGTTCTAAGGCAATTAGTATTCAACGACGGCTTCGAACAACATTCACGTACAGGTTGATAAATTATGTGTGTCAACATCAGCTTAACGCAGCTAAGGGCCAAGAAAGCTGTAGCTGTTCTGGAAATTTCCACTTCCCCAGAGATATTTTAAAAAGGCTTTCATCGTTTCTTCTCCTATGTTAAGTATTTTGGAGACGCTCTATTTGTTTGTCAAATAAATTCACTAAAAGTAGCTTATATATTTTATCAAACATACTTAACAATGTACATATTCAGTAGTTACCAATTATCTTGTAATTTACTTATCAAACAGGTTTACAAGGTGACAACCTTAATTATAAATATGCAATATTATCCGGGTCATCGTTTTATAAATACATGTATATTGTATATATACGTATATGTAGTTGTTAAGTGTTAACATACATATTTACATTGCACTGCAAAAATATGCCATAAATGATAATAAGAATTAAATAACATTCCGCGACCCATTCACAACGCGAGACATAAGTGTGGCTGTCTCGCTCTAGCGAACGCTGAATTTGTTTGTGTTCATGTCGTCGACCTTAAGTCAAGGCCACAGAATGCATATAGGGCACTATTGAAGTATCCGTGGCGCTGTTTGAGATATAAATATGGTTAAAAGTTATAGTGAATTAAGACGAGCAAAGGACTTGTATACAGATCTTAAAAAAATGCTTTACTGCGAGTATTAAGCTCGCTGTTATACTCGCTGTATATTTTTTTTTTCGAAATTTCTAGGCTTTTAGGATTCTATAAGATGAATCGCCTTTTTTTTAATTTGCAGTTACTAAATTACAGCCTAGTATTTTGTAGTAAAAATGTGATTAAGAAAATTATGGTGATCATCAGTGGCATAAAAATGAGAACCTCTGCACCATACTCACCTATCGGACTATAATTCGACTGAATAATATTGTCAATGAAATCTTAGCCTTGTTCCAGTATTAATAGATTTGGGCTCTTAAAAGATTATTATCTTATCAAATTATATCTTGGAGGGAAAAGATACGAGGCCACATAAGATGTGACAGTTCATTTGATATATTTACAGCGAATTCGATAGGGTTGTTACATACAATTGAGACTGAATTGACAAGGTAAAGTATTCTGAATTATGAATGCAATTGAACACATGAAAAAATCATTAAAATCGATTCATTTAGGAGTTCAACGCGCGAACGTAAGAATTAAATAGGTATATTAAAATTTAGACATAGTTAAACCCACAAACAATAGACTTCTATTCAGGTATACCTGGGACTAGGACGACAGAAGTTAGCTAGCATCTTCCCAATTCATATAAGATATTATATAGATGAAAAATGATATGATATCTGCGCATATCTCTCCTGCTCTTCTAAGTATTTTAAAATAAGAACTTCTTTTTTCGATAGGACTAGACTTTGGTATAACAACCTATAGAAAGATAGCCCGCCGTTTCATTTTGCAACAACTCGTTTGGAGTCAGAAATGATTCTAAACGCTGGGTAAATTAACAACAACTATAAACTTACAAACATTACCATACGGCGAGCTTGCTCACTGTAGATTTCTTTCAAAAGTAGCCTGTTTTAGTATAACGAGTGGAGGCCCTCATAGACTAAGCCCAGCTACTCCCTACTACCCAATCAAAACGAAAAAACACAAGGTTACCTTTGGCCTGTTTGTGTTTGTACATTGTTATGTTCTCTATATTTAAATCAAATTACAAGACCTATCGTGTACGTATGAGGAATGTAATATAAGTTATAATGCAACGTAATGAAACCTTACAATTGGCAGTTGATAGCTGCTAACATAGAATGCTATCGCAGTACTACGCTATGGAATTCCCGCACTCTATGATAATGGCACGAAGCAAAAGTCGCGGAATGAAACTCTTAACTCGTGCATGTTTTATGTGAAGAACTAGCTGTTGCCCTCAGCTTTGCCTTTGTTTTCTTTTTTCTTTAACGCCAGGAAATGTGCTTAGGCATCCCGCGGGGGAGTGGGTCTCCACAGGCGGGTATTTGGGACTCGCTGCGCCCGAAAGATAAGTAAGTGGACGCAGTTCCACCCACTAAAACCCGGCGAGTGCAACCAATGCCGCTGTTGGTGAGGTACCCCGGATCTACAAGCAACAGTGCAGCTCGACTGCTAGTCAATCCCTCAGGGGACCGACGCCACCTCCACAGAAGGGTTGCCCCGAACCACAGAACAACCACTCCCAACGTTGAAACAGTACAATGAGTCGAGGTTCTTGCCCTTGCCCCTTGTCCTCTCCACTTTTGGCCCCTCTCACCCTAGGCTACTGAGCCCCAACGCCACGACAAGGCTTGGACCATGGTGAGGCCGCCCTCAGCTTCGCCTGCGTTAAGTAAGATTTACAGCGGCATCTTAGCGGGATGTCATATTATAGCCTTATTCGATAAATGAACTATCTAACACTGAAAGAATCGTTCAAATCCGACCAATAGTTACTGAGATTAGCGCGTTCAAAGAAACTTTTCAGCTTTAAATATTAGTATAATAATCTTTTCATTTTAAGCTATTGCATAGCTTCTATCGCGGGCCTTGAGCGCGGGGACCGAGTACAGAAATTCCGTAACGAAAATAAAACCTAACGCTCCCCACTCCGACGGGCACGGAGGTGTGGCCGAAAAGAAACGACGTTAGACGATGCATGCATCGTCTAACGTCGTTTCTTTTCGGCAGTCTTCGACACGGTGTTTGTGTGCTTGCAACTAGACGTATTGTACGACACTACGAAGCTCGCACGAATAACAATAAAATATAACACATGTATTGTAAAATAATAAAAATATTTTAAACAATATTAGTTAATATTGTTTAAAATATTTATATTTTTTTATTTATTTAATAAAGGAAAAAAAAATGTTTTCTTATCGGTCACCACGCTCAAAAAGTGTAACTTGAATTAATATCAAAGAAAAAGAAATACTGCATTAATAATTAAAATAAATAAATAATTATAATTGCATAAGTTGATACAAAATGCTATGCAATAGCATTACCGCGGCAGTCCCCGAGTGCCACACGTCTTTTTTATTTCTGTTCGAGTTGTCTAGGTGAGCGATCTGCTCGCCTACCTACCGATTGAGATTAAAGGCCATCAGGCCCAAAAATCTAGACCTTTTGAAAAAAAATCAGTCAGAGTATGTTAACCATTCCAATAGCTATCGACTCACTGGTGAGACTGCTTATTTTTTTTTACAAGTTATGTGTTTAACAATCGCATGCGATGATTATTATTCAAACTTCCAATTTGTTTTATATGTTTTTGAAGTGAAAACTTCTTTAACCAAATTTTTGGTAGGGGTCTTCTATTCTTATAGGTTCGCTTTATCGATAGGCTTTATGTGGCACTATGACATATAATTTTAAATTGTGAATTACAATTTAAAAATTTATCCATACTAATATTATAAATGCGAAAGTAACTCTGTCTGTTACGCTTTCACGCCTAAACCACTGCACTGATTTTTATGAAATTTAGTACACATATAGACCAGAGCTCGGGAAAGGACATAGGCTACCTTTTATCGCGAAAAAAAGCTAGGAGGGGTTTGTTCGAACGCGCTAATCTTAGGTCAGGTCAACTATTGGTCAGATTTGAATGATTCTTTCAGTGTTAGATAGCCTATTTATCGAAAAAGACTATAAGGCTATATACCTACTATTTCGCTAAGTCGCCATTGTAAATCTTAGTTAACGCAGGCGAAGCTGCGGGCAACAACTAGTAAAGTCATAGTTTAAAGTTTTCACTTTTTTTCTTCTACCGATAGTCAAAAAATATCAGTCATTTAACGACTGATAATTTTTTTGTTATTTATCGTCAGGCTTATAAAATAATGACGCTAAACATTTTTTGGTTTTTAATTATAATTTCATAACTTCGCGTTCAATGTAAAAGCCTATATCTTATAACAGGAATAAAAACTGTGATGATGATGATGGACTTAGAATTCCAAAGCCGAATGCAGGTTCCATTCTGGGTCACTAGAAGTCCGTGCCTGCATGCATTATGATATCATATTCAACATAATGAGTGTTACACCCGTTATTGTTACTATGACTCATGTAGGAAAAATACCAGACATGTTACTCGCTGTATCCCGATTTCTTTCCTCTATAAGCCCTCCAACTAATAGTTTAACTTCATCCGCTAATGACTCGTCGACCGTATTGCATTTGACTAGCCAAACACCTACTCTCCAGAGTAGCGCGGGTGTTTAGCAGTAGAGTAGCGGGAGTAGTTTACTAGGTGAGCCATCTGCTCACCTACCTACCGATTGAGCTTAAAGGCCATCAGGCCTAAAAGTCTGGACCTTTAAAAAAAAGTCCGTCCGTCCTAAATAAAATAGCCAACATTTTTTTTTAAGTGAAAGTGGTATTTTTGGTGATTAGTGATCATTCAAATAAACAAACATCGTCAGAATGAAGAGTAAATCAAAACAGAATATAAATGAAAACTCCACCGTTCGTAAAAATTGCGTCATAACTGACCCCGTTAGAGATATTCGTCATGGAATTTTCAAGCATCGAACTCAGATCCTCCGTCATTGAACGCTTTTTCGATCTTTTCGCGGAAGATGCTTTTGACGTACTTATACCACCAGGAACATGGAAGGTGGTGGCCATGTAGGACTTTTGACTCTGCGTTAGTGCTGTCTGAAACCCTTACCCATTAACGACCCCGCGTACTATAATAGAGGTGCCCCGGATCAGCAAAAGGGCACATAAGGATTCGAACCTAAGACTATTAGGCAGGAATATTACACGTGAAGGTTTTCAATAATATTGACATAAAATCGCTTCTTATGACTAATTTATCATTACTTATAAACATATCTATGGCTTTACAGAAAAAACGCTGCAGAACCTAACAACTGTTGTTTATTTCGCAATTTAATCGCAATTTCGAAGAATTGTATTTATGACTTCATGTTTAAAATGTCACTTCTGCGAAATTAAAATTTATCCAAAACATTTAAACTGGTATTCAATTAGAATCAATAATGAAGCGCCTTTCTGAATGAATTTTAATTCGGACAAAAAAGGCAGATAAAGTACTACTGTATTGTAGTCAGTTAACACAATATAGGTACGGTAACGTGCCTAAAACGTAAATGTAAAGCTGAATACGATGGCTGCCACACTCTCTTTTCTAGTACACATAACACACTACATAGCAAAGTTGTTCGGAAAGATAAATTGCAAGCAGCACGTGCAAAATGAAAACTTCATTTTGACATTGGCAAATGTAACAAACTTAAAAAAAAAGAAGAACTTTGAATTGGAATTTAGAGTAGACATTTGCGGAACCGTAGTTTATATTTACCATTGAACGGGCGATGACGTCAAAACGCTACCCGGCCAAGCGCATAACAGTTTTATCTTCACACTATCAATAAAAGCGGGCATATTTATATTTAGATTGCCAGTAAACAAAAAAGAAGGAGACGAACATAACAACAACCACACCACAACATTGTCATACTATCTTCCGGTAATATAGAAAGTTAAATAAAAAAAAAAATACCTTAAAACCTCTTTTTTGGCACATACACTAACACACTGGTTTGTAAGTAAAAAAACAAACGAGTTAAAAATCGAATTAAATCACTGGTCCGTTATTTACTGTGACGTCAGCTGGCACAACACGTCCGACTCGTGGCGCCTTTAGACACGATTTGATCGATTCAATATAAGTTCAGTCAGAGTTGATGTTGTTCCGTACTATCCCACGCACAGATAAAATATGTACATATTTATATAATACTGTTATAAGTTAATAATCGCAAATCGCAGAAATATTTGTTCGGGATTATTGGTTTTCTAATACTAATATGTAAGGTTAATTACAATCTAAACATGTATTATTATTCGTTATCATTAAATTATTACGTCGTTACTATTTTTTTCCATCATCATTACGAACACCAAGACTGCTTACGCTCTCCGCTTGCATACGCCATACAATTAATATCGGCTAACCTATGAATTATGTAATACTTGTGTGTTTTACGCCCTTATTGCCCGAAGATTAATTATTGTCTATGAGATTACCTCATTTGTCTGCAGTCTGCACTATTAAATTAAAGTTACATATCATTAAAATTTATTTATCAAACATTTTTATATTTTTTTCAAAGAAGTACTCATAATGATCTAAACTTTATGGACTTTTAACATAATTAAAAATAGTTTACATTCAAAAATCGAATTAGACAGACTTGTTTTCAACGCGAGAGACAATAGTCAAATGGCATACAGACACATCTTCAAAGAGTATATAAACACTACGTTATACACATCTTAAAATTTTGTCAAGCATACACAATGTTTAAAAATTTGAACATATTTTTTTTATTTCATCAAAAGGTATTTGAAGAAGACTTTTATTGTCTGTATGTTCTTCAATATGTGGTGTATTATGTGTATAATTCATTCTAGAAGTATATCCAAGTATTCGCTAATAATTTTCATTGAAAGAGGCAAATTGTCAAGGAAATCTCCTTGACAATTTGAATTGTAAAAGCTGATGATTTTATAATAATCATGATGTCAAAACACTTATGTTGATGACATTTCATCCCATCAAGCAATGCCGCGGGTAACAGAAACTCTGGAGTATGCAAAATTAGAAGGTCGTTCAGAGGTTATTTAAATAGTAGTAAATATTTGTATGACAACGCGACAAGCCTGATGGCTCCGTACCAAGAAGACCAGGCTTACATAACACATCTGGTTAAAATATCTAAATGGCTAGGGTTGTTTAAAGATGAAAAATACAGCAATTACATTTCTGACACCCGTATTCACAAGCAATACTATGAGACGTCACAGTACTCTCGAACGCATACGATCATTCAAACCAATTCATAGACAATACTTAACTGAAATCCGCCACTGTGCGTCTGTCAAACCCGACTATTGACACATAGAGCGCACCGATTGTAGAGTTCTTTGCATAGTGTAGTTTCATTGCTTAGCCAAGTACGCTCCTTGAATACGGATGAGAGTACCCGACAGCTGGTGCTGTACTTGCTGAGCAAAGGCTTGCTTTGTTTATAGGTAGTGCCATTCAGCCGAATTGAGCCACCTCTCACACCTCACTCACTCGCTCGCTCACATAATACCGGAGTGTGAAAGCTGTTTTGTGCGATTTGTGATTTTCCGGTGACCCATTGGGGGGTAGGGAAAAGGTAACTCATCTGCATGATCTTTACTTTAGAAGAACCTGTGCTTACCCGAGGCCCTGGTACGGTGCCAAAGCATTTCCACTGCCATAAAAAAAAACTTAATGTGACCTCAATTTTGGTGAGAACTACATTAATTGTATGATAGCTGATAATATATTATCGTTTTTAGAATATCCAAATGTATGTCTGTATGTCAAGAATAGGCTCCTAAGAGCCGAATTGCAGTGAAAACATTGAAATGTACGATTTATAATATTAGTTATGCCGCCGTTTCCACCAAGGCGCTAACCCTGAGATTAAATATAGATATTCACGTATTTTGTCAAGATTCCCGTAAAATGATGCGATATTGGCTAATATCCAGATTCCATCAGACGCACAAACATCTCAAATCACCAAACGACCTCAAGACTCCAATTCATAATTTGCAATAAATGCTAGACTAACGCCCGGTTTCCGAATGGCCGATCAACGCAAAAATTACCTGTCCAATATCTTGTCATTAAAAATAACTCATATTTCTAAAAAAAACGAAAATGTAAGAGACATTTCGGTATATAGAACCAAAGAAAAACACTTGGGCATGATCTGGAGGAGGAAATGATCAACGAAGAAATTTTGTTTTAGTCAATAATTATCGACACCGGAAGGAGGTTGGTGTTTCTCTATGACTTAAAACGATTAGCCCCCTGGACAAGTGGCACAAACGCTAAACGCATAGAATAGAATAGAATACTTATTGTATGTATGGGAATGACGCTAGCTTACGACATGTAATTTGTCAGCTAGTGTTATTCCTATACAATAAGTAGTCTATTCTATTCATTTAGGGTTGGCGCCACTTCTCTAGGGGGGCTGAGCAGCAGTTGCCCCCTTGCTTGCTGTAGGGCGTAATAATGGCTCAAAGAGACAAAAGTCTCTCAGGAATACTTTCTTTTTAATCCCACCACAAATCTGTGACACTCGTTTGTATACTCCACTATCCTATTGTTATACAATCATTTACTCTTTTTCCGCCATTCAATTAACTCTTATTCGCCATAAACCAGTTTTATCCGCCAAAAACCGGTTCAGCGCAGTATAAACACGCCGATCCACTTCGTGCAACGACGGGAAGTTATTTCCTAATCTCTTAACCTTAATACGTATGGACATAACCTGAATGCCTCTAATGACATGATTAGGGTCACTTCCGAATGGTCACGGGTTCAAATCCATGGGTGTCATCATCATCTTCATCATCAACTTTTTTTCATCCACTATTGAATATACTCCTCTGAGGAGCTCGTGGCGCAGAGGTAAGCCACGCGGATCAATCCACCAGGTTAAGCAACGCTTGCCGAGGTTGGTCCGTGGATGGGATGGGTGACCATCTTTACATACCGAGACTCCTCCGTGTCTCGGAAAGCACGTTAAGCCGTAGGTCCCGGCTGTCATTCGTGGATCTTTGACAGTCGTTACAGGTCTTGAGAAGCCCGAGAATCTGACAACCAGTCTTACCACGGGATACCGTATCACCCGGTTACTGGGTTGTGGAGGTCCGATAACAGTCGCTACATGTGAAATACTGGTATTCAGCTGAATCCGGTTAGACTGGAAGCCGACCCCAATATATAGTTGGGAAAAGGCTAGGCAGATGAAGATGAGGATATTGAATATCCTCCTCCAATGAACACCATCATATACAATACCTTATATCCATGTTAAAAACATAAATGCCTTTTGATTTCTGTATAACTAGGATCAACCCGCGGCTTTACTTACACTCGTTTGTGTTTTAGTTATTGGTTTAAACTTTAAACTTAAAAGCCTGAAACATACAAATTCACATACGCCCGTATAATGTTATGTAATAAGAATATTCGGACAACTCACAGAGGCCATCATCCCAAACTAGACAGAGACTATATTATGGCAATAAGACAACTAGTACATTGTATACTTATATATTACTAAATATTATTGTAGATAAATTACGCCCAGACACAGAACAAACGATCAGCTCATCACTCAAACATTTGTCCTGGTGGGAATCGAACCCACGACCTTCTGGTTTAGCAGTCAGAGCGCTAACCACTAGACCAACAGGCCAGAATATGTCCGTACTAGGGTTTTCGAAAGGACCTAAAGTTGACTTACTTTAATGCTCTGCTACTGAATGGTTAAATGCGGAAATCCGGAATTCGCATCAATAGTAATATTATGCTCATGCTTACCATGAGCCCAGATTGAAGTGACGCCATAACTCATAATTATAAATAGACAGTCTTCCCTGATACAGCGACGATGATCCAGTGGTGGGTGGACTAGGCCTCTTATGCGAGAGGTTCCGGGTTCAATCTTGACCCCTCGTATGTGCCTTGAAATGGGTTTTTATAAATTTCTAAGTGCATCCCAAACATGAGACCATCGTTCGTTAACCGGTGAAGGAAAACATCGTGAGGAAACCTGCATGACCGATGTGATTGAAAGTATTTGAAGGTATGTCTAGTTCACCAACCCGCATTGGACCAGCGCATCGGTGAACTATGGCCCATTACCCTCCTCGCCTGATTTCGAGGAGGAGACCCGTGCCCAGCAGTGTGACATAATATAATACAATATATTATGTAAAACTGCTATATATAAAAGGGTTGATACTTTACTCCCCTGATTCCAGACACAAGAGAGTTCCGGTAGGATATTGAATCTACTAACACAAATCATAAATAAAATCTACACTCACATTATAAAGGAGTTTGTAGGGGGTAATCTCTATAACTACTGAACCGATTTTGAAAGTTCCTTTATCGTTGAAGGCTACATTATTTTGACATAGGCTATTATAATTTATCTCCGTAATCCCACGGGAATGTGAGGTACAGTAGTGCTATTCTGTAAGGTCGTTTTCGAATCTCAAAAGCGGAATCCGCGGTGATATGACGAATTTGTATTATTTAAAACTCGACTATCTATCTATATCAATAGAGTTCGCTTTCGAAGTGAGCGTAAAGTGAGCTCTATCACTCAGGTGAAGCTCGATATCGAAATGGTTTTTACCGAATAGCCCTGGAGTAAAACTACGGAGCGCTGCTAGTTTAATATATTTACCATTTCATAGAGAACCGGTAAGCTAAAAACCTACTAATATGAGCAACGCGATTTATATTATTTTTTTATATTCGTATCGTAACCTATGCCCTCAACGATGGTCCAGTGGTGGGTGGACTCGGCCTCTTATGCGAGAGGTTTCGGATTCAATCCTGAGTCCAGACCCTCCGTGTGTGCCTTGAAATGGGTATTTCCAAATTTCTGAGTGCACCCCAAACACGAGACCATCGTTCGCTCACCGGTGAAAAAAAACATCGTGAGGAAACCTGCATACCTGATGAGATTTTTAGTCTTTGAAGGTAGGTTTATATGTGAAGTTCACCAAACCGCATTAGGCCAGCGCATCGGTGAACTATGGTCCATTACCGTGGACATTACGCATCGATCGCGGGTTCAAATCCCGACAAGTGCAGATATATATTTTCTAACTGCAATTTCGGGTTCGGATCTCGATAACAGACTATTAGTACATTTACTCCTTGAGTCTACATAAGGTAACTCGATAGTAAAAGACAAATAGATGAACCGAATAAGAATTCTTATGTATCATTGAGACTGCGGGCTGATGATGATGATGAATGATTGTAAACAAGGTCAGTCAATGACCTCCTCGTTGGGTGATCGACTGACCTTGACATAGAAAACTGAATTCGGGTGAGAGATAGACTGATCAAAGCCAATATAAACCAGTCATGATTCATTAAACTTTATGTGGATACTGGATAGGTAGAATAAGTTATTAGATGGCTATCATCATCATCATCATCATTTTATGAAAGAAAATAAGAATTACTTTTTTGATATAAGTGTCGTGTGTACTTTCTACTTACATATTATGAATTTAATGAAACAAAGACAATTTGAAAATAACAAACTTTTACGTCTACATATTTATTCAATTGTGTATATAATATATGTAACATGTATAGAATCTATAATAGAGACATACAGATGAACATAAGACAGTTATTTATTTTAGATTGGGTGCAACGGCGAGCTGCCGCTCTTTTCAGCTTTGTTATATCTAATTATCTACTAGCAATTCGTATCTACGGCTGTCGATACTGGCTACACAAAAATTTGGGTGATTTTTTTTAAAAGCTCTCCTGCTCAGTTTTTCTAAAGAAAGTCTTTCTTCCTCTATGGATAATAGTGCCAGATGTAATAGGCGTTCATTTCCCATCGAAGTTCTTAGGCATTATCGTCGGGGCCCCGTATAATTGGTACGGCTGATACGGCGGTAGAGCCTACGCCCCTGCTCAGGAGAGTAGGAGATTGGCTAATCATTGTGATGTAACTATTTCATGGACGGATAAAGACATGATGATGATGATGATGGTGGTGTTGTATCTATTAATTATCTACTAATTAGATTTTTGCTAATAACTCATTACCAATACAGATCAAAGCATTAGATAATATAGAAATATAGCATAAATATGCTCATACCACGGTGTCGTAGTAAGGAGATCACGACAGCGTCTTGCCGTTCGCCGTCACGTCACGACAATTTCACGTCCAAGGCGGGTCAACTGTTTCAATCTTTTACCCCTGTGACGTCAACAACCGGTATTTTCCAGTTCGCAGCCATCACATGCCATCAATCGCTTCAGTTGGAAGTATTTGCGTCACGAGCCCGTTTATAGACGGATTATAATTTATAATGCAACTTGCAATAACACGCTTATCTGAACATTATACCGCTTAGTACATGTAGCTGAAAATAACTGTATCTGGTAGCAAAACAAATTTGTGCCATTAGATAATTGTCCGGTGTAGTAGCTTAGTAGTTGGTAGAAATATGACATAGAGGTTAGAATTTCTTTTATCATACTAAGGGTCTGTTTCACAGTGTACCAGTAAAGTACCCTATAGCTATATGACACATAAATTAATTGACAGATGAATCTTCTAGTTAGTCTTGATTGGGTTTCACCATCATCTTCCCTATAAATTTATTTGGCAGATCCCTATTTGGCACTTACTGGTTAGAAGGCTTGGCAACCTCGCATTTCATAGTTCCATTTTACGATAAATATGTTTTAGAAAAACATTCCATGTTGTAAATATACATGAAAATATGTTTTTATAATTTAAATGTATGTATCATACCATCTTTATACCTTTTATTTACATAGACCTTGTATATAATGTTATCCCTTAATTATTAAACGATCAAAACACAATTTAAATTATTTTGTACATTACTGTTACCAGAACGTCAAATTGTCAAATGTCGTGAAGCTGTCAACCGCGTATATATCTGTCAACTAATTTATGTGGCTGATAAATTTGCTAATGGCCAGTTGATCCGACCTATAGTTTACAGGGAACTTTATTAGCCAAATATTGCTATTTGTCAATTGTGAAACAAAAACGTTGTAGTTATGTGGTAAATATGTTGCAAATAGCTTAATTGGAACTTTATTAGGACATTGTGAAACAGACCCTAATAATAAAGTTTCAATATCAGATTTAAAAAATATTTTTTTCATTTGATGGCCAAGGGAATGTTATAAGAATCTCGCGCTTATTCTTGCTACAGGTAATCAACAATGGCGCTTTTTAAACTCGTATTATAGTCAAACGTGAGCCATAATATATATTTTTTTAATGTAAGTATAAAGAAATAACCTTACGACGACCTCTGTACCTCTGTAGCTTAGTGGTTAGCGCGTAAGCGTTTAGGTCGGAGGCAGCGAGTTATAAGGACGCGTTTACAAACTTGATAGGTACAGAATCGAACAACTACATTGAAAAAGTCACGCACACAAGCGCACCCGCGCAATACGCACGCTTGCGTGCGGGAATAATAGTCAAGTAAACGGATTTGATACTTTACAAATATTTGTTATTTTGATTATTTATAACACAAAATTATATTTTATTTCTGTTTGTTTTTACTATTTATCTTTTTACTTAGAATTAGTATATTAAATATATTATATATAATAAATAATTATATATTATAATGTGTAAGTAAACTGATATCTGTAATTCACCTTGAGAGGAGGGGGGGGGGGGGGGTCATAATTGCCACGCTGAGCAGGCGCATTGGCGATCGCAGATGATGATGAAGTCGCATCGGCAGCTCTGCTGCCTGATCCGAGTGGCACGGGATCGATCGTCTTGACGTTTATTGAGGGGGGGCCTATGTTCGGCAGTGGATGGATGAAATTTGATAATGATGACGATGATGATATCTATTTGTTTGCGAGTGGAAAGGGATCGGTCGTCTTGGTGTTCTCATTGAGGGAGGCCTATATTCAGCAGTGGATGGATGAAGTTTGATGATGATGATGATGATATCTATTTATTTGCGAGTGGCAAGGGATCGGTCGTCTTGGTGTTCATTGAGGGAGGCCTATATCCAGCAGTGGATGGATGAAGTTTGATGATGATGACGATGATGATATCTATTTGTTTGCGAGTGGCAAGGGATCTTAGTTACCTTCTTTATTTTTTTAAGACTATTTTTAGCATTTTTGGGTTATTTTCTTGTCCTTTATTTAAAATTGAACATATTTCCCTGCTCCTACTATTTTTTAAAAACCTTAATAAATGTGGATATTAGACCAAAAGGGTACCGTAATTCTAATCGATTTCGTTCGTTTCATGGAAAATGGTAATGGAAGAACGTTGATTACTATATAAAAAAGCAACATTTATCAAAAAAATATGCGTTACCCTTGTAGATAAAGAACCATTCTATATGAAATAAATAATTTTTATATATGATTTTGTGTACTTTTGTTACAAACGGTACAGAAAAACAGCATAATTTCGTCTGATTCGTAAACGCGTCCTTAATCCGCCAGGAAACAAAAAGTTTCTGTGTTCCTGGGTCATGAATGTTTTTTTCGAAAGCTTTTGAGGCCTTACGGCTTTTAAGCTCAATCGGTAGGTAAGTCATGGTTGTATAATATGTATGGATCTGGTACGGGTAAAAAGTACAGTATCAATGCCTATATGTCCCACTGCTGGGCACGGGTCTGCTCCTCGAAATCAGGCGAGGAGGGTAATGGGCTAATAGTTCACTGCGCTGGCCCAGTGCGTGTTGGTGAACTTCACATACCTTCAAAGACTTTCAATCTCATCAGGCATGCAGGTTTCCTCACGATGTTTTCCTTGACCGGTGAGCGGACGATGGTTTCGTGTGCACTTAGAAATTTAGAAAAACCCATTTCAAGGCACACACGGACGGGTCAGGATCGAACCCGGAACCCCTCGCATAAGAGGCCGAGTTCGTCCACCACTAGACCACCGTCGCTATAATAGTAGTACGTGTGGTGCTACCTTAATATTAAAAAAACGTCTGTTTGCTGTTGACGTTAGAAACCTATTTTTGTTTTGTATAAGAAAATAAGTATCACCAATTTACCGGTCGCATTCTCTGTGACCAATATCCTAAGTTTCACAATTTCGCGACACGTGTTCCCAAGGTGTTCCAGAAATAGGAATCGAAGACATACGTCATTTGGCAGACGTTTCTCCAGATTTGTGGCGTCTCCAAATATAAGCCCCTTACTCATTCGTGAAGTAGGATATCCGCTGTGAAAACTTCTCATGTAAATTTAGCTTTATCTATACTTTATTTGAGCTCAAAGAATCTGGCTTATTTCCGAAGAGGACTATGTTTATGATGTAGGTAGCTCCAAATGTATTTGTTTGTATGTACATTTCTATTAAACGCTTTGTAGCCTAAGCATCTTGATGGATAGCTTCATAAGTCATTCGATTCGTCTATGGAGGGTAGAGGTGAGGTGTGTCATCTCTGTGTATGAAAATTGTCCGTCGCAAAGCGTTAAATAAGGGTGGCGCGCAGTTGCAAAAGGGTAAACTTTTAAACGTGTGTGCGCAAGTGCAAGAAATCACACACACACACACACACACACACACACACACACACAAATATGTATACCAATACCATACCCTTTTCCTACACCAGCGCCATTGCGGACGGTTTTTGGACTGTTATTTATACTCGTAGCATACAGCTGGACACTTTTTATACTATTTCCCCATATGAGATGGTACTCCTTATCTCTACCCTCCATAGATTCGTCTTATGTGAGAGTGACGAAGATTATATAAAACGTGTAAAAACAAAATGGCTGTCTCTCATTAATTATTATCTGTGGCTGTAAATGACAAAAAATATATCCTTACATGTTACAAAAGGCAATTTTAAAATTGTATTAATAAGACTGAAATTTGCATAAACATAAGAAAACAATATGTGAACTATCAATGCTTGTTAAAGGGACGATGATAATGAAGATCGCGATGATGACGATGATGATGATAAAGAAACCAATCATGATCTAAATATTCTTTGAAAATCAAACATATGGTTTCAAAAGCAAGATTCAGCCAGCAATAAATCTATGTATAAACGTATGTAAACAAAAATTGATCGTAAAACCTCGATAAGCTGTTATCAAGCTCGTAGCGCGCGTGAGTTTACCTGAAGTTAAAAAGATATCATGGTTCATCATCACCATCAACAACAACCTCTTTCGGAGCGCTGCTACAAGGGCCTCCTTCAATGAACGTAACGACGACCAATTTTTCATCAAGAACATGAACATGTTTGTAAAAAATAAAAATAAAATTTATTTTTCGTCGATAAATTATGGATATAATGTCTAAACGCAAATAACACAATATAGTCTAAGATACGGTATATAAAACGACCTTCACCGAGATGCTTATTTGATGAAACTTGTTTCATATTCAATTTAATATGTCAATAAACATGTTGCATATGGGTTGCCTAAAAAAATACCGCTCCTTTCTTTTGCACAATCGGATAACGAGACTAAATGACGGAAACAATGTTCAACCATCATTAAAATCATTGACACATAAGATATCAGTTCCGGAGATACGCGCAAACAGGAAAACATACGACTACATAAAATTAACATAAAGTTGACTGACAATGTATGTTGACTACTGAAGTTGAATATATCAGCTATATATGTCTATAACTTGTTGCTTTGGAACCGGTGGTAGACTCAATTGACGTTCAACATTTTTTTTTAATTTTTTTTTTGTATAATATGGAATTTGGAAACATTGCATTGCAACAGGCAAGCTAATATCAAGTGATCTGCCCCTCTAGACAAGTGGCAAACGCTCGATCCTATTCCCTTACTATTTTTTTTTTTTTTTTTTTCGGTTGGATCTATGCTAATGGTCCTAGTGACCGTTATGCGTCATCGGAAATGGGATGATCCGGTTGGATCATCCTATGACGTTATAATTTGGGGGGTTTCCCCCCGCCATGTTCCTGGCGTCGGGTTTGTACCTAACTTGGTCAGCTACGGTCGACTGGTTTGGAACGGGTGACGTTAGAAACCTATCGTGAGGGCCGGCCCTCCCCTCCCCCGGTAGCGGGGGAGGCGGGTCAAGCGCGGGACCCGAGCAAGCTGCCGGTAGCAGAGTGCTATCGGTGTTTACACGGTCTGTATTGGTGTCGACTCGTAGCTGATCTGAGCCTATGCTGTCGCGGTTGATCCGGATCAACTAGTCAACGGAGTGTAGGGTTCGACGTCGCATACGACCCCGGGGCCCATGCGGTGTGAATGTGTGCCTAACACCGGCTGTGTTATGTCTGAGTGTGTGTTGTAGCTTACGTCGCGCTTCAGCGTCGCGCTTTAACAGTTCTGTGATTTTATCAACAGGATCGGTTATGACATTCTTAGGTAACCTAGACTTATTAGGTGCTAAGCTATCGGGGGTGTAGTTTGCCGCACTCACGACGAGTGGGTTCGGGTGGAGAAGTGCCTTTTCGAAGTGACGTTCTGACATCGCTTTGAAATGGCCCCTAGTCGAATCTAGTCTGAGGTCACGGTGTAGGTCGATGTTTCTTACGTACCACGGGCAACCGGTTGCCACACGTAAGAATTTATTTTGGATCGTTTGGAGGCCTCTGAGTCTATGCTGAGGCACATGCGCGAATGCCACACAGGAGTATGACATGATGGGGCGGATACATGCTTTATAGAGGGTGAGCTTGTGCCTGAGGGGCATATTGCTCTTTTTGTTTATGAGGAAGTACAGTCTACTACTGACGAAACGGGCTTTTTTAGAAATCGCGGCGATGTGTGGTCTAAACGACATCGACCTGTCGAGGGTGACCCCCAGGTACTTGACCTGTCTAACTCTGGGAATAACGACGTTATTTAGTAAGATTGGTTTCATCGTGAACCATGTTTGTCTGCGTTTGGGTAAACTATTCCCTTACGTTTACTCGCTAGCTCCATAGGGTTGCTGCAAAATTTTTGAAGAACGTTTATTAAGAACATCTTATGTAAATGACGAATCCCCAAAATAATAATGATATGAGTAAATAATGTAAGTAACTTCAGAACCGCTATAAACATATTCAACCTCCAAGTACTTTCTTGGAGATGAAGTGCTAGCAGAGGTCACTGAAGTTCGGGATCTAGGAATAATTTTAGATAAAGAGCTCAAGTTTACAGCTCATATAGACGTAATGGTCAAAAAGGCGGCTCGTATGCTTGGCTTCATCAAGCGTAACTCGAGGGGTTTCAAATCACCTCGCACAAAAATTATCCTATTTAATTCCTTAGTGAGAAGTCATTTGGAATTCGGAAGCGTTGTATGGAACCCGCTATATTGTAAATATTCGCAAAGAATAGAGAATCTTCAACGATTATTCTCTCGTCATCTCGCCTTTATATCACCCGGAATCTCACATAGGTGCCCTTACGATCAACGTATAGCTTACTTTGGAATGGACTGCTTGTATAATCGTCGAAAGCTTCTAGAAATGTTATTCTTATACAAGTTGATCAATAATAAAATCAAATGCAGCCAACTCCTTGAAATTACTAATTTATCTGTTCCATACAATATTCCCAGACGTCCATTAACTAACATTTTTAAGACTCCATTTTACAGAACCAACCTCGGATTAAATGCCCCTTTAACTAGAATGTGTGCTTTATATAATAAAGTTGCAAGTAGCACAAACATAGATATATTCAATGATTCCATTAATATATTTAAAAGTAAAATGCTGGAATATCTCAAAAGTTAGAATGTTAGTAATAGTGCTTAACTGATAATTAGTTTCCTAATTTTTTCTTTAATATAAATAATGAATTAATAATGTAAAATAATATTAGAATATTGTAGTGGTGTAGCTTCTACGAACTTTATCACGGGCCTTAGATATCCGTGGAAGTTGTTTCATGATAATATTTATAATTCATGTCAAATAAAAAAATAGCTTATGTCAGTATTGTTTAAGCTAGAGAATTCATATTGTTTTTTTTTTTTCTTTTTGCCGTTTAGTTTAATTTTAAGCTATATTATGATTAAGTCTTTTTTTTTTATCTTCATTGTAATTAACTAGGCTAAGCTTGTGGTGAATGCTGTGTATACCTTTTATTAGCATACATATCAGATACTGTTTCTTAATTAATATGTTCTATTTGTAAATGTTTTAATATGTAGTGCTGTTGGTGTACCTTATAACAATAAATAAATAAATAAACCGCTGCACCAAATAAGATAAATTTATTTTATTGTTTTGGTTATTGTAATATAGAGGCGGATCTACATATGAGCTTTTTGGTCTGTACCTTGACCCTGTCAATGGGCGCCATGCTTTTGAAAACAATGTATGTATCAAAATTTAAATCAACTTTGGCATTTCTGAGATTCATATCTTATTTGATCTTTAAACTGAAATAAGTAACGAATACAAAATTCAATTAGTTAATAAAGTGTGCCTCAAGTAGCCCAGGGCCCCAAACTCACTGTTAAAAAAGGGTCCCGTACTTATTTATAGCAAAAAATAAATAAAAACAATACAGTTACAAGGCCGTCAAGAGCGTTGGGTTCCAGGAATCTGCAATCAGGTAATGGCGATCGTCCAGAACTGGATTCCAAAGGCCACAACTGTTCTGAAAGAAATGCTCATTACCTGCCTGGCACCAACTGATTTATTTGTGTTCACTATCATTCGGACTTACAATTATTAATGGTTTGGTAAATTTCACGACGAATTTATTAAAAATTTGAAGCTCGTACTGAAAACACACTGCCAGTTTCAGTTTAGTAAAGACTGACGGCATATGTTCCTTTCGGACACAGCTGACGCAGTGTTTTGATCACAAAGAGATTGATAATAATATTAATATAATATTAATCGAGCCTTTCATTTCAGAGCGTGACAGATAAGCTTCACTTACAGCCTACAAAAATCTGTGTGCGGTGCGTTTTCACTTCCTTAAAAATGTCCGTAGTTTCTTGGTTCATTTT
This sequence comes from Lycaena phlaeas, assembly GCA_905333005.2. Taxonomy (NCBI): domain Eukaryota; kingdom Metazoa; phylum Arthropoda; class Insecta; order Lepidoptera; family Lycaenidae; genus Lycaena; species Lycaena phlaeas. The sequence goes on along the minus strand of HG995175.1, from coordinate 1,735,156 downwards.
ATATGTGAAGAATTACATTATACTTATACTTCCTCGGTTTAATTAAAGAATTGTAATTGAAACCTATAAAAGCTATTTATAGGAGTCATCTGATGGGTCCCAATTGAGCAATTGTAATGTTTGTACGAGTTGAATCAATTGGTTTGAATGATGCCCGATTAAATAACTTTCTAGATGCTTCCATGGTATTAAATTCCATGGAAAATTGTGTGTTCTATAAAATTCGAGATCATTTTTTTCTTTTACTTTTAACTCCTTTTTTTATTTTTGTACTAATAATTATTATTATAGAAATAGCGGGATCTCAAAAAAATACAAATGCAAATCTTATTAGCCTTGGTGTACCTTCACAATTTTTTTATTACTTAAAGTTTTAATGTATGTCTTCTCTAAAGCGCACGATAATGATTCATAGGTTATAATTTATCCCGGTACTCCCACGGGAATAGGAAGCACACGAGAGAACTGCACTGCTAAAATAATTGTGATTTTAATATTAATAAAACCGCTCCATTCGTGTGAGAGTTACGATGCCACAGACAGACACACCCACACACAGACAGACATCGACGTCAAACTTATAAAACCCCTCTTTTTGAGTCGGGGGTTAAATATATGCCACAACCTCGGGCTTCGTACTGAAGATCAAAGTGCGTCCAATACAGATCTGTACTGGACGCAACTTTGTTCTTATACATAGACGGAACAGGATTTAGCTGTTTTCAATTATTCTGTTTATATTAAAACACGTGTTTATATAGCCAGTGTATTTTAAGAATGTTTTGTTCGTCTGCAAAACACGGGAAAGATTTTACAAAGTACATATTGTTTATGGAATCTGGCCTCTTGTGCGAGAGGTTCCGGATTCAATTGTGTGCCTTGTGATGCCTTGAAATGGTATTTCTAAATTCCCAACTGCATCCTTAACACAAGACTATCGCTTGCTAATGGGTGAAGGAAAAAATCGCGAGAAAACCTGCATACCTGATGAGATTAAAAGTATTTGAAGGCATGGGAAGTTCACCAACCCGTATTAGGCCAGCGCATCGGTGAACTATGGCCTATCACCCTCCTCACTTCGTGAGGAGACCCGTGCCCAGCAGTGCGACATACACGATACGACATACGACATACGTACAAATTGGAGTTTTGAAGTCCCATTCCAAACTTAGGTTTTTTTCGTATGATATTGACTTTCGGCATTAACATTGAAAGTCAATCGGTACGTAAGCAGATTGCTTGGGTAACTAAAAATATAAAGCACATGTAAGCAAGCACATTTCATAGAAGGCTGACGTCGTGGTAGATCACATGTTTTATAGTGGTATAAATATAAATGCCTTAAAGGGAAATAGGAAGTCTGACCAGCAACCTGGCTCACCTTCACCGTGAATGATAGCGAATAACACAGACTATCCAACTTAGGTTAGGTGGTCTGTGGCGAATAATTATAATTGTTACATACGATTAAATTATATTTTTTAAAAATTATGTAACATATTATGCTTTTTTTTTTTTTCGGTAGGATCTATGCTAATGGTCCTAGTGACCGTTATGCGTCATCGGAAATGGGGTGATCCGGTTGGATCATCCTATGACGTTAAAATTTGGGGGGTTGCCCCCCGCCAGCCGTGGAGTGTGACTTCCACGGCTTTATGGCGTCGGGTTTGACATATTATGCGTATAAAAAAGAAAAAATCCTTTTTTGCTTTTTCTGATTTTTTTATTCCTCACCCGATTTCGTGGAGACCAGTGCCCGGCAGTAGGAATTATAAGGATTGATACGTTATTTTTTATATGCGGAAGAGAAGTCTTGGTTTGTGTTCCGTGAGTACGAAACAAATCGTCGCCTTCGAGTTTCTTATACTTCCGTATATTCATAGCTGGATATAGCGAGGTATTATCTATTTTATCATCACTATCGAGCATATTACCTGGGGCGAAGCGCATTGAGCCGAGGGATCTCTTTGTACCCCTCTTATAAGAAGAGGCGACAAAAAGCAGGGGGCAAGAGGCGAGGACGGGAACTTCGCCTCATTGTCGCCTCATTGTCGCCTCACCTCGCCTCGCCACATTGGTAGGGGTTGTTCTGTGGTGCGGAGCAACCCCTCTGTGGAGGTGGCGTCAGTCCCCTGAGGACTGAGTACTGACTAGCCGTCGAGGTGCCCTGTTGCTTGTAGATCCGGGGCATCTCACCAAAAGCGGTATTGATGGCACTCGCCGGGTTTTAGTGGGTAGAGCTACGCTCACTTACCAACTTTCGAGCGCAGCGAGTCCCAAATATCCGCATGGGGAGACCCACTCGCCCGCGGGATGCCTAAGCGCATTTTCCGGCGTTAAAAAAAAGGCTTCTACGTGTCCGCATCATACGCATCGCATCAAACGGACCGAATTACGTAGATGCGTTTTATGCGATCGCGTACGATGCCAACATGTAGTCGCTTACATAAATTTTGACTATTGGCTCTGATGACCATCATTGTAGAAATCATCAGCGTCTGCCCTTAACGAGTATTACAATAAACTTAATGATTTTAGTAATTAGCTAAAGAGGTCAGTAATTAATGAACGATAACATCCACGCGACTTATAAGCACGTGCTGTGTTCCTGGTACATGTGGTATCCATTGCAAAACACCCCCAATGGTTTTGGTGACACCATGACCATCTTCGAAGTTGTCTATTCGCACCACTGTGGTGACGATACGACCTTTACGACGTGAAATAAGGACTCACGTACCACGTATACAGGCACATCAATCTTTCATCATTATCATCAGCCTTTATCCGTCCACTGCTGAAGATAGGTCTCCCTCAAAGAACGCCAAGACGGCCGATCCCTTGCCACTCGCGTCTTACACGGATCGCCACGGCACGAAGGTCGTCTTAAGCCATTGCTAAATTCTAAAATTACATCTAAATGAAAAGATGTCCTTAGTGAACTTTGTTCAAGAGTTACATACTTACACCTATTAGTCTGAGATCCGGCGTTAGAAAAATATACCCTCATCTGAGTTCATGATATTCAAAAAGTTTTTATTAGTTCATGATATTGAAATCAGCTTATAAAAAAATGTTTCATTTAATTAACAGATGAGGGTATATTTTTCTAATGCCGGATCGCAGACTATATCTACAATTCTTTAATTGTTTTATTTTGTTTAGTTTTCTAAATATTAATGACATCTACCACCACACTACTACATACTACCACAGCACAACTGTTATGTAAAAAGATTAACATCCAGATTAGAATTCCACTTGATTTAGTCAGTGCTATGATAAACTCTCATAATTTGTAGGTTCAAATCCAGAGATGCAAATATAATATTATGATACATTGGTAGACTAACTTGAGCTCTCTAACTTCTTCTTGACTAACTCGCATATTCATTTAATTTCTCAGTACGGTTCTTTATAGGAAATGTAAAAGCGCCAACGTTATCAGACACGTGCTGTATGTATGTATTATTAGATAACTCCGTAACAGTCAACAGGAACAAGTCTCTATTAAGATCACCTTATCTTTATTTATTTATATGTTGCGGTAATAGCAGAATGAATAAAAAAGCGATTAGATTAGATCGAGTTCGAATCTGTCTGCCCCCTAAAAAGATCGCTCAGCTCACTGAGGGCAATGCATCTGCAGAAAGAGCAACGCATCTGTAAGCATGTCAACTCACGTGCAAGTAGAGCAATGCATCTGCAAGGAAGTCAACGCATGTGCAAGGAGGTCAACGCATCTGCAAGGAGTTCAACACACCTGAAAGGGGGTAAACGCATGTACAAGGAGGTCAACGCATCTGCAAGGAAGTCAACGCATCTTCAAGAGGGTAAACGCATGTGCAAGGAGGTTAGCGCATCTGCAAGGAGGACTATGCATCTTTAAGAAGGTCAACGCAATCGCAAGGAGGTTAACGCATATGCAATTGCGAATGCGTAACCTTTGGATGTGAACGTCTATAGTCAAGATAAAGCTCCTAGCTGCTCTTTTGCCTCCTATGCCATTAAAAATTCACGAGTAATTTCACTCGTCCATGGGCCAGACTGAAGTTACGAGTCAAGTTATTTTCTATCCATAACGCATGAAATGGATATCGCTCTGTAAAACTTCAGTCGCAAGCCAGAATTGAATTAATACTCTGATGTTAAGTAAAAATAATGTAGAATGCATGATATCAAAAGTGAAGACTATTTGAATTGTGAATACAACCCGCCCAGAGAGCAATGAACATTCAGTTTCAAACCGGCCTCGGGCAACGCATAACTTTTCTACTTGTCGTTTTTCGGTTTTTTTTTCTATAAAAATGAATAGTTGATTTATAATACCCTTAATATATTCCTGATCATACACAATGTTCGCTACAAGGATAATAAGATACTTGTATTTAATATCTTTGATTATATGAACGTAAAAATGTTAAAAAGCTGAGTCCCATTGAGATTGTTAGTCGGTTCTTCTTGATACTAGCTTTGGAGCTTTGAAAACTAATATAGTGTGTATGGACGTAGGTACAGAATGTAAGGATCTATGCGCATCTTTTCCTTGTTGAGGATGTCTTACAGAAGCGCACTAAAATAAAATAGGTGTTACAATAATTACAGACCGTTTAATAATGAGATTGTTATTATATTATGCAAATTGGTAAGTATTTCAAGTGTATCCCACACTTTTTACACATATCCTAATTACGGACAAAAACGAGGATAATTATTGGCCAATTATTTAACTTATAGGTAAAAATGATTAAAATGAAACAATTTTTTAAGGATTTAACTAAAAGGTTGCTTTAAGGTTACATTTTAAACGACTATTTAAAATAAATTCCCTTGAAAATAATAAGGAAGATACATTTTTCTAGATATTTATCTATTCGCTACTTTGCTGATAGTGAGGAGGCCGCGTTTAGGTAGACGTGTTGGTCAACCATTAACCAGGTGGGAAGACGATCTCCGAGCAGTGGCAGGTCCGCGTTGGATGCGAGTGACAAGGGATCGGCCGTCTTGGCGTTCATTGAGGGGGGCCTATATTCAGCAGTGGACGGATAGAGGCTGATGATGATGATGATCTATTTGCTAAGTTTTATAGCAACCTGATTAGCAGATAAACGTGTAAAGGACAAACAGACACTACTTGCGTTATTTGAGGTTTTACTATCACTGAAGTAGATTCATATCTGTCCTCTTATCAACTGCAATAATTGCAATCAATATATTCCATACTAGCCGTAGCACACGGTTTCGTTCGGAAGTACTACAGACTCAATTTGCGTTCAAGTTTTTAGGCACAGTTTTTTTTTTAACTTTATGCTTTACTGTAAAACAAAATATTCAAAAAAGTATTACAAAACAGGTTTTATATTCGACTACATGTATTTTCTCACTTTATATTGTTAAAGTTTAATAGCAGGCATTTCATCATCATCATCATCATCAGCCTTTACCAATACACTTGCTGAACATGCCGCAATGAACGCTAAGACGACCATTACTTTACATTTATTGCTGATGATACTATGTCAGCCTAGTAGTTTATTTTGTACTACGAGCTGATCATCGGTGAAATATAATTAATACAAAACATACGGAAATGAAATCAGCAAATTCATAAACTTATACTAGGAATACATACATGATCGTACACTTGAAAGGATTCGTATCTGCGACCCTGAGTAAACTTACCGCGGCTGTCAAATCGTCGAGTTCAAGAGAGGTTATCTATTTTTATAAATAAAATCATTGCACTTCCAAAAAAAAAATGATTTATGTATTATAAAACGTGTTTGTACGCTGCTAGCCATAACTCTTTAAAACTCCAAGATGGCAGTTACTAGCACAACTAGAACTGCCCATTCATCATTGTCATAATCATCATCAGCCTTTATCCATCCACTGCTGAACATAGGCCTCGCATCCAACAGGACTGGCCACTCCACGGAGCGAAGATCGTCTTCCCAACTGGTAAATGGAGGACCAACACTTCATCTACATATACGCGGCTTCCACTCTTGGCATCGGCCATTATTGAATTCTTTTAGCTTTTATTTTTTATTCAATTTTTATTTTATTTAATTAACTCAATAATTCAAAAGATGGAGCCTTCTGAAGCAGAGAGTCTTAAGGCCTTTTTGTTAGTCGTTTTCTGCATTTATCACCAGGAGATCATAACTCCAAGTTAGTACTGCGGATCTATAACATGTTTGACCATGTTATAAGATAAGATACTGTGCAGCTTTCGTTACGGACAGAAAGGCAGGACAGGTAATGAAATAACTTGCAGTTTGGCTATCTTGTATGTCTGGATAGGCGAAACAATCGCGAGTTTTTTTCGAAGGGACCTATGCTGGCCTTACTATTAAGGCATTTAAGCGTATAATCTCATGAGAGATTCATCTAATCGGTTCGCCAAATTAGATCAGCTTGGCAAGGGCTGACTTCCCCCGATGCGACGACCCCTTGGCGAGTTACCTACTGGCTACTTGTAAATACTGGGTAGCTTTATAGTTTGCGTTGTGGATCTTCTAAAAATTTGCATGATTTTTTGCTCTTCAGAATTCATTCGGTTATGAGACTTAAACGTTTGCCCGGCATGTATTTTATTTTACGGTGTTACTAGTAAATACTTCGTTAAATACTTACGCCCAGGTTTTTACATTACGAACGGCTGCAATCAACGCAAAATTAACAAATCAACTGTCAAATCTCTTAAGTGTCAAATGAAGCATGATTAATTAATTAGATGAGCCTGTCAGTTGACATAGCCACTACAGTGAAGAGCTGTCAAATTTGACTTTAGAATGGATGTTAACCGTCATTAACAGCCATGTTAGTTGACATACACTTTTACCAACGTTTCAGAAACCGAGCGTTAGGCATCTTTTACTTACTCAACTCATGTTTATTTATACATAAAATAAAACCATATAAACTTTTCGTAGTTTATATTTATGGTTATTACATTACTTTACAGCAGGTAAGATTTGTTTTTATACGGCTTTCCGAGGCTAGAATTTATATACTACATTAGAAATTATGGCTTCTTTGACTAACGTCTGCATAATCTGTTTCTTTTATCTAAAGTGTTGCTAGGTGTAATAAATAAACAAATGTTTGTAACACGCTCTAAGCAATAAGCTTCTTAATACTTATACCAAGAAATGTGCGACTTAGGTGATATTATGTCTTGTATTATTAAATAACGTAATTTATTAGTACAATTTATAAAAACAAGTGTAGTAGTAAAGTAGTAAGAAAAAATAAAAGGCGCATACTGCACAGGTTTTGTTCTTGTGGAAACGTAAGCACTATACAATGCAGTGTATACAAAACATTCCGCAAATAGAATCTTCTGGAAATCGCATTGTGTTAACTCCAAGCACGGACCATTATACTTTTATTCTCGGTAATCGTTCAGAAACACAACATTCTGAATTGAAAAAAATAAAATTTATTCCCATAAATAAAACGTCATTTAAAATTAATGTTTTAATACATAGAACTAAATTAAAATACTCACCGTTGAATTGTCACAATTCACAAAACACTGTTCGCGGTTTTAGCACGAAAACAAAGAAAGCGTCCGTTACACAAGACAACGTGCGGGCGTCTGTAGGAAATAGAAATGTTTTTTTTAAATATTTTAAGCTTAGGAGGCGAGACACGGGTCGCGCCTCTTGACGGTGCACCGCATTTTTGTTATTTTAATAAATAACGCGTCTATTCATTAACGCGTCTGTATAATGAATGTGTTATCTTTTATCATTATGATAATTTTATTTGCTCGGAGGCTGTTTCTAATCGCAAATCCGTCAGTGGAATATTTCAATTACAATTGCAAACTGCAATCATTATGTAACGATATGAAGGTTATAAGGAATATAGAGAAAAACTAAATGATAAAGTCAACTTTGTCAGGAAGGAGTATATTGCCGGGTTTTTGCATGAACCCCCTAAGTCCGTAAGAGGGGTTTTATGGGTCCATGATGATGGGAAAATATTGCATGTATTCATAACAAAGGAGTTGGTTGGGGGTTAAAAATATATTAGCAAAATCTTTACAAAGTACACTTCGGAAATATGTCCGTCTCTGCCACCGAACACCAAATTCTAAAGTAAAAAAAGGTCAGCAGGTATGGGTAAGATATTCTCAATTTCAAAATGGTCCCTGACTAAAAAAAGTTTAAGAGCTCACGCTCTACCTGTAGGGCTATTCTGTAAGGTTGTTTTCGAATCTCGATAGCGGAATCCGCGGTAATATGACAAGTTTGACGGATTTGTATTCTTTAAAACTCGACTCTCTATCCATAAGAATAAAGATCATTTTCGAAGTGACCTAATGTGAGCTCTATTACTCAGGTGAAGCTCGATATTGAAATAGTTTCTTACAGAATAGCCCTACTGATCTGGCTGTATTCATATTTCAATATCTAATTATCTATTATCCGAAAATCTCGCTCCAAAAGTGACACACAGAAGTCTGAAGAATAAGATGATGAAGATGATCCATTTCTGAAAAAAGTCCTGTTGACTGTAATAATAGAATTAATTAATGTAAGCGATGGTTATGGCAGTGGACGTAAGGAATTTTTTGGCCCAATTTATTCTCTATTCTAATCGCAACTCCTTATCCTACTATTACACTTGAGCCATTATAGCATTGGCTAAGCATACAAGAGAGCTCAATGCTATCAATATTAATTAGGGATTAATATTGATAGCATTGAGCTCTCTTGTATGCTTAGAAAATTCGTAAAATTTGCGTAAAACTTAACCCGCCGCAGGAACCAACCCAACGCCAAGAAACCGTGGAAGTCACATTCCCCGGAGAATAAATGGGGCAACACCCCATTTATTCTCCGGGGTATAGAGATGAGAATAAATGGGGTGTTGCCCCATTTATTCTCATCTCAGGGTGAATCCAACCGCCTCACTCCACATCCGATGAAGCTTTGAAATCACTGAGGCCATTAGCACAGCTCAAACCGAAAAAAGTCCATGTAATAAGTGTACTTTTGTGTGTGTCCTATGCATTTGGGTGGGACGGCATAGGTGGAAAGGAAACGACTGGAAAATGGATACCCTCAAACTTTAAAATATAATATTCATACTATGCATATATAATTGTACTATTAATAATTAGAGACCAATTATTAATCTATGATTCAACATATAAATTAGGACTTACACTCGCCAAAGTGTATCCACTCTCCAGTCATCTAAATAACAATACCTCATTCATTCTTTAATATTTTTAATAATACGTGCTGCAAAGGTGCATAACAATTTTCAATATAAGTACTTATTCCTAATTTGGTAACAATATATTTGAAGTACCGCCACGTCACGCCTTTCATCTTTGGCTCTTTAAGATCTTGTTACATAGCGTGACTTTAGTACCTATACAACTACATAACATTATTTAATATAGGTATATAAAGTGGGGTTAAATATAAATTATTGAAGTTATACTTTTTCGGTCGTTTAAAGCACAGAAGTAAGTTATGTCCATAAGCACACAAAATCGTGATAAGACTTTTCGTACGACTTTCGAATAATAAAAATGTCTTTAAATAATCTTTTCACCGAACGTGACCGTACTTTGCCTTCCGAAGTTCCTTAGTACCTAAAACATGACTTGAAAAAAAATTGCAAAGGCAAAAAGTATAACTTTTAATTCAGTATGAATTAGATAAAATACATAACACGATTATAATAATGCTAACCATCTAAAACTTAGACTAAAGGTTTAAACATCATTATCTACTTTAGCACGGCGTTGGTAAATATTAAATAGAATTTAATACAAATTTACTAATATATTAGTGTACTAGAAAAATGTTTCATATAAATAAGGTATAGTGACTACTATAATACTAGAGTAATTTAAATCCATAAGGCCCAAAAGATGGCAGTAATTCCAGCAATTTACGAATCTTCTTAAAATGTTGTAATAAAGATTATAAATTTTTATTATATTTTTATGCCACAATATAAAAGAAGAAGGAGGATTTTGACTTTGACATTTGGATTGACAAAATTGACTTAAGCAATACTATCTTCCGTCTCTCTACATGCGTCACGTTTCTTTAAATACGTTTGAACTGGATGTATGAATGATATCAGCACTCCAGCGATGATGATCCAACCACCAGCTAAGTAGAAGGAGAGCTCCCAGGAAAGGGTGACATCGTAAATCAGCCCTGAAATTTAACAATATGCTAGTAAAAATATTAGGACTATAATCGCAAACTTGCTTTTTTAGATTAGTCTAGGTTGGGAAATTGGCACACCGCCACGGTTAAGACCTTATCGTGGCGGTAGGGCTTAATAGCCCAAGGTGACCCCAACACCTTGGGCAAAGCGAATTGAGCTGAGGGGACTCTTTGTACCCCTCTTATAAGAAGAGGGACAAGGAGCGAGGACGGAAACCTCATTGTGTCCCGACGTTGGAAGAGGTTTTTCTGTGGTGCGGGGCATCCCCTCTGTGGAGGTGGCGTTGGTCCTATGAGGGACTGACTAGCCTTCGAGGTGCCCTGTTGCTTGTAGAACTGGGGCAACTCACCATAGGCGGCATTGGTAGCACTCGCCGGGTTTTAGTGGGTAGAGCTGCGTCCACTTACCAGCTTTCGGGCGCAGCGAGTCCCACATACCCGCCTGGGGAGACGCACTCCTCCACGGGATGCCTAAGCGCATTTCCCGGCGTTAAAGAAAAAAAAGGTTTTAGGTATTTATGTGTTGCCTATCCTGAACCATAAAACGTTGTCTCTTGCCAGCCTCACCAGATATTAATTAATTATTAGGCTTAAAAAACAGTTTATATTTTACCTGATAGTGGTGGTCCAATTAAATGCCCTATACCCTGAGCCAAGAGTACCAACCCGTAAGCTGAGGTAAAGTCATCCAATGACACAAGCTTTACCAGCAAACTTGGAGTAAATGTGAATGACGCTGCAAAAAGTAAACCAAATGCTGCCGAGATTGACGCCAGTAGCCAGTAATTAGCTGTTGCAGGTGGTATAGCAGCTACAGACGCTCCACAGAGTATCAGACAAACTGCATATAATGTGCCGATTGATACTTTTGGGAAATCGCCTATCCAGCCCAGTGTGATCTGGAAAATAAAATAACAATATTACTTGGCTAAATCAGGCACTAAAGGTGCATTAATATTATATGCATCAGAAATTCAAGTACTCAAGTACTCCGAGGGTGCAAGAGCTGATGTCACGCCGAAACGTCAATTATTTCAAGGTATTTTGTAATATGTAATTTATGTTGGCTTACAATCAAGCTATATTGTATATTATTTATAGCCAAAATTATTTTCCAGATAAAACTACTATTATCCGACGTAAGCAAACAACAGACTCATTTCTGATAAATGAATTTTTAGATAGTAAAAGACAATAAAAACACTCACCATTCCTATTGTATTAGTAATTCCGATCAAACTCAACATAAACGCTCCGTCTTCCTCAGAATATCCCTTCTGAATCATGTGCTCAGCGAGGTAGAAGTACGGCACGATGAACCAGATGAATATGATGATAGTCCCCAAACAGAGAAGATCGAATGTGGCCTTCTTCATTAGCGACACATTGAACATATCCCCGAGGCAGTCAACAAAATCGTCGTACCAATTCTGAAAAAAAAAACATATTATAAGTTGTTAAATAAATATTTTGCAGCAAGGACAAACCCCCCTTTATAATCCCATTTGAATTGAGTACTAGAACACCTGCGAACGTCTTTATCTGCTTTTTGAAAGTCCCGCATCTGTAGGCAACAGAATAACCAGCGATAGGCTCTGACGAAAGCTAGACTACTCCTTCTCGTAAAGGAGACTGCTCTGTGCCACACTGAGTCGGGTTCCCATCCAGAACTCGACACGTTACTGAACCATCCTAAACTAAACGGGTGTTGAGCATACCGTTCGTCACTTAATGCGAGAACACATTCTTTACCCTAATACAACCTATCATACAAAATATATGATAGGTGTGTACATGGATGTCTAAACACTATACAAGTCTGAAACGAGCTATTAAATACGTATACTCATTGACCCTGAAATAGGTGATACATTAAGCAAGCCACGACACCGTGAACATTTTAAAATTAATCCTTACCTCTTCTTCTTCATCAAATGTTATCATTGAATTTTTGAAAATATCAGGACAAGAGGATGCTTTAAGCTTATACCTCTTTATGTTCAACATAGCATTCCTATGGCTTATAGAATTAAGAGGCATCTTCAAATCCCTCAAGTAATGATGATTGACTGATAGTTGCTTCTTAAGCCAGTCCCTTTTATTTTCTTTACTGTCCTGTTTGATCAAAGGCACCTCTTTCGATTCTGACAATGACTTCCTCAGTCTCCGTGGCTTAGTATTTTGTTGTGGTTTTAAATCAACATGTATCTCTTTGTGCTCACAATATTCTGATTGTGTTCTATGTATTACAGTTTTTTGATAATGTTCTGGAGCGTCAATAATGTTAGGGCTTAGAATCTTTTTTTCATCACATATTAGTTTTTTATCCATTTTATCTTCCATATTTGTCTTCAGAAACTCAGCTTTCGTGTTTACCTGAAAGTATTTAAATAGTACAGCTGTTTTAATGGAATAAATAAATAAATATTTACACAGCCACTTGCAGACTAAGGCAAAGTTTATTTTGAGTTCAATGATATTACAATCAATAACAATAATAATGCAAAGGCTACAGATTCTTCTGTAAAATCGTCTTTATTGCAAATGCTTACATATTTTATTATTTTTCTAACATTTACATTACATTGCAGGGAAAAAGATTTTCTTATAACGGATGTGATCGGATCGGATTATAAAATTAAATGCTCGTGAAATATTTTTGCTCTGTCACTGACTCTATAACTTATTACATGATGTGATTCGAGACTAAAATATCGGATCGGTAACTAATTTGATGCAGCATATATGAAACTATGTAAAAGGAAGCATTTTTCATGTTTTCCTTTTTTATTCATTGTGAATGTTAATAGTAAAAATAACCACGCCATGATAAAATTAGTTAAACTATAATATATGGTTGTATCGTACCTTATTATTTGAAATGAATGGCGTATAAATATCAACCAAAGATCTTGACCTTTGCTTGTTATAATTCTTACTCATCGACAATAATTTTTCGTGGCGTCTTATATTCTCAACTTCATCCTTTATAACTTTTTCTGGTGATAAACCTTTTGATATTAAGCGCTTCATGCTTTTTCCTCGTGTAGGTGAATCATAGTCAAACACGTACGGGTTATCTAAAGAAGCAATACTCGAACTCTTAGATCTCGCATTAGATTTATCAAGATCCCTCTGTCTTTTCTGCTCCAAGATCCACCATTCGGGATCTCTCATTACACAACCGCACACGCAAATGTTCAGTAACGTTCCCGCCAAAAGTAGAATAGTTCCTCTCCATCCGTATTCGTCTATGAAGTATTGCGTCATTGGGGCATAGACAAACGTGCCCACTCCAGTACCACATGCTCCTAAGCCAACAGCTAGATTTCTTTTCTTTTCAAACCAATAAGCAATAGATACTACAGCAGTCACATACACAAGTCCAAGCCCAAGACCAGCGATTACTCCAAAGGTTATCATCATTGTTTCTAAACTATTCGATACAGATGCTAATACGAATCCAATTGTTGATATCAAACCACCTAAAATGGTCATGCTACGACATCCATATCTGTCTACCAAAGCACTCATTACAGGACCAGACAATAGTGGCACGGCAATGAATAAGCTACCAATCCATGCAGTCGTTGATTTGCTAGCCTTGAATTCATCTAAAAATTCAATGTATAGTAATCCAAATGAGAAACTTATGCCATCAGCTATCATTGATAGCACAAATGAAGAAAGCACTACAACCCAACCCCACCCACCATCTGGTATGGTTACCTTATTCGTATCTATAGCTATAAGCTTTTCTGCTTCTATTTTAGTGACTTCCAATTTTTCTATGGGTTCCTTTATTTGATCGACAATGAATTTCTTATTTCCAATTTTAATGCCATCATAATCTCCTTCATCTTCAGATTTTTTATCAGCTATCGTTAAAGTATCTTTACAAGATACCTCATCGGGACTAGAGAATGATGCAGTACCAACGCTTGTGGAGTCATCTTCGCCTTTTACGATGCCAGAAGTGGTATCAGTTAGAAGAGACTCATGGACTGCATCTTTAATTTCATCACGTGGAGCCCTATTTCTTATGACTATACTCGGTATTTCAGACTTTACGTCCATTATATATGAAGTCTAATACTGGATGGTAAGTTTGGCTAGGAGTTTTAGCTTCTTAATCTTGGATCTCTCGCCGAGTACCGACTGGATTCTCTCGCCACGCTGTTCAGTTTTAATGTGATCGGTTTATTTTGATTTCCTACCATCAAGAATTTTATTATAAGACTTGAATCTGTAACGTCACCCATACACGATGGTTTTGTGACGCGAAAGTGCGTCACAGCTTTTCTTGTCGACTAAAATGATTTATGCATCGGTACCTGAAAATCATTATTTTATGCTATAAATATTTCTATATTGAGCAAAGTATTAAATAAGTATTATTAATGTTTTGACTATGATAAAATATAGTTAAAGTAAAATTAATATGAATTATTTACATTTAATGCTAAATCCAGCATGTTTAAATTTATATTTTTTCAAAATACACTGTCCAAAAAATAAAAACATTTTATGAAATCTTGGTTTTAATTACAACTTTTTAGGTGTTTTTTTTCATGTTTCATTTCCAGTGTATTATTAATAATAAGGTTAATTGAATGCATAATATACCTATAAGTATATATTGAGAAAATATACATAGGTAAGTATCCATCCCGTTAAGTAAGCTCCATTATCTCTATACTAGCAGTGCCCAGCGGTTTTACTCGCGTACAGGGTGTACGCGAGTGGAGTGTATGCGAATTCCCGTGGGAGTACTGAGATAAATTATAGCCTGTGCTATCCTGATATATAAGCTATATTATTGTAAAGTTTCATAAAAATCCATTCAGTTGTTTTTACGTGAAAGGGTAACAAACATCCATCCATCCATACTTAAAAACTTTCGCGTATATAATATTATAGTAGGATGTGGGATAAAGCATACAGTTCAACTTTTGTACTGCAGTTTGCTTGCTAAGCTCACTTCCAGAATTTCACTGCTTTTTCCTCCATTTTTCCCTTCAAAACAAAGCAAATATGTTTCACAGAAGGAACAAGGGGAAAAGGGGTCTAGACGAGAGCGCGGCACATCTCTCGAGACCTTTTTTTCGGATAGAGCTATGCTAATGGTCCTATGGACAATGCTTCGTCGGTAGTGGGGTGAGCCGGTTGGCTTCACCCAGTGATATAGTAAGTGAGGTTGCCCCCCGCCAGCCATGGAGTGTGACCACGGCTTCATGGCGTCGGTTTTGTTCCTGGGGCGGGTCTCTGTCTCACCACCGTCGGATGATTATCGAGACATTTAGTTATTAATTTGACTACAGATTCATCTAGTCGATGGTAAGGACGCCAAATTATATCAATGGTGTTTTTTAAGCGGGGCCCATGATCATATACTGCAATTTATAATAGACAGTTTATCTAGAACACATTCCGAATCTACCCTGGGTTATCATTCTGTTGTTACCTTGAGGCACCAGACGTATTTACATAATACAAGTCAAATCTCGATCCACTATCTCTTCAGAGAATTGGTTGTATTATGCAAATATATTTTATCAAAGTTTTGACTATTGGGTTTCATCAGAATTTACGCACTGTCTGAAGATAGCTTATCCTGTTATATAACATGTTATTTTAAGATAAGCAGACAATGGGGCATGGGCATAAGACATAGGTCGATCTTGGAAGATAAATCTCTGTGCCGATCTAAGTTGGAATTTGAATGCACGTGGCAAGAGATTTCGTCTAAATATTCATTGTAAGATATTATAACCTAATCATAAGCCATAATATCATAGACAATGGATAATTTGAGCTTAAGGAGCTTTGGGTATTTAAGATATATATATTTTTTTTGATAATGCAGCGAAAATCCTTTTCGGATCTTATCAGGGCCTTGGGTAGCCGCGCTGGCGTGTGTGGGGACTCGCATTGGGTGCACTGCCCCACTAAAACCACTGCGTGAACCATCAGCCACTGAGGGACCCGGATCTGCAGGCGCCGGGAAACCCTTAGCGACAGACTGATCCCAGCAAGACCAGCGGGGCTAGACAAGTGGCAAACTCTCAGATTCTATTCTTTTGCGAGTAAACGCAAACTCAAACGCTAATTTGGTAGCCAAGTGTACAAAGACATTTTGAACGCTCATTCTATTCAATCCGTCATATAGCTATATACATATTCTAGAGTATGATTTCGTTTTTAAAAATGTCATTATGTGAAGTATTTAAAACGTCATTCATTTGTAATTACTGTTTTTTTATATTCGTTCCTGTTGGAACCGGTTACGACCAGAGACCATGCTACCATGTGTGACTTAAAATATATTATATTTTAGTTGGTTTATACCAATATACTATAAACTAGCAGACGTAATATTCTTCCTCAAAATGCGTGGCAGCTTTTCACATAATATAAAACAATTACTTACACCAATACAAAAGACAGGGACGTATTAAAGCCTTCCAAACATAAAAAACAATATTAGCTTTTTTTTACTTAAGCTTTTTACAATTTCACAAGGAAATTTATCCCCTTATGTACGTATTATTGGACAACATTTCTTTGTAATGGCAATATGTGGGACAATTACAAGAGGAAATGGATTTGAAAACTTTATTCGTGAAATATTCAGCAACAAAATACATACTTAATCTCTTAAATTGGATTATCGTTAATACAAATTTGAGCTTATTTTACTAGATACGTTCCTATAAGCATGTCCTTATATACTAAACACGTACGGATGTTTTATACGAGCCAATCGTTATTTGTTTAATAAGCAGCTTATACAATTATATAAGCTAATCATCTCGTAATAAAGACAGTGCTTCATTGGATTTCAGTACGCTCTGAAGGGGCTGAATGTATATTCCTCACATCAAAGGCGGTCGGGCCTATCGGACCCCTCAGAGCTAGTGTGAGTGATCAAAAAACACTCAACGGGTTTCAGTTTCTACTCCCGTAAACTCTACAACCTAGTACATAGACCACCTTCGCGTCGCCGTCAAATATCGTGATTACCTCTTCTGCGTGTAGGTATTTACCGTTACTTAAGGGGAATAAAAAACAACATCAAATTCTGACAAAATCATTTATTTTTAAACTATAAGTTTTATATAGGATTTTAAATTAACATGGTTATTTTCATCATTTAAAGTATTTAAAACGGGATATTTACCATGTTTTTTAATATTGTTTTGCGGAGCTCGATATTTCGACATTGTCTACGAATGTCTCGTGTCTCGTGAACATGACATTCGTAGACAATGTCGAAATATCGAGCTCCGCAAAACAATATTAAAAAACATGGTAAATATCCCGTTTTAAATACTTTATATATAAGTTTTATGTAAAAAATTCTCTTCAAACATAACTTCGCTTTTCTTTGGCTTTATGTCTGTTTCTTAAATTACATCCTTAATTTTCAAACAATATATTATACTAGCTGTTGCCCGCAGCTTCGCCTGCGTTAACTAAGATTTACAACGGGATCTTAGCGGGATGATATATCTTTACTGATAAATGGGCTATCGAACACTGAAATGTTTCATTAAAATCCAACCGATAGTTCCTGCGATTAGCGCCCTCAAATAAAGAAGCTCTTTAGCTTCATATCTTAAGGATTAAAAGCATGAGTAAAATAAACTCGTTTAAATGTAGTCCAAAAAATCAAAATTTCTGAATAAAATATGGTTGTTGTGCCTCAATCGACATAGATAGGTATAGTGTGTGGTGGACTTTTTTGTAGATAATTATAAGATCTACAGTTAATTAGAACATTTTATCGTTCTATCTTTTATAGTTTAGGCAGCGTACGCAAAATAAGTAACTTTTCTGGTTGATTTTTTACACCTTGTGTCCGAAAAACCCAAATATCTTACGGAACCCTATTTTTTTCAGAATAAAATGTAGCCTATGTTACTCGTGGATAATGTAGCTTTCGAATGGTGAAAGAATTTTTGAAATCGGTACTTTTTGAGCCTATTCGTTACAACCAAACAAACAAACAAAGTTTTCCTCTTTATAATATTAGTGTAGAAAAAAAAAACTCCCAGAAACATTACTTCGCTTTTCTTCAGAAATATGTTTGTTTCGTATATTACCGTATTAGTTTATAACAACTTTCACAAATAAATATGCATTTTTGTCAACCAGGCATTCTTTAAATTAACATCTTTTGGGATTCTGAAATAAGATAATATTATCGTCTATTAAAATCATTACCTGCAATGAAGAAAAAATAAATCTAAATTCGGTCCTGTAATTAGGACCAATAACAAACAACATAAAGTGTCAAAAAAGATAATATAATGAATTACTTGTTATTTGATTTTATTGTGAATTACAAAGATATTTCCTACTTAAACTATTTAGGACGTCTGATTTTAATATACAAAATTTAAAACATAGCTCCTCTTGGATATTACGATAAAATAGAATAAGTAACATAAATATAAAATAGCTGGAATACAATAGTATTTATTAGATTATATTTTTTTATTAGATTATAAATAAAAAACAGAAAAAGCAGCACTAAAACTGAACACTATAAAAATCAATTGCACAATAATATCATACGATGAATAAACGAAGAAGAAGAAGAGAAAAAAAAGGAAAAAAAAAAACAAGAGGCATCAATCAAAGATGGCTTGTAATTTGTATTGATAAAATAATTAAAATTAAATAACAAAATATATTATAAATTAAAGCATTCCAAATAATGTTCTCTGAGGAGTCCCTTAAAAATATTGAGACTCTTAGCTTGCTTAATACGATTTGGCAACGATTTCCAAAGACTAACAGATATAGCAGCAAAAGAGTTACTATAAAATTTAGTTTTTGATCGGGTACATTTAATTAATATACGAAACGTATAGTTCTCAAATTGTTATCAGAGTTATGCCACAATAATTCGCTCTTCATATTCCTATCAATCAACTATCCATACTAACTCCACACATCCTGAACAGTCCACCACAATATTCGCCAACTAATCACATTATTTTAATTACAAAATGGATTAAATTATCAAAACAAACACTAGTCACTACCTATAGAAAACCGCCATAGCAGTCCTATATGCTGCTGAAACAGCTGCAAAAAAGTTCTTAGAATTCGCCAACCCATCACAGTATAAACAGATTGAGTTTTTGAAACAAAATACTATAGAACACCACTCCAAATGAATAAAATGGGAAATTGAAATTAATTAATGGGAAATAGAAAAAACACAATCGCAGACTCTAAAGCTTCTCGCTGCTAATGAATTAATCCGTCCTATTATTATTATTTGACATTATGTTATATTTTTTAACCATTGTACACATACATAATTGCTGTTAATGTTAATATTATAATCGCTACCAAGACAATGTAATAAATGTATCAATTGTACAAAAACATGCCCCACGAGGTCAACATGTTGAGACATATAAGTATCTTTTATGTCTATCCATTGAAACTACCACCGGTTCCAGGGTAAGCACACTGAGAAGAACAGCACAATTAGTACCAATCCATAAAATCAAACATCTTTAAATTTTTAAGCTTCTATCACCGCTAGTTGTTGTTGTTTTTTTCCCCTGGTTGTTTTTTCTTCATTATATACTGGCTTAATTTATTCCTATGTATTTTGACTGACTGGCTCACTCATGTCCCATCTGCATACACACCTAAAATGATCATGCTTTAGTTTTTTATAACTATATGCCTTCAATTACAAAAAAAAAGTAAATTGTTAATCTTCATGAAACTACTCAATAAATCATACAATTTTCATTTCTTAATCTAAATTAAATAGTAGACACTAACCAAGAAAGTTTTGAAAGTCATTAAATCTACTAAATACCTATTACATATAAGTATAATAACCAAGAACAACAGCAAAATTAGTTTACAAATCAGGAAATCAAATAACTTTAAATTTGTTTACATTAAAATAAGTTTTGTATTATATTATTTACTAAATATTAGGTTTTGTGTTATATTATAACAAATTGTTTATATATACACAGTTTATTTAGTATTAAACTAATACATATATTTTCCATAAAAATATATTGTTAGGAAAGAGATACCTATTCAAATATAGTAAAAATAATAAAAAAAGAGGATGCAATAGATTTTATATTGAATAAATAATAAATACTCACTAATAATTGTCTTATGCTTGACCGTTCTTATGGTTTTTATGGGAAGGCAATTTATCTCAACATAATAATATAACTACTGTTTAGTAGGTACATCTACAACTTGTCTACTACATCAACTTGTTCTTCTATGCGTTAAATGTTGAGACACCCATGATCCTTTGATAGGACCCTGTGGCCCTCAGCTCAGATTGCAAAGAACCTGTAAAAAACAACAAACATGTACCTAGTTTTTAAGTCCTATCATTGTAAGTAATAATGATTTATTTATTTACCTTTAATACCAAGGGAATTCCTTTAGTTCCGCTCAATGCTGTATGGACACGTAAATCAAGAAAATCTCTCGAAATATTATTTTGTCTAGTGTAAACCTTTACACAAATAAAACATCGGTAATATTCTCCAAACACTGGCGATGATTTTTTTCTTTGGCTTCGGCTCAGTTATAATTTATTATTTATATATTATTTATTAGCTTACAATAGACTTAATTTATGCATTTAGCAAAAAATTTCACACTATCACACTTCCACAGTCAGCTGATCAAAGATCCGCCATTTTGTAGCGTTTGAATTTTCAATTTCTATTATGTGCAAGCGGCAAGCGCTAGGGAGCGCTTTCCGGCTTGTCAAAAGTGCCACTTGGCTACGATTTATATGAAGATTTGAATTTCTTAAGCGTGTGCGTTTAAAAGGAATAGAAATACAAAACGCTAGTTTGACACTTGGCTACCAATAATCGCCCAAATGTCATTCCCATACAAAATTAACGTTTTCTATTTCTATTCACTTAGCGTTTTTGCCACTTGTCTAGGGGGGCTGATTCTCCACAATAGGGGGACTACCCGGCTTCGACTTAGCAGTCCCCACGACGTCGTGTCTAGCAGGACCCTGGTTCCCATCCCGAGCCCGACACGAGCACAGGGGCGTTATTGGAAGAGCATTAAATGGCGCCTCCGACGCACCCCCGTTCTTCGTCTACAGGGCGAGGCCACGTCGGCGGCCTCCTCTCTCACCCTCTCACTCATCACTGCCTCGCAGAAATTTTAGGGTACCCTATCCTTATAACAAATGGCTTCAATCTTTTCGTTCCTAGAAATAATCAAAACTTGCGCTTCTGAAATTAGTTTTGTTTTCTTTATTTGTTCACAATTCTTGTTTTAATAACTAAGATATTATTATGTTTGAAGTTGTGTCACAATAGCTTAGACCCGTTCCACCATTGTCACACATTGTCACACTTCGTTTACACCATCTCCTTCAACGTGTGACAGTTAATGGACGACCATCATGAATGTGAGAATAAAACCAGCAAAGCTTGAAAAATGAGATATAAAATAAGGAATAAGGACTCATCTTGTACATTTGCGTTTCATTTCAACATTTTCAATTGTTGGCAGTAAAGTCCAGTAAGTATTTTATTGTGTAGCCCATATACTATCAACAACTGCCAAGTATAACTCATGCCAGAGGAAGCAGGATTTATTCAGTCTGATTGTCTCGTTCATTGAATATTTCACGGTTTTATACTATTACCACATTACCAACTTGATTGGAGGTTTTTTTTATAGCATAAGAAGGCAAACGAACACTCGAAGTCTTTTGGTGACTTTAGACGCTCATAAACGTCTACACAACCAGAGGTTATGCAGATGCGTTGCCCTCCTTTTCCCTATCCTCCAATGTGTCACCAGTCACACACCACGCGAAACGCGACAGCATAGCTGTTAACGTCTGTATTATGTGAATGAGAGGTAGCCTCGGTCGTGCTGCTCGTGCCATCACAATTTGGCTGCAAAGCTGCACAGCTCTATCTCTTAAAAAAAATGTACAAAAGAAAGTACATATAGATATTGTGATTCATTGAGATTCTTCAAAAAGAAATAAAAAAATATTTAATTCTTTAAATTTCAGATATTTTACAGTTTACACCAACCATGGTGTCCGGTGACGAGAACACTGAAGTCTTTGACATTTTAATGTTATCCGAAGAACTGAAATATTGGTCTTAATATTTATCCAACCTACAAGAAAAATGTTAACTGTGTTGAAACGCAGGATAAATAAGTATATCAATTATTGCTTAGTCTTTGATTTAATATTTTTTAATAATAATTCAAGGAACTGGTAAACATCGGAAGTTAATGTTTAAGTAATAAGTAATATTGTCCTATTCTAATATTTTTTAAAGCCTCTTACAAAATTATGCTGATTATTTTTAATGATACCCAATCGTATTATATTAAATTCAAGGATTGTCTTCATATTGTTTACGTGTATTTCTCGACTAGGGGCGACGAATTGGCGAGACGGTGAGGCGCCTTACCCTCTATAGAAAACAAATAAACTGACATTAACTGTGCGTAAGTGATCGTAAAAATATTATGGGCATCTTAATCCTCAACACTAATGTTAGTTTGTTACGTTCTTACATCTTAATTAATTAACAAAATGAATGAACACGTTCAAGGCATAAAAATAATTAAATGATTGTATTGTAAAAAAAAATCTCACATCTAAACAGATGATAAGATTTTGATGAAATTTGACAAGCAAATAGATATAGGCTATGAAAAGCTAGTGACAACGTAATATTTATATTAATTTAGTAAAAACACGCATTTAACATCCCGTTTTTTTTTTCGAAAGGTCTAGACTTTTAGGCCTGATGGCCTTTAAGCTCAATCGGTAGGTATTTAACATCCCGGTAAAGAGTAATGTATCAATCCTTATGTGCATACCACTGCTAGGCATCTCGTCGAAATGAGGCGAGGTGGGTACCGAGCCCTAAAAGGCCCTTATTTCATTTTCCGACAGTTTTTTATTATTACAATCTTTTATTTACATTTTTAAGACGTGGCATTAAAAATACATACTACCCACAATTTCCACTCTTCTACCATCGACCCCTATTTTTTTAGTTGTGATATACTTTTGGCAGAATGAAGTCTGTCGATGCAGCCAGTTGTTTATAAAACTAAAATGTTAGTGGAATAAAAACCCGCCACCTCAGTGTGTCCTATCCCTTACTTCTACAAATGGATAGGCTTAGATGAGAAAGTGTAAAAAACGATCTCATAGAAATTAAAAGTGCAATCGAATGATGATAATGATGGTGGTGATGATGATGATGATGATCATGATGATCCATTGCAGCAGTATAACTGTAAGTTACCTTTAGTACTTCCATGAAGAAATAAATATGGCATGCAGTATGCACCGTGGCACGAGTAGCGCTGCACTAATTAATAAATAAACTCTGAGGAACCTTGGGAAAACTCATAAATATAGCATACCTCCACTTCCATAATAACTAGCCGCTATGAACGACGATGGTCCAGTGGGTACAAGCGGAATTTTAAGCGAGAGGATCTGGGTTCGATCCTGACCCTCCCCGACTGTCTTAAAATTGGTTTTCTTAATTCTTAAGTGCACAGAAACACGAGACCATCGCTCGCTCGCCGGTGAAGGAAAACATCGTGAGGAAACCTGTATGCCTGATGAGATTAAGTCTTTAGGGTGTGTGAAGTTCACCAACCCGCATTGGGCCAACTTATCGGTGAAATATATCAATACTTCCTCGCCTGATTTCGAGGAGGACGTTTAGTGGAAATAATATATGGGGACAAATTTTGTTACCCAGCCGTTCTATATAAATCACACTCTTGGTGTCTGTTATTATATAATAGTACCAATTAACTCTCTGCTGGAGTATTATTACTGTCTAACACGTTTCCTCCGGACTTGATCACGTTAGGGTTCACCCACGGATCGAAAAGTCATCGTCCTCTAATAGGCGAAACATGGGGGATTCCCAACTTCGTTTGTTACATGAACAGGTAGATTTTATTTAACAGGAGCAGCATTATTGCAACTTATATAATTAATATGCTGTCCAAAAATAATTACAGCTGTCTAGAATGACTTTAATTGCTGCTTGATTTTAAAATGTTTGCCATAAGTTGCCGACCAATTAGCTACTTCTGGTGCCAGATTATATTTTTCTGCTCACAAAAATACGAATACTATGCTAACCATTTATGATAACACCCTTATAAAAGGACTCAATAAAATAAACCTATACATCTCATACTCTTCCGATTAAGCGTAAAGGCCATAAGGCCAATATAGGTAATAGGTCATACCGAAAAAACACCTGGTGCAGGGAGTCATGCCTGTACTCGGCTCTAATTGAAACGTTTCATTTAATTAATCTAGCGGGCCGGACGCTCCACACAAAACATTCGGTAATAGACCAAATAGTGAATATATACTCTCGTCGACTTTAGGAGGAATTCAGTGCCATATACACACAAGAATTATATACCTATGTACTAGCTGTTTTCCGAAAAACTATCCTATGTTACTTCTAATGTCTCCCATTTGTGTACAAAGTTTCATGATGATCGGCTAAGTAGTTTCCGCGTCTAGTTACTAATACGTAGTACTCTAGTTACTAATGCGTAGTAGTTACTAATACGTCGTCGATCGCTCGATCGTTCAATCGACGACGTGATTTAGCCAATCACAACTTCGAACGAACGAACGAACTTCGCTGTCGTTTTCGTAATTGCGTTTTGACTAAGCCCCCTGATTCGTGTTGATGACCTACATTCAGCAGTGGACGAATAAAGGCTGATGACGACGAAAGAGAAAACACTAAAAATTATTTTGAGTAAGAGATATTTTTCCCATGTCATTAATAAATTAAAGACTATAAGATATTAATATTGCTAACATCTTAATCATATCTGATCCTAGCAGGACCCCGCGGTTTTACCCGCATACTTCACATACCCGTGGGAGTACGGGTATAAATTATAACCTACGCCACTCACAAATAAAGTAGCCATCTATTCGTTTTTAAGGATTTTTCAAAATTGGTTCATTATATCCAGAGATTACACCTACAAGTTCACAATTTTTACCGTTTGATCACTCCGTGATTGCTATATTAAATAATGTATGTAGGTATATCACTTAGAAATATCTATCAAGATATTCAAAACGCCTTAATATTTTATTAGCCATCATACTAATAATTATTACTTCTGCTTCTTTATTTTTTAATATGTAACAAAAACAATATGCGAAATGATCTTTTATTGCGTTCGAAAGGTTTGTTTTAATATCAAAAACAGTTTCGATTTCATTCAATTCGTGTTTACGAAGTTTACGAATAATTTACTTTTTATGACGTCATAATATTGTAATCACATTGTTATAATTTAAATTTAACTACAACATGCGTCAAAAAATTATTTATACCCAGGACTTTCAGTTATTATGACTTATTCCATGAAATAATAAAAAAAAACAAACGATTGCCTTATTATAATATTACTTAGTAAAACCTTATAAACTTACCCCCTTTTTATCAACAATGGAAAAATAACGAAGTCGAGATATAATATTTTCAACGTTGAAACACTACCATTCAGTTATCCAGTTCACCATACATTGAATTGGCGACGGCAAAGCGATCGATATGGAGTAGGGAGTAAACCATGAGAACGACCTCCCATGTCCCCCACCTTTCACTCTGAATCTGATATTTTCAGTGGAGCGCGAAGAGAGCAATAGGTCAAAGTTTACTGGACGATGACTGACGTAAATGGCTGAAGAAATTATTTACAGAACTAATAAAAGTAAACAAACAATATTGATTCTTTCTACCTTCTTGAAGATGGATTGAAGAGTTATTTATAGACGTTATTCATATTATCATGCGGATTCCCAGCGCGATGTTATGCTGAATTTTTTTTTACATAATATTTGTAAGGCCTACAACTAAATTATGAGAATTTTTGATTTGCTACATTAAAAATATATTGCATAAGACTTTATACAGGCGCTTCAATTTACTTTTTGTTAAATATTATGTCTATCTTTAACAATATTAAGACAAAACCTATAGAACGTAATCGAAAGATAATAGTTTTGTAGAATGTAGTATATAACTTAATCAACTGGCCCAAGGCCATTTAAAAGCTCTCTAAGATTCCTGCTGAAGTTATGAATATTCCCAGGAGTATTAGTTTCGAAGAACATTATTGTATTAGCTTAAAATATGGTATCGTAATGCTCTTAATGTTATTGAAAGCTTATAACCTTTTTTTTTAGCTTAGACTTTGATGACAGTATTAATTAATAGTAATTGTTATTTAAAAAAAAACAGGTGTGTGTGCGATTCACACACGATGGAAGTGAAACACATGTTAAATGCTCAAATACAAGCAAGTATTAAACAGTCTGCAATATACATACACACCGACATTTGCTCTCTCGCTCTTTTGTATTTGTGTCTCTTACCTGTCGTTTTTTCCGTTGCATCCGGATTGAAATCACAACGATTCTAAAGAAGTTTCACTTCAAAAACATAGTTCTAATACCTAATGTTTGTTAAGACACGCTTAAATAACATAATATTATTATTATCTTACAATATTATGTTGCAATGTAAGATAATTTAGCACCTTGGTTAGGTTCCCAAGAGAATAGAAAGTACACGGATGAAACCGCGGGACGTTGTATTACTTTTAATTCTATTTAGTGCACTGATAATATTCCGCTGCAGATCTCAAACGTAAAACGTTCAAAATCCAATATTTTATTGTTATAAAATATGGATCTGCATATGCTATATTATGTAGTGTATAGAGGTGTGAAATATTTTAAAACTTTACAGCTTTACTGACTATTATGGAATTAACGTAAAAGTCTGGAACCACAGGTCTGGAACTATAGTCCGCGCCACGAATGAAGTCCTCCGGCCAAATCCGGAACTAAATTTGACAAGCCTGACGTCATCTTGATCACAGAGTACCTTTGTATATACGGAAAATCTTGATATCTGTCTGGAATGAGAAATTGTGGGATTTTAAGTTGTTTTACGTGAAATATGGAACGTTAAGGGAAAAACTTAAGGTTGTATGATGATCGTTAAAGTGAAAAAAATTGTGAATTAGAAAGTAAGAATTAACAACTATTAACTACTATTAAATATTAACTATTCACCGCCATGACAGGTAAATTTTAAAGGTGCCAGGAGTCACTTATTTTTCTCTAAAATATTTTGTAATTCTATACATTCATATTATGATATATTTTTATATAAATATAAATACAAATATAATAATATATTATATATTACTCATATTATATTATAATACGTGATATTTTCACTTAAAAAAATCTCGAATAACAAAAGACGTAAAAATAGCAGCAATTTCGATTTAAGGTCGAAAATCAAACAGTGCTCTATAAAATTTGCTGCGCTTTAAAAACGCCTTAGTGAGAATAAAATATTCATGGGTAGGTATCCATTAACCGTCTCATTCAAATTATTTTCAAGCGTTTTGACGTAACGTAATAAATGTTAACGTTTTGGTGCGAAAAGTCTAAACTAATTTGAAATGTAGAAACAAAAGTAAGTGAGATATTTACACAGACATAATATAAACTAGGATATTAAGGTTGCCATTTATATCCTTTAAAAGGCTGCATGACTTACGATCTTTGTAAATGTGAAGAAGAATTTTCACCTAAAAAAAAACTTTTTACATTATGTTGCCCCATATAAAATTTATTTATGTACAAAATGATTTCTGGATCAAAATAAAATACTTTACTTTAAATGTGAAAAGAAAATAGTTTATTTATGAATTTAAAAATAATGTGCATTTTCTGAAGTTATTATCATTTAATTATTGACAGTTATTTTTTGACAACTGTAATATTTTTATTTTATGGTAGAAACTAGAAAACTAAATTTGAATGTGGCAATAATTTTACGTCCTTTTTCGTGTGAAGTTGTTAGAGACACGTGCGTTTCGTACGCAAAAATCTCAAAAATAATCCAAAATGAGTGAAGGAACGGCAACAATTCGTACCCGTAAATTCATGACCAACAGGTAAACATATTATTCTGAGGGGAAAACTAATAATAATGAGTATTTCGCGAGCGGGACAAAACGCGTTGTGCCGTCATGACAGGTTATGTGACAAAGTTTATGGTGTTTCAGGTTGTTGGCGAGGAAACAAATGGTCTGCGATGTCTTACATCCAGGAAAACCTACCGTCAGCAAAACCGAGATCCGGGAAAAGCTCGCTAAAATGTACAAGGTGACACCTGATGTAGTTTTCGTATTTGGCTTCAAGACTAACTTTGGAGGTGGCAAATCCACTGGCTTTGCTCTAATTTACGATACCTTGGACTTAGCTAAGAAGTTCGAACCCAAACACAGGCTCGCCCGTCATGGTCTTTATGAAAAGAAGAGGCCAACACGCAAACAGCGTAAGGAACGTAAGAACAGAATGAAGAAGGTACGTGGTACCAAGAAATCCAAGGTTGGTGCCGCCGCCAAGAAGTGATGTGACGGTTAGCATTGTAAGTAAATAAAAATTATAAAATCCAGCAGTGTTTGTATTTTGTCCCGAGATTATCTTCTAATAAGACAACTTTTTATAGGTTATGTCTTTTTTAAAGTTTATTTTAAGACATATTTAGAAACACTTTTAGATTAAAGTGTAAATTTTGAAATTAAATCAAAAAAATTTAATTGACTTGAAACTATACAGTTCTTTCCTGGTGATGGGTGACTTTTTTTTTTCAAATATCTAAGTAAATACAAGTCAGTGTTATAAGTTTTATCATGCATTGAACATTTATTAATTTTATTGCTGAGTGATAGTGTAGGTTTGTTATATATTCATAATGTCAATTGTATAGTATTAAAACATTCATTAACCGACATCAAAAAAAGGAGGAGGTTATCAATTCGACTGTATGTTTTTTTAGTTTAAATTTCTATTATATTATATCTCAATTAAGCCTCAACAAAGATTTTTGTGAATGTGGCGAATTAGTATAATAATGCGTATTAAGTTGTTTACGGATTTCTAGTATCTTCATAGTTAACATATACATCAGGAGGAATTCTAAATAAGACATGTAGTGGTTGCTATGTTATCCTGCACAGTGCACATATCCATTATAAATGTTAGGTCTGAGATCTATTTCCGGGCATATTATACTAGGGTAAGGTAAAATACAACTGAACCCACCCTTTGTTCCTCTAATTAGTAACTAGTAAGGACAAACACGGGGCTCGGGTGATGCACATGATTGATTTGGTTGTTAAGTAACTTATTAATTTCTTTTATTTATCATAATTTTTTACTTTGTTATCTTATCATTAAGACAGACAGGAAGCTCAGGTGCTTATTGTTTTTTAAAGCACTGGATGTCCTCAAATCAGATCAACCTTTCTGGTTTTCTATTCTTTTGCGAGATTAGCAGCTGATGGTCATCAGAGAGAATTAGACAAGAGCAGGGTTCAGGGATACCACTGTACCACTGCTCAGGTAGAAACCGAGACTCCCATTTTGAGTCATGTGCTTATAATCTTAAAAACGAGTGAATCTAAATCAAGTCCGCTGAATCGCATAGATCTAGGTTATAAAATTTCTGTCTAATAACTATGGGATATATTAATACTAGTATTCAAATCTTATACATATATTTACATTTGTAGTATACAACACCATTTTTCTATGCACGAAATTGGGCTCCATAATAGTGATAGATATTTGGACAGTATCTTTTTGCCAACCTTTCATACGGGGAGCCTTTATGTACTCTAAAGTTTTTGGTAATGTGACCCCAAAGATAGTATGTATAGGCATTCTGTATATTTAGGTCTCCAGGCATGTAATAACTTCGGGCATTCTGCTCTTCTATAGGATAGAAGAACTGTGGTCCATATACTTCAAAACCTGTAAGTATAATTTTAGTAATTATAGTATGATATGCTGTTTAAAAAAAAGTTGTGTAATTTTAAACTTTTTTACTGTGGAGCAATATATTAGACATGTAAAGAAACTTTTAAGGAACTATTTAACTCAATTAAATTAGAAAATGTAAGCTGTGTTATAATAGGCTTTATAGTCAAATATGTTTGCATAAACTTGTCTGGATTGACAATTATAATTTATCATAAAAAAAAATTATGGTACTATTATATATTTTAAGGGTATTTTATGTATAAGTGATAAGCGATAGTGAATTGAAATATCCCGACTTAATATCTTTTTTCAACTACCACTCATAAAGTGGTGCTTAATGATAGTTATCACAAACCATAAAATAGAATCAAAAATTAAATAAAAATGAACTAATTTAGACACTATTCTATACTAATAAGTAAAGCTATTTTCTCTCGTTTTTCTTAGGGAAACCTTGCATCTCAAACGATGCAATGAGATGAAACGTTTTTTTTACTTTTCAAATGTATTTCTGTTGTTACTTACGAAATAAAGATGATAATTTGATGTGAATAAAGGGTAATGTTTAAATCCTCACACAGAGTTGGGATTTAAACAATCTTCGAAACTACTTATCCGATTTAAAAAAATGTTTCATCGCTGCATCACTGAGTTATAATATAGTAAAAATATGTTGGCACAACTCACACACAGCCATCTGATTCAAAACTAGGCAAAGCATGTTGTGGTAACCGGACAGCTGATACACTACTTATATATTTCTAAATATTATATACGTATTATAGATAAATTACGGCCAGACACAGAACAACTAATGATCATGCTCAGCGCACAAACATTTGTCCTGGGTGGGAATCGAACCCACGACCTTCTGGTTTAGCAGTCAGGGTCGCTAACAACTAGACCAACAGATCAGTCGATAAATAATGATCAGACCGCATACGGTTGTAAGCAATTTAGTTAGCGTAGCTAATCACAGCTGACGAACATGTGATCAAAACTAGAAGGTACTCCACCTTCGCACGTGGCTGCGGACATGTAGCTGGCGTGTGGTGTGGAACATCTTTTCTGCAACACCTTTGTGATGACGCCTGGGCCGTTGTTATACCAATCACTCGGCTTGTAATTATCACTGAATTCTCTGAAATGATAATTTTTAGTCGTAATTTTGAATTCAACTTTGACTGAAATAAAACAATTTTGAGTTTGTTTCAGGATCCAAATGAAATAGTACATAGTGAAATTGAGGGGATTAAGTAGTGATTAATTTAAATTAAAGTATTGCAAGTTCGAATCTCGCTTATCAAGCGTGAACGTATCGCACTAAGCTTATCATTTTCACTGTTTGACTGGACGTTTTTTATTTAATTTTAGTTGGATGGCAAACTGGCAGCCGTGTCACCTGATGGTAAGTGGTCAACGTCACCCATGAACCTGGCACTGGAACTAACACATGCAATTCATTTACGTTTTCCGTATCTGTGACATAAGGAGTTAAGTCTCGGTGGTTGTTTCTAAAACAGCAAAGATGATAGGATCTTTTTAAAGTTCCCTTCCGCATAATGGAACCCTTATAGAATAACTCTGATTGCTGTTTGTTCGCAAATTAAAACTATTATAACACATTCAGCATAAGTGTAAATATGAATCTTAAATTTTTTTATATTACTATTAAAACAAAACTATAAAAAAATATATTAAAACTAACATTAAAACCTCCACGAAACTCACAGCGTGAGACAGATCCGGGGATCCATGTTTGAAACAAACAAAAAGGGCGAAGGCTGAAGGGGCTGCACCTTGCAGCGCAGAGATGTTAAGAAACTAAAGTTAATAATGAACCGTCTAATTTTCTCGTAAACTAAACATCTCAGGGTTGGAATGGTACCAAGGGTAAGCGTAGCCCTCCTCTCCCCTCACCCCCGTCCGCCTGTAACCACTATTCTATTGAAATCCCCAGAATCGTACCTCGGTTTAAAAGTACCCTACTCCCCACCTTATAGCATCCTCAGCAACGTTCCTCCCGACAGCATCCCTGGAGAATGCCATGATCCCGGCCGCTACCTCCGTATTCGACTGCCTCGATACCCAGTTCCTGGCCAGGCTACTTATAGGTCTCGCTACTATGACATCCAAATCCATATACACCCCACCATGCTTATACAAGGTCAAGTATCTCAGAACATGAGAAGTGTCTTCTACTTTCCATCTTGACCTATTCAAGGAACCACTCTCTATTATCCTTTCCACAGAGGTATTTCTAGCATATTCTAGAATGTTTACTCTAGAAAATTTTATATTGGGATATTTTTTCAAAATTTTAAAACTACCCTCGTTTAGGGTGACACTAGGTATTGGTCCGCTGAAGAGGACATGTATCTGCCAATGGGAATGCGCACGAATGGCAGATTCAATGGCACAGGATTCTCTCGAGTTCAAATAGCCCTTGCACGAGGTATCGTGGAAAAATATTGATCTCGGTGACGGGCTTCCTATTGGCGTGAGACCGTCTTCTCCGTGATCGAAATGGCATGATATGTTACCTTCTCCCTGGTAGTTTGAGGAAATCTCACTTTTGAATATCACAAACAAAGATATCACCACGCCTGTACATATCACAGCTTTTCTTTTCTTTAATCTTGATACTATATTTATAAATGCCATTTTATTTTCTTATTATATGCCTTTAAAATCAAAACAATACTATGTCGACATTGTATTTCAATTGCTTTGTACGTATTTTAGATATAAAAAATCATTGTAATAATCGAAATATCAAAATATAACATTAAGCGTAACTGCTAATAGTATTATTTCATATCGATATTTAGATATATCTAATAGTTAAACACAAATCACTATAAACTCACAAAATGCCAACCTTAGCTATACGTACTTCGTTCCCATTGCGTGTGGTACATCCTAAAAAGGACAGCGAATTTATTAAAATAATTGTTACATCGTATATTTTTTCATAAATATTATTTCATAGGGCTAATAAGTCGATTTAGAAGAATACTTTCTAAAACTGGACCTATATAGTTGTCGCTATTTACGAATACTGAATGTAAATTATTTTTCAAGATACAAGAATCTTACACCAAGTACACACATACGGGCCATACCATATCGAAGTAAGTTACATCAAATAGTTTATTTTTTTGGTCATCAGACGATTCAATGACATACCCTGCATTAATTGGAGATTAATTCCCAACGCTTAAAGAGGCGTTTGGGAACTAACGCATTCATTATTGTTATATTAGTTAGGAAAAACCTAAAGCATAATTCGAAGCTACATATAATGACAAATAATATTATAATAAAACTCTTAGACAGAGCCGTAAACAGCCCTTTTTGCGCTCTGTGCGAACTTCTATAACTGCGCCCTTAGCAAAATGAAAAATAATAGTCCTGCCTGGTCTGGCCATTCTTGCGCCCCCCAGAGTCTACGCCCTGTGCCTGGGCACCGGTGGCACCGCCATATTTACGGCTCTGCGAACGCGAACCTCCATCCTCCTTACGGTAGGAGGACCGTGTTACTCCAAGTAAAACGCCTTTAGTGTTTAACTTGCACCAAGAGTTAAAAAGGAATGATTCGCGCATGCGCGCTGCATAAACCCGATATACAAACCTTATACATACCTATTACCTGTTGCAATCCAGTTGCGACTGGCGTGCGTGTATTAGACGATAATTCTATCAGCAGATATGGAAGCCTGGTATATCCTGAATTATTGTCTGCTAAATCATTTTTTTTTAGTAAATTGAAGCAAAATTAAACATGTTTTCAATTGTTGATTTTTGAAGTAGGCACACGGATCTTTTATAGGCTGTGAATGAAGCTGATCTGTCACGTTTGGA
Source organism: Lycaena phlaeas (assembly GCA_905333005.2). Lineage (NCBI taxonomy): Eukaryota > Metazoa > Arthropoda > Insecta > Lepidoptera > Lycaenidae > Lycaena > Lycaena phlaeas. The sequence goes on along the minus strand of HG995175.1, from coordinate 1,701,145 downwards.
AGTGAAAGGCTCGATCGGGTGAACTCGGGACCCCGTCGTGTACCCGAGCGATATTAACCCATCGATTATCGATTAATATTAAAGTTTAAACTACTAAAAGTAAAACAAATTTAACATAATGTATCTTTATTTATAATTAAATAACTTAAATTATAATTCACAATATACGCATCACTGGTAAAATGTTAAATCCTTATTAAAATATATATAACTTTTCATTTAATTGCTTTTTCATTGGATCACACATATAATGCCAATTATAGTCTCCATTTTTATTTATAACGTGCTAGAACGCGACCTACACAGCTAAAGTATTGCCATTCTTTAACCCCATAAGGTTTACATATAAATATAAGCTACAATCGAAGGACCTATCAATCAACAAATTTAAGCAGACATTCGTGGTCTCTTATACAATTTCTCGCCTTGTCAGCTTTTCACTTTGTAGGTGTGTTTTTATCATATTGCTTTATTTCTGCCGCTATTTACAAGGCAAATGTGATATTATATAAACCTACTTATCATTTCATTTTTTGTACCACGTTTAACTATTAGTTTAAGACTAAAACCTACTAAGTAGTACATTCGATGAATTTTTTTCGAGACCATTTTTTATGGAATTACGTAGTTTCTTCTATCAAGTACTAGGTGGCGCAAATAAAATTTCCATATAAAAATCCTCACATGTTCTTACATTCACTAGACCTAAAATATAGTAATAAATATGTAAATTAACTATCTTAAAAACCGCCGATATATATGAGGACTATTTCTTTTATTTGCTTATGTAACTGTACATAAAAGAGCATATCTAAATACGTTTTAGAAAACTTTGACAGATTATACTAAAAAGTGCAAAAATAAGTCACATTACGAACTTTACAAATTTCAAATAAAAGTAAAACTAAATTTTATATTACTTGCGTAATTTTATTTAATGTTAACATTTTTTTATACCGAGATATCTAGTCCAGATATTCGTTACATATTAACGACAAAACTTACTTTCTACTTTACGCGTTTCATATTACAATGATTTTGTGCTATATCATAAGATTTATTTGGCAATTTCATTCAATGTACATATTTTCATCGATAAGTATAATTTGAGAACTGGTAACACGGAATCTAACGATGTCATAGGACAAGAGGCAAAAGGGCTTGTATCCAGAACCTAATAAATTAAAAAAAGAAGTCGTAACATGACTGGTGCATGTACGAAATATTATAGTTTTATGGGAGTCCGAAACTAATTTAGGGCACAGAATTTTTGTTGGTAAAGCGCGCCTTTTTATACAAGTACTCGTTAAGTCAGTGGCAGAAATGCGAACTAAGATCTGGGTTTATTATTGTGTATATGAATACTATGAAAAGCCTATACTCCTTTTATACTTTGTGGGAGCATGACTGGTGTTCGACAGCTTTTTTAAGTGACATCAGACAGAGAACAGTTGTGTTGGTCAATTTGCACATACTTGCTTGCTTTGCTTTCCTTACAACCAGAACTTCACTTACATTTTAAGATTATTTGCAAACATTGCTATGATATCCTGAATTTAGTCGAATTTCCATCATTCGATTTTTCAATTATTTTATAATAATCTACTAAAATACTGAGCCATAAAAAACTTCAGTTGCCATCAATCGTAAGATTTAATCTTAAAATTAACTAAACTAAAATATTTTTGGAGTTTTCATATGATAAGTACAAATATATACATTACATATGTTAGTTATCATATTAATTTACTATAAACAATATTGGGACCAGATTAGATTATTTTATAAAATAAAATTGTAATTTTAAGTATTTAATTTACATCTACATCATCATGTGATGTTTCGGGTAGATAGGTTTCTCTCGTCATTCTAAAGGATTTTCTTACCTAAACGATCAAAGTAAGTATAGATAGTTTAACTCAAATTACGCAGGTTTAATTTGCATGTCAGTGACGTCATAGTCCACTGCCACGCATAATCAAAGCTGTGTACATAGCGTACGCACACAGCGCCGCGCGCAAAGTTGACTTGAACTATCTATATATGTGATTTTTATTTTGCAATTGTTATCCTAGTCTTAATGTATTTGTGAATGATTGACAGCAAAAACTATACAGCACGTGATAATTTTATAATGTTTTCTCATCGACCACATAACCCATAGACTCCTAATAACAGGGGAACGGGTTCTGGCGACACATCCGACTTATAGTTCCGATGTAAACCGTAAACAATGTACTCAAACTATCGTGTCGTCTCATTCTTTCCCGTTGCGAAATATATCCGTTTCTCTTTAACGTTCCGTGATTGGTAATGTATGACATTGTATTAGCTAATCACAGCATTGCAACCCCTTCCGTCTCACCTCAGCTAGTTGCTAGAATGCATTTAATACGAAAAATCAAACATTAGGAGTCTATAGGTTGTGTGGTTGATGTGTTTTCTAATTAACAGGGTGACGTAAATGAATACCAATAAATTCAAGTTTAATACAATAAAATTACGTATGACATATTTCTGATCGATTAAAATATCCACAGTATGGTATCGCTTCTTTATCGAACTGACTTTTATTTACTGAGAATTCGCAGAACGCAAATTAAGATAGTTAATATGTCTAGAACACATAAATTATTAAAAATATAAAATCTACGCTACCCTACGTCTAACCTACTTTTGTGAATTTATCTTTGTACACACTTTATTTAATAATAATAATAATAATTCTATGCAGCGGATAGTGTTTTATACAAAAAGAGGGAGAATTAATACTAATTTAGACCTACTAAAATCCATCCATGGAAACGGACGGATAGATTATGTTAATTGTAAAGGGCAGCATAGGTTACTTGTGTTATACAAAAAGTGAAATATTGTGGTGGAATTTGGATATGAAGACATAACAGTTATGTGTATACGAGTCATAATATTGGTTGCCTTAATGAAAGTATAAAGAAAACTTTTAAAAATGAATTTGAGTGTCGATTAAAAAACTTATAAAGGGTATACTCGTGGGACCTTATGAACATAATATATTGGTACTATTTCTATTATCGATATTACAGCTTAAGCTTTTTAAAATTAATTCTTTCTCCTGTTTTAGAAAAAAGATTTGGGACATCTCTTCTTTACTTTAGTATATATTATACTTTTCTTTGTCTATAGTACTGAGCTGCATTTCTACATTCGTCTCTTACAGAGGATTATAATGAAACAACTTTATTACAGGGGATTAATAACTAGCATATTATAGTCTTCTAGTGGCCAAAAGTAAAAAGAGCAACATAAAAGCCGCCATGAAAATATGGTATACAATTGATTCCCAGTGGTCAACGGAGGATTCGACGGGTGTCTTCGTTGACGTGACAAAAATAGGGTTCACAACTAGTAAGAGGGTCCACGAAAATATATATTTACCACTCACAGCAGAATCAATTAATTAACCAATCAATCCTTTTTTTGACGTGACAACGTCTAATAACTCCATATTACAAGCAGCCCGCACGAAAAAGATGACGTCATGTAGCGTTCCGCACGAGAAAGCGCGGCACGAACAAGAGAGAGGCATTACCGGCTCAGTTTGGTTCCTGCTGCATGTAATGTTTGACGCAGTCGTGTCAAACTACCGTCCGTAAACCGATTTTACAGACAACCAATTTGTTTTTGTGCACGCAACATAATTTGCATAATATAATCTTCACATGTTTGACCACTTCTAGGAATATTGTAGAAATTTAGCGACAAGGGTCTACAAGAACCAAAAAAAAAATTTTGAATTGTCGATTATTGGTCAGAACATGAAGAAATAATGTTTGGGTCCTATACTATATATAAAAATATTTTCGACACTCAGTAGCTTTTTGAATTAAAGGCTCTTTATACAGCGTGTTCTTTTTCACATTGTGATTTTCTCTTTACTTCGACTAATCCTAAGCAATATAACGCTATATATCTTATAAATCAAGCTCATCGTGTGAACCGTCCTCACTATTCAATAGTGAGCCTAATATACGGTTCAATAAAGCGATTTGAACATAGCAACTTATGCTCCTAAATATTTGGTATCTAACACATGGAGTACAGCGGCTAATATGAATTCAAATTTCTCCTCTATCATAAATACTACCATAAAATTCATTACTATACAAGCTAATTACAATGGTCTATTCGCTTGGTCTATTGTGTCTGAGCGTTCCCAAAACAGGTTCGGTATAGTTTTTTCAAAAATTTCCTCGCACACCGGTGAAGAAAAATTCTTGAGAAATTTGTTTTTACTAACCCGCATTGACCCAGCGCATAACTCAGTAATACCTTATACTATTGGGATCCTTGGAGTACCCCCACCAGGCCAATCTAGTCACCTAGTCATCAGCAATCACAACGATCGTATCTAGCAGTAGGCAAACGCTATACAAGCTAACTACAAACCTTAAAATATGGAAAAACGCTTTACAAGCTATGAACCTTATGCTAGTGGGATCCGGTTTGAGGTCCTGATCATCTGGTCGGCAGTGGCTATTCCGGTTGATCGGGCGGTTGGCTCCTGGTCGGGGAGTGGGCGCGCGCTGGTTCCTCCTGGTCTTTCTTCTGGACACACCTGGAATATCATCAGGTTAGTACCCTGTGTCTAGGATATTGATAGGCTACTGAATTGAGCTATATATTAACCCTAGCAAGATACACCCCTGGTTGGGGTTGCCAGGCGTCCGGATAAAGCCGGACGTAGGTAGGCTTTTTAATTACGTGTCCGGAAAAATTATACGGTGTCCGGCTTTTGTTAAAGTTTTTACTTTTGTTAGACTCTCTTGGCATTCGATTCTTTCAATTAGTTTCCTAAAATAAATCATTAAAATCCTCAATAATGTTGGGTGTCCGGTCTTTCTACCCAAATGTCCGGCCAAGCTGGTTGGTCTGTCCGGCTTTTAGATTTGGCGACCTGGCAACCGTATCCGTAGGAGACTTCTTGTCCACATGATGATGTACCCAACAACACCAAGCCACAGGAGACCAGCAAGTCTAGTCTTCTAGTCAGTAGTAAGTTCTCGAATTACCAAACTTTAAAAAAAATATTTTGAAAGGAGCAACCCAACAGAGTTTCTTGTTGAATTCTTCTTATATTCTATAATACTATAGTAGTATGTATTGTTGGTATATAATTATTTTTTTGTGAAAGAATATTTGAAAAGACTAGTTCTACTGAGTTTGTTTCGCCGGTTCCTCTCAGTGGACTGGCTTTGGAACCGGTGGTAGACTCAATTGACCTTCAAAAAGATACTTTGATGGTACTATTTTGAATAAAAATTTTGACTTTGATTTTGCGTCATGATTTGACGTCTGTCATCGGAGAGAACTTGTCTTTGTCGAGCGTCATCACCGCGATGCTTGGCTGTGACGAGTCCTGGACGGCAACGGCATCTTTCTGCGAGACAGTGATGTCTCAGAAGGAGTCTAGTCCTAGCCGCCAGTCTCACCTGTACACGTCGGTGGTGGTCTGCAGCGTCCCGTGGGCCAGCAGCAGGCGGCGGCCGGCGGGCGGGGCGGGCGGCGCCCACCACGACACCACGCGCCCCACCACCGGCACCCGCCGCAGCAGACCCTCCTGCTCCGACCGGAGAGACGCCTCCGCCTCTTCGATGCCTGGAGATAAAAAAAATCACTTCTGATAACTCCTACTTTATTATGGCATTCAATAATATTGCAACTCCATGATTTTTTAAAGCTTTTGCAGTAATGATGATCACCATAATCGTCCACCGCTGCTCAACACAGGCCTCCCTCAATGAACGCGAAGACGACCGATCCCTTGCTACTCACATCCAACGAGGACCTGCCACTGCACGGAGATCGTCTTCCCATCTGGTTAATGGCCGACTAACACTTCGTCTACCTAAACGCGGCCTCCACTCTGGAACCTTAATGGCCCATCGGCCATCCGTTCTTCTGAGTGCGTGACCAGCCCATTGTAACTTCAACATGCTTATTTTTCGCGTGATATCGGTAACTTTAGTTCTCTGGCGAAGGTCTTCGTTTCGAATCCTATCTGCCAAAGAAACACCCAGCATAGCACGCTCCACAGCACGTTGAGCTACGGCAAACTTGCGGACCAGTCGTAAATTTCGCAATAGCAATAAAACATTACCTCATCCAAGGTATTCCATATTATCCTTAATTCCTTACTTATATTGTCAATGTGAATGTAAGGATTTTTGTTACGATTTCACGCGAAAATTTCACAACCCATAATCATGAAACTTTGTACACATATTCTCGTAGGTACCTACTAGAAGTAAGATAGAATACGTACATGAACAAAAACGGATTTTTTTTTTGGTAACGCGGGCAAAGACGCGGGCAACAGCTAGTGATATATTTTTCCTAACCTAACCTTTAAAGCAAAGAAAGCTTTATTTTTGGAACAGTCAAATGAATATTTGTTTTGCACTTACCTTTCTTGAGTACTTCGGTCATGTCGGTGAGCTCCTTGGAGCTCTCCTCCACCTCCCGGCCGGCGGACACCACCAGCTCCAGCAGCTGGTCTACATCCGTGTCCTCGGTCACCATGCCGAATCTGCACCAAACGGGAACTCGTTGAAATTATTATCCGGTTTAGTAAGTTGGTGACGCAAGCTGATAACGGGGACAATACTCGAAGAATACATTCATTATTAAATATGGAGATACTATCAAATAATTTGGAAATAAAAATATTACTTATAGTGAAATTTTTATAACATCGTCTCAATTTTTTTTGTCTGTGTGTTGCATGTCGCGTGACGGTCGGAGGTCAATATGGCGGTGCCTATAGTTCGCATCAGCTGACCGTGTAGTATATAGACTATTACTCATTTATGCCAGCGCTCCCCGCTATTTGGTTTGTTAAATGTCTATACTTAAGGACGCGTTTACGAATCAGACGAAATTATGCTGTTTTTCTGTACCGTTTGTAACAAAAGTACACAAAATCATATATAAAAATTATTTATTTCATATAGAATGGTTCTTTATCTACAAGGGTAACGCATATTTTTTTGATAAATGTTGCTTTTTTATATAGTAATCAACGTTCTTCCATTACCATTTTACATGAAACGAACGAAATCGATTAGAATTACGGTACCCTTTTGGTCTAATATCCACATTTATTAAGGTTTTTAAAAAATAGTAGGAGCAGGGAAATATGTTCAATTTTAAATAAAGGACAAGAAAATAACCCAAAAATGCTAAAAATAGTATTAAAAAAAATAAAGAAGATAACTAATTTTTTTACCAATTTTGCTACTAAAGATGAATGTTATTCCATTGCATTAAGGTTTATTTTATCGTTGTCTCTGTCTTGATTTCTTTTACATTTTTGAAATGAGAACTCAGTCCGCGCTCGGCCGCGGTTCTGGGTGGACACTGCGTCACCTGTCAGCAGCAATTCGACTCAAAAAACATCGCGATTTATTTTTGATATTGGATACTTTGGATTGGATTTGATACTTTACAATATTTTTTTTACCACAATATTTTTTTATGGAATTGGTTTATTTCATATACATAGGTAGACGAAATGTTGGTTGGTCATTATAACCAGGTGGGAAGACGTTTTCTCTCGACGTTTGCTCACTTATCATCATCATCATCATCATAATCATCATCATCATCATCATCATCGTCAGCCTAAATAAGTCCACTGCCGAACATAGGCCTCCCTCAATGAACGCCAAGATGAATGATCCCGTGCTATGCTAAGGCAGCAGTGCTGCCGATGCGACTTCATCATCATCAGCCTAAATCCGTCCACTGCCGAACATAGGCCTCCCTCAATGATCGCCAATACGACCGATCCCGTGCTATGCTGAGGCAGCAGTGCTGCCGATGCGACTTCATCATCATCAGCCTAAATCCGTCCACTGCCGAACATAGGCCTCCCTCAATGAACGCCAAGACGACCGATCCCGTGATACTCTAATGAGGCAGCAGTGCTGCCGATGCGACTTCATCATCATCAGCCTAAATCCGTCCACTGCCGAACATAGGCCTCCCTCAATGAACGTCAAGACGACCGATCCCGTGATACTCTAATGAGGCAGCAGTGCTGCCGATGCGACTTCATCATCATCAGCCTAAATCCGTCCACTGCCGAACATAGGCCTCCCTCAATGAACGTCAAGACGACCGATCCCGTGCTACTCTAATAAGGCAGCAGTGCTGCCGATGCGATTTCATCAGCCTAAATCCGTCCACTGCCGAACATAGGCCTCCCTCAATGAACGTCAAGACGACCGATCCCGTGATACTCTAATGAGGCAGCAGTGCTGCCGATGCGACTTCATCATCATCAGCCTAAATCCATCCACTGCCGAACATAGGCCTCCCTCAATGAACGTCAAGACGACCGATCCCGTGCTACTCTAATAAGGCAGCAGTGCTGCCGATGCGACTTCATCAGCCTAAATCCGTCCACTGCCGAACATAGGCCTTCCACAATGAACGTCAAGACGACCGATCCCTTGTCACTCGCAAACAAATAGATATCATCATCATCATCATCAAACTTCATCCATCCACTGTTGAATAAAGGCCTCTCTCAATGAACACCAAGACGACCGATCCCTTGCCACTCGCAAAAAAATAGATATCATAATCATCATCATCATCATCAAACTTCATCCATCCACTGCTGAATATAGGCCTCCCTCAATGAACACCAAGACGAACGATCCCTTGTCACTCGCAAACAAATAGATATCATCATCATCATCAAACTTCATCCATCTACTGCTGAATATAGGCCCTCCCTCAATGAACGTCAAGACGACCGATCCCGTGCTACTCTAATGAGGCAGCAGTGCTGCCGTTGCGACTTCATCATCATCAGCCTAAATCCGTCCACTGCCGAAAATGGGCCTCCCTCAATGAACAACTAGACGACCGATCATTTGCCACTCGCAAACAAATAGATGTCACCATCATTAAACTTCATCCATCCACTGCTGAAAATAGGTATATAGGCCTCCCTCAATGAACACCAAGATGACCGATCCCTTGTCACTCGCAAACAAATAGATATCATCATCATCATCAAACTTTATCCGTTCACTGCTGAATATAGGCCTCCCTCAATGAACACCAAGACGACCGATCATTTGCCACTCGCAAACAAATAGATATCATCATCGTCATCATCATCAAACTTCATCCAACCACTGCTGAATATAGGCCTCCCTCAATGAGAACACCAAGACGACCGATCCCTTGCCACTCGCAAACAAATAGATATCATCATCGTCATCATCATCAAACTTCATCCATCCACTGCTGAATATAGGCCTCCCTCAATGAGAACACCAAGACGACCGATCCCTTTCCACTCGCAAACAAATAGATATCATCATCGTCATCATCATCAAATTTCATCCATCCACTGCCGAACATAGGCCCCCCTCAATAAACGTCAAGACGATCGATCCCGTGCCACTCGGATCAGGCAGCAGTGCTGCCGATGTGACTTCATCATCATCTGCGATCGCCAATGCGCCTGCTCAGCGTGGCAATTATGAGCCCCCCCCCCCCCTTCCTCAAGATGAATTACAGATATCAGTTTACTTACATATTATAATATATAATTATTTATTATATATATAATATATTTAATATACTAATTCTAAGTAAAAAGATAAATAGTAAAAACAAACAGAAATAAAATATAATTTTGTGTTATAAATAATAAAAATAACAAATATTTGTAAAGTATCAAATCCGTTTACTTGACTACTATTCCCGCACGCAAGCGTGCGTATTGCGCGGGTGCGCGTGTGTGCGTGACTTTTTCAATGTAGTTGTTCGATTCTGTACCTATCAAGTTTGTAAACGCGTCCTTAATGTAAAAAAAGATTTACTTTTACCGTGGTTTAATAAAACCACATAATACTTTTTTATTTATTAAATCAAGTTATAGGCTTTCTGTATGTCTGTTGAAAGGCTCTCGCCCTGTAGTTCGTTTGGTTTGTTCGTCAGCGTACCGCAGTAATCGTTTGCCCCGCCCCCCGGTACGCACCTGACGCACGCGTGTCCGTCGTCGCCGTCGCCGCACGAGAACGCCCCGTCGGTGGCCCGCAGCGTGTCCACCAGCTGGCGGTTGAGGGCGTCCACCTCCTCCAGCTGCTCCCAGTAGGAGGGGATGTAGCGCACGCCGCCCAGTCCTAAAACACTAGATTGTTAATACCAGCACACACGGTTTATAACCAAACTGACGCTTCGTCGACAGCCTTCATCCTTCCACCGTTAAACGGGAGTTAAAACCAAAGAAGAAGAAGAACTGTTAAACATAAGCTTCCCTTGATGAACGCAGAGGCCGCTCCCTTGCCAGTCGGATTCAACACGGACCGGCCATGAAGCCGCGGTCTTTATTAAAATATTTTAATCGATAAAATGAAAATTTGACATCTATTAAAATTCTCAACATTATGCATACTTTGCTATAATATATGTAAAGTATTCGAAAAGTCATAGAATGCAAAAAATCTTAGCCGCGATAAGATCCGTAAAAGTTGTTTCAATATAATCGCAGGCTTGTCCCCCCTCCCCCGCGGACTCACCGGCCCAGCCCGGCACGTGCACGAGCTTCAGGCAGCCGTACTCCTGCACGCGCCGCTGGAACTCGTCCCGCAGCGCGACCGTCGCCCGCAGCACCAGCAGCTGCGCGCGCAGCGCGTCCGCCAGCGCCGCCGACCGCTCCTCGTCCAGTGGCTCGCCCCCCTCCAGCGGGCAGTACCGCAGCACCACCCCGTACGACTCCGTCTCGCACACGTCCACCGTGATCTGTGACGCGCATCCTTACTAATATTATAAATGTGAAAGTAGGGATGTTTGTTACTACTCAACCGATCGTCATTTAACTTTTTAGGTACAAATATTGTCGGAGGTACTAGAAGTAACATATAATTGCGATGAACCTAAAGGATGGAATTAGGCTAGAGGACTAGAAACTAACAGTCAATATGCGAATAGGCGTGTTCATTTGAGGGGGTGTGGTCCAAAAAGCAATAGCACAAATATTTATTTGTGCGGCCAAAACAAGTCCACTGTTTTGTATATTGATTGAACTGTGTTTTGTTCATAGGTTTTGATAATCCTTGAAATATATGAAATAAACAAAATTAAAATAAGAACTAGATACACGTTTTAATGGCAACATTTCCATAGAACTCTGTTCAGCACGCATAAACTCAACAATTTACTATTTGAGTTTTAAAATAAGTACAAAAATATAAAACTCATATTAAAAATACTCTTTGAAGACAAAATCCGTGCAAATTGGTAAGTGGTACTAACCATGTCAGCCTCCCTCTGCAGGACCTGTCCGAGCCACGAGTTGAGCTTGTCGTAGTAGGGGGGCGGCTTCTCCACGCCCGGCGGAGCGAATTGGAACGCCACGCACGCTGACGCCTCGCTTATTGCGTCCTCAAATCATACAATACACACTTGTAGAGATCATCATCTGCCTAGCCTTTTCCCAACTATATATTGGGGTCGGTTTCCAGTCTAACCGGATTCAGCTGAATACCAGTATTTTACATGGAGCGACTGCTGTCGGACCTCCACAACCCAGTAACCGGGTGATACGGTACCCCGCGGTTAGAATGGTTGTCAGATTCTCGGGCTTCTGACGACCCGTAACGACTGTCAAAAATCCACGAATTACAGCCGGGACCAACGGCTTAACGTGCTTTCCGAGGTACGGAGGAGTCTCGATATGAAAAGATGGTCACCCATCCAAGGCAAGCGTTGCTTAACCAGGTGAATCGATCCGCGCGGCTGTTACCACTGCGCCACGAGCTCCTCCTTATATAATACACACTTGTAGAGAATCATTAAATAATCATTAATTTTTTGGAAGTTCACTTTTTGGAAGTACACACAGTAAAGTGACTTTCTAAATATAAACTATTTTAAATACAAAGATTAGCCTAACAAAAATTATTGACTTCTACTCATAAATAGTGTACACTTTCCTAACCCTTTTAAGAAATAAAAGAAAAAATAAAGTCTTTGATGATAAAATCTATTTATGTAATAATCACCCAAATATCATTATATACATATTGTATAGCAGATAAGGTGGTTTTGAAAAATATATTTTTGGTCTCTGAAGAAGAATTACCGCGACAGAACTATTTGTCATAAGTAATTAGAAATTTAGGAAATATTCTTAAACTGGAAAAAGTGTGAAACGATAGATATATATTATCAAGCATACTCACTACTATGTCAGTGTTCGGTGGCTCGTCTCCCCCCGGCCGTTCGCTCTGTAAATATAATTTAACGTAAACGCAACATAAATTATAAATTTTGCAAATATAATTTATTTTAAATGGTATAAGTGCGCCTATTAAAGTTAATCTGTCAGAATTAACCACGATCTTTCACTTCAATGCTACTCGTACTAAGCTTACGAAGAATGGAGATTTTAATACTTAACATTGTTGTATTTTTTTTTTCCCTCCAGACCAAGCAAATAATATGCGTTAAGTTATCTAGGTGGGCTGACTTGTTGTCTATGTGATAAAGATTTTCTTCTATAGGTGCTAATTAAAAAAAAAGAACAGATTTGACTTCATTTGTTTGTTTGTTAAGGTTTAAGTTAAAGTCTATACCGACGTCCGATGAAAATTCTTTCACCATTAGAATGCTACGTTAACATTGACTGATGTATGCTCTGATACTATCTGACTGATATATTCAACACGGACGAAGCTGCGGGCTTCAGCTAGTATTGTTTTCTTAGGTTTAAGCGAATTTCCCTCATGAAAATGAAACTACTTTCACATTCATTAAGATTGTACATGCTCAACATTTCGCATTCTCCACGGTACCATATCTTTGCTGTAAATGAAAAATAATCTAAACGTCTAACTTGTAAAAATCTTACAACCGCGATAAAATTCATAAAAATTTGTTCCATTATAATTCACCTAGTTATTTATTTATTTATGTATTTATTTATTTATCAACCATAACTTATAACTCATTACAGGCATGCCTAATGCGATAGAAAAATGTTTCTTATTATTACAATTATTATTATTATAGATCCATAATTTAACATTTATAGCACAGAATGTACACGGCTACTCTTGTGAATTCACTCATCTAACAGGTAAATAGGATCTTCGGCTATGATATTGATAGTGCGAAGTGCTCGCGTCATAGGCGCCTCTCTGAGAAGATTTCATTTGTTTGATAATTATTTGTTTAATCATTTGATGTTATGTAGTCACTCACCAGTATCCTCAGTTGCAGAGCGGCCAGTATCGCGTGCGCGGCGCGAGCGGACCGGTACGCGGTGGAGAGGCGTCTGCGCAGGCGGCGGGCGCCGGCCGCGCGCGCGCACGCCCACAGCGGCAACGCCCCCAGCCGCGCGCTGCCCGCCCCCAGACCCGCCAGCGCCGACAACGCCCCTTCCCGACCCACGGTAGAACCCTGTGTTGATAAAAGGGGCGTGTAGTTGATGCTGCACTTAAAGAGGGTGAGTACGCCTGCGTACTCTAAAGTAGGCGCGTACATAACTGCACGTGAAAAAAGGGCGTTTATTAAACTGAACTAGACACTTTTGTAGACTGAATTTGTAACGAAAACTTTCTTTCGTTTAAGTTAAATTCGAAAAAGAGAACAATGATAAGTTTACAAAGTAAAACATTTTTTTAACTGTTAAAGTTTTTTTTTAATGTACCTCCATATGTCTTATTTTCCAATCTGTCTGAAGACCCAACGTGTACTTACCGTACTTATTCCTTTCGTGTGGCCGTTGGCTGTGACGGGTTCTGGTATTTTGTAAAACGTCTGAAATAGTCTATAAGGATCATATTTCAGTTCCAAGTCTCTTAAAATAAACTGTTACTATGCCAAGTCTCCCACTCATACTCACATAAATGTGATCAACTGTGACAAGGCCGAGGAAGATCGAAATTCATGTGACGTAATTTATGGCCGGCCTCTTGTGCATGTAGTTTCTTCGAGGCTAGTAACTATATAATACTACTAGCTGTTGCCCGCAGCTTCGCCTGCGTTAACTAACATTTACAACGGGATCCTATTTTTTTCCAGAATAAAAATTAGCCCATGTTACTCGTGGATAATGTAGCTTTGTAGCTTTCGAATGGTGAAAGAATTTTTGAAATCGGTCCGGTACTTTATTCTTTACAACCAAACAAACAAAGTTTTCCTCTTCATAACATTAGGGTAGATGTATATGAGCGACGATGGTTCAGTGGGTATAAGCACGGCTTCAGAGAGATCTGGGTTCGGTCCTGACTCCCTCTGTGGCGACTTCAAATGGATTTTTTCTAAATTCCTAAGTGCACCACAAGACCATGACTCACCGGTGAAGGAAAACATCGTGAGTGAATCTGCATACTTGATGAGATTAAGTCTTTGAAGGTGTGTGAAGTTCACCAACTCGCATTGGGTCAGGGCATCTGTGAACTATGGCTCAATACTCTCCTCGCCTGATTTCGAGGAGACCCGTGCCCAGCAGTGGGACGTAGATGGATTGATGATGTGTAAAGGATACAACAGTAGGCAGGCCGGGCACCCCGAACCACAGGCTCGGCGTCAGCGTCAGCGAGTCCGCTATACTGTACGTCTGAAACAGCAATGACATTTACCACTTTCTTTAAGATCTCAGAGATAAAAACGTTTGAACAAAAGACGGTAGGAAGTAGTCCATGAACGGAACCACACATTTTGAAAATCAATTGTACCGTTTCCTATATTTTGTTATGACGTTGATTTCTTCAAAGCGAAACCTATCAGTATTTTGTCTTATGTATATCCTCCTTTGTAAGAGGTAGTGCCATGCTGCTTTGCAGCCGAATTGGGCCGGCACGACCGGGGAGGAACCTCTCGCTCACATGAAATCGGCGTAAAGTCTATGCTACAGCTAAGCTGTCGCGTTTCGTGGGGTTTGTGAGTTTCCGGTGGCCCATTGGGGGGGGATAGGGAAAAGGAGGGCAACGCATCTGCATAACCTCTGGTTATGTGGATGTTAATGGGCGTCGATAGTCAACTGTTCGTATGATATATAAAAAAACCTCATTAAGTTTGGATTACTAAGCGACACCACTAAATTTTAAATTTTTAGTACACGCCATCGAACTTTAATTTAACAATAACCACGGTATTACCCCTGCAGCCGGGAGCACGGCATAGCTCATCGCTCCCACCAGTTCACGGAATAACAGATTTTAAAAACATCAAACCAATTTTGTAGTAATGGCATTACTGGCGTAGACAACTGGTCTTACCTGATCCCGTCCCAAAGCCACTGGTAACGCCAGCGCATGCCCTCTCAAGTGCAAATGGACGTTTCGCTTGAGGCACGCGGCGGAGAGCTTCGCGAGGGGGGAGCCCCAGCCAAGAGGGGGAGCGCCCACCTCGCCAAGCACTAGCAGGGGGGTCCGCTCTGACAACACATCCTCCTCGCAGAGACGCTCTAACGCTTCCAAGTCCATGCCGCGACCTGGTATACAATTAAAAAGGATTAGAGGTCTTATTTGTCTATGGATGCTTGGAATAAGTAAAAAGGACGCTACGCTTGCTTAGACGTACAAGCGATAGAAAATAGGCCACAGAAATATAATTACTATTTAAATAATAAGTACCTGGTTGACCGAGCATTTGCTCGGTACCCTAAATGATAAAATACGATAAAAAAATTCTTCCAAAAAAAAATTTCTTAAAAAAAGGAAAAAAACACCGGACTGGAGATTCGAACCAGGTTCGTTCGGACTTAACCGCCTAATTTAACCACTAAGCTACCATGGCTTATTATTTGACAGCGAAATTTACGTTCGTATTCTAATCATATTTTATCGATGCCTCAAAACACGGATAAAAAAAAGTTTTCTAAAAATGCATCCTAGCTAGATCGATTTATTGCCGTTTTTAACACATGTATACAAAATTTCATGAAAATCGTTGGAGCCGTTTCCGAGATCTCAATTCTGTATATATATACAAGAATTGCTCGTTTAAAGGTATAAGATTGATGAGGTAAGTCAGCAATCTGTGAACATAACCTAGATAATGCTCGCCATTATATCAGATTTGATAAACCACAGGTCCTCGCAAAAGAACACCGATTCCAACCAAGGATGATTCGCGAGGCTATTGAAATTAAAAAACATCCTAATTTCAATAGAGAAGATGGCTGGCCACTATCACCTGCTTGGAATCCCATAACGAAAATAATAAAATCAAAATCCAAGCATAATATGTCACAGACTCAGTTAGCACTTTCTCCGTATATTGGACTGGCTGTTGCCTGTAGCTTCGCCTGCGTTATCTATAATTAAAAACGGCATCTTAGCGTATGATATATAGCCTTTATTAGCCTTCATCTATAAATGGGCTATCCAACACTTTCTTTTTCATGTTGTTTCTTTTTTTTTTTTGTTGTCTTGTTTCTGCGATTAGCCCGTTTAAACAAACAAACTCTTCAGCTTTATATATAAGATAAGATTAAATAAAATATTGATGTATCATGGGGTAGTTTTAAATAGCTTTGATACATAAGAACATCTGACACCTTAGTCCTTCCGTGACCTGGGTTGCTGTAAAGTATCCGAAACGTTGGTCATATAACATATAAAACGTAATAAGCCACCGATTGGAATTCGCGTAAACATAAAAAACAAAGGATAAATATATAAGCTTTTAAGTGTTTGGTCTCACCAGTAGAATCCACTGGCACAGGTCTGACACACGCCAGCGGCAAGCCCAGCTGCCGGCACAGGTGCTGCACCACACCCAGCGGGCTGGCCACGCAGCTGTATATTGAGGGGAGACGGTTCGAGAACGCCAGAGCTGAAAACGAAAACAATCTTGCAGAGCAGAACAAACTCGCTCGATGTACGTAGCATACATTCAAAATTCGTCTTTATTTCCCGGTGTTAAGGTGCTTAATTTTCTATTCATCGTGTTCATCATCATGACCCATGTATGTAAGGTCGTATTTTTTGTTGGCCACCTGATGGCAAGTGGTCGACGTCGCCCTTAAGCATAACTAGTTTACCAGGAACTAGCCCAGGCTATTCATGCGTTTCCGGGAGTACCGCACGGTATCGTGGCTGGAGCAACCGACGACGAACAGGGGTGCGTCGGAGGCGCTACTTAATGCGCTTCCAGTAACACTCCTGATGTTATTGGAAGCGCTCGTGTCGGGCCCGAGATGGGAACCCGGGCCTCGCTGAAGACGTCGTGGGGACTGCCAAGTGGTAGCCGGGCAGTCCCCCTATTGTGGAGAATCTGGTCTTGCCGGGACCAGTCTGTCGCTGAGGGTTTCCCGTTGCCTGCAGATCCAGGTCCCTCAGATAGCGGCTGAAGGCTCACGCAGCGGTTTTATTGAGGTAGTGCACCCAATGCGAGTCCCCACACACGCCAGTGCGCCAAGGCCCTGGTGGGGTCCGAAAAGGATTTCCACTACGTCACCGAAAAAAAAGCTATTTGTGTTACATCATTCATTATCATCATCAGGCATGCAGGTTTCCTTGTGATATTTTATTTATTATGATGTTACCGTGCTGTGTGTGTCGTGCATGTTCGTCGAGCCTGTCCTGCCCCCCTAGACAGGTGGAACAAACGCTAAACGAATAGAATACTTATTGTATCGCAAGTTAGTGTCATTGCCTTACAATAGGTATTCTATTCTATTCGCTTAGCGTTTGCGCCACTTGTCTTGAGGCCAAAGCCACCAGCTGCTGCCAGGCCTACGTCGTTACAATTTTCTGTTAATTTTAAAACGTCCAACCAGTATAACTCACCCCCGTCTTCCAGATACCGAGGGTACCGGTGATGGAGGAGCATCCTCGTGACTCGCACCAGACCCTCCAGCTGTTCCTGGTGATAGTACGCATTGTAGTCTGTTAATCTGTAATAGAAAGTTATACCATACAATATACTAGCCGTTGCTGGCTGCTGCGCATGCGTTTACAATTCAATACAATATTATGCATATTTTATAATATATAATCGCTAGTCATCATCATCATCAGCATCTATCCATCTACAGCTGAACTTAGACCATACTTTAGGTAGACGAAATGGACCCGCTACAGGAACGAACCCGAAGCCAAATTGCCGTGGAATTCAAGGGCAATCCCCATTTTATCTCATCACAGGGTGAAGCCAACCGGCTCACCCCACATCCGATGAAGCATTAGGACCACTAGAGCCATTAACATTGCTCTTGCGTTAATTGAGGGAGGCCTATAATAATTATCCTCTATATAATAAATCTGTAGAGGAGCTGTTTTTGTTTCAATAGCGGGTGAAACCGCAGAGCGCTGCTAGTCATAATAAAACTAGACATGAGACCGTTCGAACCAATTCCCAGCATCTAGCCATTGAGATAATTCTAGACCATTCTCAAGTACGTCACTAACCTTCAATATTATTACTAATTATCATAACAATACAATATAGTACATTCTCGAGTTCTCTTTACGAGTTTCAGTTGTTTACGTCGAACATTCTTTAGTGCATTCTACGGCGAGTCTAGTTTGAAAATACATTACGTTCCCTGTGGTTACGTCTGTATGTACATCAATACTTTAGGGTATTTACTGTAGGGTATCCAAAACGCCCCACCACAGTTCAGGTCTTGTGCCGGTGGGGCTCAGTAGCCCTGGGTGACCCCAACACCTTGGGCGATGCGAATTGAGCCGAGGGGACTCTTTGTACACCTCTTATAATAGAGAGTGAGAGAAGAAGCGAGTCTCAAATACCCGCTAGGGAGACCCACTCCCTCGCGGGATGACTAGGTTCATTTCTCGGCATTAAAGAAAAATAAAGGATATCCAAAACGCCATATATTTAAAACACAATATACGAATTTGATGTCACTCCATTAATTATTATTATTATGGTCCAGATTATATTATTTTTTGTGCAAAACAACTGGCGCGCATTAGCAGTAAAGTCGATTTCAATGTCGCATGAAACGGCATGACGCTCGCTATCTTTAGCAATTAATTTTTACCAATTAGATTTCAAGAGATATTATCATAGGTACCAGGAAAACATAAATGC
Organism: Lycaena phlaeas; assembly: GCA_905333005.2. NCBI lineage: Eukaryota > Metazoa > Arthropoda > Insecta > Lepidoptera > Lycaenidae > Lycaena > Lycaena phlaeas. The sequence goes on along the minus strand of HG995175.1, from coordinate 1,682,071 downwards.
TATGGATTTATAACAAACATTGTAATACAATAAACAACACACTGTGTACTCAATATTTTTATAGCATCCATAATCAAAAACCTTGAATTGCAATTAAGATTGGATAAGATTACAGTTCGAAACGTATTTCACCAACCATGGAATAAATATATGGACTGACAATATAGCAATTAAAACTATATTTCCAAATGAAAAGCATTAATTGTATAATAACTAGTGAAGTCGTAGTCCTAGTATAGCTTGGCTTAGCATGAATAAAACTGTATATGAATTTCATTTTATTTACCTACACAAGTGAATATAAACATTATCAATATTATCTGATAATAATGCTGTAATTTATATTAATATCCATTAAAAATAGTTTTCTTGTAACTATATCAGATAAAATATATAATAGTTATAAAAGTTAAGTAGCTACCCATGTATGTCGCACAGCTCTTGAACGGGTCTCCTCCTCGAAATCAGGTGAGGAGCCGGGCAGTATTTCACCAAGGCGCTGGACCAATGCGCATGAGTGTAACCAGCCTTAGGCTCAGGGTGGGGCAGCAGTCAGCCTATGGTAATGGGTGTGAACTATGGCCCATCACCCTCCTTGCCTGATTTCGAGGAGGAGACCCGTGCCCAGCAGTGGGACATAAAGGGTCGACACTTTACTTACTTTTTTTTTAATACACAACACGAGTAAACGTAAAAAGTGTTCATTAAATAATTTGTATCTCTTGGCTTGTTGACGATTATGTAGGTCAAATGCATTAAATAATCATAGTTTAGTGCAGCCAGGTCAACAATTAATAATAAAGTGTGTCACCCAAAAATTTTGTGTGTATAATTAACACAGTAAACAGAGACTAGAGAAAGTGTATTTTTCCTTTTTATTGCTCACACAGATATGTTTATTCTACAGCCAACTTTTTTCGTTTTTTTTACAGAAAAATGGATGGACGGCCGAGCGACAGAGAGCCAACAATCGGTGAAACAACAATACAAACTGTAAAGCCAGCTCCAGGCTCTCGCGAGACGCCTCCTAGAGGCTCTCGGCACGAGTCTTGGCGAGTGGAGGCTGCAGGAGTGTCAGCCATCCACACTCTCGATTTATTCAGTTGCCCGCTACGTCTACTTAAAGATGGACGTGATTCAAGTGACTACCAATATTATAATAATGTCTTGCGTTTATATCACATTACTAAAACGCGCGAGAGTGTGGTTGGCTGTCACGGCCCACCCCCTCGCGTCCTTTGACTCGCGCCCGAAAAACCGACACGAAGCGGAGCGAAAGCGAGGCGAGGCGAGGGAAGACGAAGGGACACGAGCGCACCGTCCTCACTCTCGCACTCGCGTACCCTCGTGTAGCCTCGTGGAGAGTCTGGATCGGGCATAATCGCAAGCGATGAGTGTGGTTGGCTGTCACGGCCCACCCCCTCGCGTCCTTTGACTCGCGCCCGAAAAACCGACACGAAGCGGAGCGAAAGCGAGGCGAGGCGAGGGAAGACGAAGGGACACGAGCGCACCGTCCTCACTCTCGCACTCGCGTTCCCTCGTGTAGCCTCGTGGAGAGTCTGGATCGGGCATAATCGCAAGCGATAAGTGTGCTCATCGCTCCGTCATCGCCCCGCTCTGATATCGTATCGCCTCGCCATCGTTCGCCCGTCGCAATTTTTTGCCCGCACACAAAGGTCTAGCCGCAATGTTGTTTTATTATATTAGGTTGAGATCAAAAAGATTAATTGCTAATTTAGTTAATAACTTTAAATACTGATATGGTAATGAAGTAAATTTAAAAACAAAGTATTAGGAACGATGAAAGATGATGGCTTGTTTTTGACAGAAAAACAGTCTCAATTGATCTATTTTGTAATGACAAAGTCCAAACTTATTAATTACTCCTTGAAATGGGTTTTTCTAAATTTCTAAGTGCACTCCAAACACGAGAACATCATTTGCTGACCGATGAAGGAAAACATAGTGAGGAACCTGCATGCCTGATAAGATTGAAAGTTTTTGAAGGTATGGGAAGTTCACCAATCTGCACTGGGCCAGCGCATCGGTAAACTATGGCTCATTACCCTCCTCGCCTGATTTCGAGCAGGAGACCCGTGCCTAGCAGTGGGACATAATATAAGGGTTGACACTTTATAATAAGTACCTGTCTTGGTACATACAAGACAGTTACTTGGTTGCTGGTAATCAAGAGTATTGAATCTGATATCTAGTTCTGTTATTGTATTCAGAAGATTCATTATATGTTTATTAACGTAAATGTTTGCATAACAATGCTAATAACAAAATAATTTAGAACCATAACATATTCACACAAAAGTTCACATATTTATGATGCAAAGTGTAAAGAATTCATGCATTATTTGTCTAAAATACATAACTATACAAAGTTTCACACATTAACCATAGAGAAGAGTGGCGGTGGGTTGATCATGCTGATGAATGTATGACCACTTGGCCAATAAAGTTCAAGTGTCCATGACCAACAATCAATCAAAGGCCATGTTTAGGTGCACAAAGTGTTGTTCGGCCAATAACCAGGTTGGAAGATCATCTCCAGGCATGGTGAAATGACAAGGGACCAGTTTTCTTGGTATTTATTCAGGGAGACCTATGTCCAGCAGTGGGCATTGAGCATAAACATTGCTGATGACAATGACCATGATTATGATTAAACAAGACACATATAGACAATATTCCTTTAAACCACCAAAGATCAAAGAAGTGACAACTCTGACAATTATATATAACATAGAAGTTGGTATTCCCAGTTTATAAACAACAAATACAAAACAAAATTGTTTTTTGGCGTGTTGGTTATGATGATGATGAATAGTTGATAATTTAAATACAATAATGCTCCTAGACCATTTCTTTTTATAATTAGAATACACTATGATACAAATTGTTTTATTGTTTACAAATTGTGTATTAGTTGTTTAGAAATAAGACAAGTGTTAAAGAAATGAAAATAACCTACTTGATTCACCATTTTATAAACTTCCTTTGCAAGTCTAAACATTGCAATGTCTTAATACTTTTATAAGACATCATACTGTGTTAACAATAAACATGTGTTAAAAATACAAATGATGTTACCACACATACTTTGATTATTAATAGTAAATATTACCTGAACATATGTGACATCCATCGAGTCGTCTCACTAGCTATGTGTGCTCCCAATCGGGCTGAATGACTTCTTTCCAATTTCGAGAATAACGCCGAAATACTATGAGATAATATAGCTGCACGGGTAACTGCATCCGTAGGCAGTAAAGGCGGCTCTACAGTATCACAATTCGGGTCAGTCTTTATAACTAACTCTTCTAAATCCTTTAGAATATCATCCATTGACATTTCCTCTGGCTCAAAAAAACCGGCACTTGTTTTTCGCACTTCAGGCTTTTTTTCCTCTTCTGGTGTATCCTGGGCATTGGCTACTGCTTCTAACCTACCAACCACCTCGGACACTTGGAACTCTAGACCACCAAAAGGCTGCCGTTCCTGATAAGATACGATACAGTTGAGCAATAAGAAAATGCATTTTTACTAGGAATATATAGATTTAGCGCAGTGTATTACCTGTTCCAGCGGGAACTCCTTTTCAGAGCTCATCTTATTAGCTTCAATATCAGGCGCCGGTGCATCTACCATGCTGCGTGGCTAAATTTTTGCAATTTTACGACAGACCGACAAAATTTGTAAACGTCACTCCAATGTTTTGACGTTGCGACTGCCGAGCATGGATGTAGTATAATAACAGGATGGCTTACTCGGAAAAAATGTATTTACGAAAGTGAACACTAACTCAACGCATTAAGTATTATATTCTAATGGGCATTACACAGATGCTGATCCGAGCCGAGCGGGATAGCAATATGTAAGAAGTGTGTCTCGTTCTTTTATCTTGCCAGCTTAAAAATGTATTTTATTAAAAATTTGGGCCGATCAAAAATTTCATCGAAAAAAAATGTCTTTTTAATATTATTTTGACAATTGTATGTCAAGAAATTGTAATTGAATTTATTTATTTAAATATATTTCCAATTCAAAAAGAAAACATAAATTATTATTTTGCTTATTTCTTTTATTTCTTATGGTAGCCCAGTTAAGTGTCATCTTGACATTTTGTATTGTAATGGTTGCTATGGTTACTTAAATAACATAATTAGTCAATCAAACTACTATGGTGACCATGATTTTTTGAAACGAAGTTCCTTACGGCAGGCTTGGAGGGGAATAATAGCATTGCGAAAAGCAATGGTCAGAACGTGAGACAGAGTGACTCCGTACTAAACTTCCCACGTTCCTAATTATTTTAATCAGTTTGAATCCATGGCATCTTTAATTGTTTTGTAATCTTAATTCAAGAATGCGTTATAATGAGAGTAAACCTAAGATTTGCAGTTAATATTTTGGGATGATAATGATAACTCGACCACCTGATGACGGATTCCTGTCAAGTCTGTAGTATGGAAGTATTTGTATTATGTATTTCGTAATCCATCTACTATTCTTCAGATTTTAACCATTGCTAATGTTGGTATTTTCGTTTATAAGTAAGTATAATACTTGTGTCAGATTTTTCAAGCACCCTAAATGCATTCAAGCTAACTTGCGATATCTGCCGGGGCTAAACGCGCCTTTTGAAGAACTTAAAAACTCGAGATTTATAATATTATGGCAGACGTGGTAAACTCATGCAGCTTAAAACTGCATACATCAAGTATGTACTAGTAGGATATAAAACCTTACAAAAAAAAAACCAATAAAAAAAATTAAAATTAAATAAAAATTTTCAATACCCATTTCCTGACAGTTTGAATTTTTGAAAGACATTTGTCCCACCTGTCAAAATCTTATTGTCACCTTATAAGAAAGGGACACACTCCCTAACACTGGCTATCTCTGTCGGCTCGTTTTTCTGTTACGAGTGCTCGATCCTGTTATATATTATTACGTCCATTCTGCCGAGTGCCGACGGATGACTTTTTGTTTTTTTGTTTCTATTAAAACATGCTAAAGCCAGAGACCATGCCACCATGTTCTTCGCCGTTTCTCCATATTACAGACGAAATATATTTCGTCTGTAATATGGAGAAACGGCGGAAAAGCCAAGTTTCGCCCTTCACGTTTCCATCTAGTCCACTAGAATATTTGCCAACCACTCTCCGTTTAAATATTATATGGATTAAGTTTTTAAAACCGCCAGAACCGTCCTATATAAAAGTTTTATTAGCCCACCAATCACAATATACATAGACTACTCATTGTCTTTTACTAGTTACTACTTACAAGTAAGAAATTGATAAATAATTGGGATGACCCAATAGGCTATGTATAATAGAAATAGATGCAAGCATTATACCACTATTCATGTTTCAATGGTTTTTCAAATACAGGAAAGCTATCAAAACCGTCTGCTCAAAAACATACCACCAACTTTGTCAATGTTATTGTTGGTCTTTTGTATTTCCATAAAAAATTAGAGTTCGGCTCAGTTATTATAATATTTTGTCTGTTAATGGTCTAGGTAATAAATGTACCTACATACTGGTCATTATGAGATTATTATCAGCCATCTCTCCCATAACCCCATAACCTATTGATTTTAATCTATTTTTCTTGCATACTAATATTTGTTGTGTTTGAGTTTTTAATACGCTCTTCAGTAAAGCGTAAGTAGCAGTATCACTGTATCATAGATATATTGTTCAGAGCAGCAGAGCAGCACCAGCACTCAGCAGGTTTGTGTATTTTGCCATAGACAAACTAAATAGTTATTGAGAGAAAACACTTTGACGTTGGCAAATATAATGAGAGTTCATTAAGTAAAGAAGAGGAAGAAATCAAAAGTCAAAACACTGGTCGATTGATTTGAAGAGGAATACCTAAAATAATATTATTTATAAATCATTATTCGATATGTCATTAGTGAAAATATTTTCTCTTTCCACCCGAGGTAAGTAATTTTACTTTATTGCATTTCATTTTAAAAAATCAAAATCTGTTTGTTACGCAACTAAACATAACCTACATTGAAGGTATAAATAATTAAGAAAGACGCATTAAATCGTGAAGATATAACATATATAATTATGTATCATTTATTTTTTAGTACGGGCTGCCAATACTAGTTGCGCTTTAGCAAGATATGCTTCCTCTGAGGGAAAAGTTGATAAGGTATACCCACCTAAAGATCCAGGTTTTATTTACGTCAATGCAGAGGAACAAGACATGAGTTTTAAAGCTATGACGGACAGAGCTGCTACCACTATTTTTTGGACCGAACTTGCTCGAGGATTTGCTGTGACATTAGCCCATCTTTTTAAGGTATAATTCTATAAAATCTATACTAACTTCATAATTTCAATAAAACTGATTATATTTGTTGTATACAACCTGTTTACAATAAACACAGAAAGAAAAATTATTTCTTTGTGATTTTTATAAAGTTCACTGGTCTAGATAAGGGACATGATATAGTCTAAAAAGTCTGCCTCGATTGCTACAGTAACTTGCATTGCATCGCCACCATTTTGCACTGATTAGTAGCTAGATTTTAGTTTTTGAAGATTACTTAGTTTGGGATCTGAACCTGAATCTAGATGGAATTTATCTATTAAGCTAATCATATCCATAAATTGAATTTGATTGTAGTGTAAACTAAAACAACTTAGGATTAGTTATCAAAGACACAAATACCCATATCTGTATTATTATACAATTATTTATAATTATATAAGTTTTTATTTTGAATGTCCTTGGTTTACAGGAGCCAGCTACTATCAACTATCCATTTGAGAAGGGGCCCCTGTCACCTCGGTTCCGAGGAGAACACGCTTTACGTAGGTACCCATCGGGTGAAGAAAGGTGTATAGCATGCAAGCTCTGTGAGGCTATTTGTCCGGCACAGGTTTGTCTATTTGGTTTGTTAGTTTTGTTTTACTGTTAATGTTTAAATTGGATTTTCATTTCATCATCATCTATATTGATACAATTTTTAAAAGACATACCCTGCATACATCATGTAAATGATAATTTATTTAATAATATTTATAATTAATTTTGATAATAAATTAACTTTTTTATTACTTAAAAAATAACTTTATAATGCAGTTTTATTAAGTTCATGTAGTTGTGTTTTTTGTTATTTTTTTATATGTGACGACCTCTGTGGCTCAGTGGTTAGCGTGTTGGTGCACAAGCCGGAGGTTGCGGGTTCGAATCTTGCCAGGGAGCAAGAAAGTTTCTGTGTTCCTGGGTCTTGGATGTGTATTATATAATAAAAATCTTAAATATAAGTAATAATATAAAAAGTATTAAATATATGTATTTCCATTGTCTGGTACCCGTAACACAAGTCTCTTCGAGTACTTAGCACGGGACCAAATTAACGTGGTGTAAAAGCGTCCATAGATATTATTATTATTATAAATTATGGTTATTTATATATAGTAATTATATTGTTTTTATAGGCTATTACGATTGAAGCTGAGGAACGTAAAGATGGTTCCCGTAGAACAACTAGATATGATATTGATATGACAAAGTGCATTTACTGTGGATTTTGCCAGGTAGGCATTTTATTTTATTGCTATAGAACTTTAGGGCGAGCACGAACAATTTGCGAAAAAGAATTTGTATAGTTAATGTAAGCAATTTGTGTGCAAACTTAACAGAGTCTCTGCCAAAAGTAACAGTAACTTATTGCACGAATTACTTTACCAAACTATACTAGCGAGCGTTTATAGGAATATTGGTAGTGTAAACATTTATAACATACTTACTTACCGATATGATAATGAAACAGAGTGATATTAAAACAATATTATACTTACCAATATTTTCATGGAGACTTTTCAATAGTGTGCAATAATTTACTTGTATAATTGAAGTCATTTCTTATGTCATGTGTTAATAATGTGAATAAATTGATAAAAATATTGAATAAATAATAAAATATGATCATATCTAACATCATCTTTATTTTTAATAACATTCAATAAGAAAAAAATAATTAATAATCATTATTATAAAACATAATAATAATATCTTAAGAAGATGTAATTTTTAATTTATTATACTTTTTTTACATATTGGTATATTTTGTACAGTTTGTATCAGTGATTTTGAGGAGACATTGGTCTCCTAGTTAATAGGCACTCCGCGGCAGTGTATGTTTTGTTAATAAATGTTGAATCTATTCTATTCTAATTGCAGGAGGCATGTCCAGTGGATGCTATTGTCGAAGGTCCCAACTTCGAGTTCTCAACAGAGACCCACGAGGAGCTGCTTTACAATAAGGAGAAGCTGTTATCAAACGGTGACAAGTGGGAGAGTGAAATCGCATCAAACATAAGGGCCGATCATCTTTATCGTTAAACTCCCGTTCTTTATTAGACAAATGTTTAGAGATGATTTTGCAAAGTAGTAACAATCATTACCGCCACTTCCATTACTGGAACTATATTGATGTAAATAACGATAAGAATATCCTATAATTTGATCATGATTAAAAATGTAATGTGATTTGCCAAATCATCTTTAAATTTAGGAATATTTAATTTATGTGATAATTAAATGAATATCATATTAATATTTATTTTATTTACTTTACTTTTCTCTCAAAACTCCTAAACATTTATGTTCAACAAACTTCTCACATCTATACTTTTTAATCCTAAGTGTAATATACTAATATATAAAGCTGAAGAGTTTGTTTGATCGCGCTAATCTCAGGAACAACTGTTCGGATTTGAAAGATTCTTTCAGTGTTGGATAGCCTATTTATCGAGGAAGGCTATATATCATCCTACTAAGGTGCAGTTATAAATTTAAGTTAATGCAGGCGAAACTGCGGGCGACACCTAGTTTTTAATAAGTAAATCTTTAGGTGAAATTTAAACATTCATGTTTGGTGGCATCACAGTTTGTTACCTGGGCTAGTATAGGGCGTTCAGCCATTTTATAGGTTTGTGAACAAAAGTGACTACAATAAGTCCAATTTAACTAACAACTTATTAATTAATCAATAATGCTTCAATCACATTTATTTTATAATCAATTAATGCATACGGTTGGTTGGGAAAGGCAATTTGTCAGAGATGGTGCAAAAATCTTTTTACTTTACCTACTTGTCTTTAAATCAAACAAATCTCAGCTTACAAAATATTTAATTTGAACTAAATTTTAACACGATACTCTTTATTTCTACATAAGCACATAAAAGTATTTATTAAAAATATTATAACCAGGGAAAAGTAAATTAAGTACTAAACTGTTAGTCATCTTATGCTTAAAAAAATAAATCATATTTTTTTATTAGTAATAACTAATTGACTAAAGTTAAATAATTAATATCTAATATAATAAAATTAATCAAAAGAGTCAGTCATTAAATCAGAATATAACAGCCAAGTCATCTTGTTGCGCCATCCTGTGCGTTAATTAAAAATAAAATAGTCTAAATAAAGACCACATTATTATCAGGATAAATAAATGATTATATGTTAAAAAATAAGTGATTAATTATGTACAAAATACGATTTCTGTTAAAAATAATTAACAGAGGTGATTTATACAATAAAATATGCACTGTGAAATTTTAATGTTTGTTTCTACGCTTAGTTCTAGTAACCATAAGGAGTACTTCCGAAGCATAAAATAATAGTAAAAAATAGATTTATGTTTTCGTTTTAAAACAATAACAAAGTATTGTATCGATCAATTCAAAAAAGTGACTGTTAGTCACTTAGACGTAACTTGTAGGTATAGTCCTCGCCACTTTAGAAGTCCGATAGACGCGGCGCTGCGATCTCATAACTCAATGTTGCCAATTTCTATTGTAATGATTTTCCACCAAGTCTAGTACAATAAAAAATTTAAATAATTATAGGGCCTATGGTCAGTAGTGCATTGATAAAGACTGATGATGATAATAATGACAAAAATAATCATAGCAGCAAAATAAAAATCTCCCTGCCAGGTTTTAGTAAAATAAAACATTTTTTCGTAAATATTTCGTTCGTATTTTTTACGTATAACCGATTAGTAGAATTCATCTCAAACAAGCTTCTTCGGATGTATTCGGCTTTTGCCAGGAGTGACGATTTTCTCAGAAGTAATTGCTGCCATTGTTACTTCTTTTGTTATTCGACCTTTTTTACAGAAACACCTGAATTCTATAAGGAATTATATCCTCTGAGCAAGGATTTAATTCTTTTACCTTGTATTTATATTCATATATGATAATATTTTAACCATAAATTAGGCAAAAATAAGTGACTCTGGCATCTCTAAAATTTACATGTCTGTCATGTCATTCTGTCATGTCAGTGACATTTATAAACATATAATTCAACGGGGTTAAGGACGCGTTTACGAATCAGACGAAATTTTACTATTTTTCTGTACCGTTTGTAACAAAAAGTACACAAAATCATATGTAACAAATATTTATTTCATATAGAATGGTTTGTTATCTTCAAGGATAAGGCCTATTTTTTTGATAAATATAGCTTTTTTATATAGTAATCAACGTTCTTCCATTACCATTTTGCATGAAACGAACGAAATCGATTAGACTTTCGGTACCCGTTTGTTCTAAAATCCACATTGATTAAGGTTTTTCAAAAATAGTAGGAGCAGGGAAATATGTTAAATTTTAAATATATGACAAGAAAATAACTCAAAAATGCTAAAAATAGACTTAAAAAAAATAAAGAAGATAACTAATTCTTTTTACCAATTTTGCTACTAAAGATGAATGTTATTCCATTGTATTAAGGTTTATATTATCGTTGTCTCTGTCTTGATTTATTTTCCATATTTGAAATGATAACTCAGTCCGCGCTCGGCCGCGCTTCTGGGTGGACACTGCGTTGCTTGTCAGCAGCAATTTGACTTGAAAAACATCGCGAATTACGCACACATACAAACATATTCAAATACAAAAATATTCGATAGACCAAATTTGATACTTTTCAAGGTACGACCATTTAATTTTTATAGCCACAAAAAAATTTATGGAATTGTTTTTTTTTTACTTAAGTACATAGGTAGGTAGTTTTTGTATGCCTAATCGTCTTGGACTCGAGTGACCTGAAGGTGTACTTAAGTACTGCTACTGGTACTCCTCGACCGGTTGAACTAGTTATGCTGTGTTTGGGTTCGTTTGTTAGTTACGACGAGACCTTACCGTCAAACTTCACGTGATGACCTTGACCTGAAGGTGCACTTCGGAGACTGCTGCGGGTACTCCTCGACCGGTTGAACTAGTTATGCCGTGTTTAGGTTCGTTTGGCTAGTTATGACGAGACCTTACCGTCAAATTTGACGTGATGACCTGAAGATGCACTTCGGAGACTGCTGCAGGTACCCCTCGATCGGTTGAACTAGTTATGCCGTGTTTGGGCTCGTTTGGTTAGTTATGATTAGACCTTACTGTCAAACTTGACGTGATGACCTGAAGGTGCACTTCGGAGACTGCTACCGGTACTCCTCAACCAGTTGAACTAGTTGTATCATGTTTGGACTCGTTTGTTTTGTTATGATAACTTACCGTTAGACTTGATGTGATGACCTGAATGGAGGTGTACTCATTTATCTTGTTTATAAATAAAAATAAAGTGAATTGATTTGAGAATTGAATTGAGAATTGATTCCATTTAATTTGTGGTTTTAATAATCATCTCTTCAAACCAGAGATAAAATAAGATAATAATAATAATAATATTTTATATGCAAGACCTACAAATCAGCCGATGCGACTTCATCATCATCAGCCTAAATCCGTCCACTGCCGAAAATAGGCTTCCCTCAATGAACATCAAGACGACCGATCCCTTGTCACTCGCAAACAAATAGATATCATCATCATCATCATCATCAAACTTCATCCATCCACTGCTGAATATAGGCCTCCCTCAATGAACACCAAGACGACCGATCCCTTGTCACTCGCAAACAAATAGAATCATCATCATCATCATCAAACTTCATCCATTCACTGCTGAATATAGGCCTCCCTCAATGAACATCAAGACGACCGATCCCTTGTCACTCGCAAACAAATAGATATCATCATCATCATCATCATCAAACTTCATCCATCCACTGCTGAATATAGGCCTCCCTCAATGAACACCAAGAGGACCGATCCCTTGTCACTCGCAAACAAATAGATATCATCATCATCATCATCAAACTTCATCCATTCACTGCTGAATATAGGCCTCCCTCAATGAACACCAAGACGACCGATCCCTTACCACTCGCAAACAAATAGATATTATCATCGTCATCATCATCAAACTTCATCCATCCACTGCTGAATATAGGCCTCCCTCAATGAAACCAAGACGACCGATCATTTGCCATTCGCAAACAAAGAGATATCATCATCAACATCAAACTTCATTCATCCACTGCTGAATATAGCCCTCCCTCAATGAGAACACCAAGACGACCGATCCCTTGCCACTCGCAAACAAATAGATATCATCATCATCATCATCAAACTTCATCCATCCACTGCTGAATATAGGCCTACCTCAATGAACACCAAGACGACCGATCCCTTGTCACTCGCAAACAAATAGATATCATCATCATCATCATCAAACTTCATCCATTCACTGCTGAATATAGGCCTCCCTCAATGAACACCAAGACGACCGATCCCTTACCACTCGCAAACAAATAGATATTATCATCGTCATCATCATCAAACTTCATCCATCCACTGCTGAATATAGGCCTCCCTCAATGAAACCAAGACGACCGATCATTTGCCATTCGCAAACAAAGAGATATCATCATCAACATCAAACTTCATTCATCCACTGCTGAATATAGCCCTCCCTCAATGAGAACACCAAGACGACCGATCCCTTGCCACTCGCAAACAAATAGATATCATCATCGTCATCATCATCAAATTTCATCCATCCACTGCCGAACATAGGCCTCCCTCAATAAACGTCAAGACGATCGATCCCGTGTCACACGGATCAGGCAGCAGTGCTGCCGATGCGACTTCATCGTCATCTGCGTTCGCCAATTCGCCGTGGCAATTATGAGCCCCCCCCCCCCAACCCCCGCTCCTCCATGAATTACAGATATCAGTTTACTTACATAATATGTAATAAATAATGATATACCTATTATAATATTATTATAATATATAATTATTTATTATATATATATTTAATATACTAATTCTAAGTAAAAAAATAAATAGTAAAAACAAACAGGAATAAAATATAATTTTGTGTTATAAATAATCAAAATAACAAATATTTGTAAAGTATCAAATCCGTTTACTTGACTACTATTCCCGCACGCAAGCGTGCGTATTGTGCGGGTGCGCTTGTATGCGTGACTTTTTCAATGTAGTTGTTCGATTCTGTACCTATCAAGTTTGTAAACGCGTCCTTAATTGTTGTTTATTTTTACTTTCTAATTCACAAAATTATTTCAGTTTAATGATCATTATACGGCCTTCACTTTTTACACCTCACTTTATATTATATGCTCCATATTTCACGTAAAACAATTTAAAATATCACAACTTCTTACTCCAGACAGACGTCAAGATGTCAATCTTGTCAAATTTAGTTCGGGCATTAGTCGCAGGACTTCAAAAGTGGCGATGACTCTACTACTCGCTTCGTGCGAGTCGCAGTCAATAATCGTTTAAAGTTTACACCAAAATAAGCTCTCGGACGTGGTGATACAGTATAAAATGGTTCGCATATCGGTAGGTATTACTATTTGTACGTATTAGCTTTCGACTTGTTTAATATGTAATTTTTTGTTTCTAATATATTCATTGGTCATGAAACTATTGCATTACCAATACAAAACCATTTCACCGCGAGAAAACATTCATTATAATTTCACAGTCAGTATCTATATGTAAAAACAAAGTTTTTAAAAAGTTTGGAAAGCTACAAACAATTGCAATATTGATTTGTGCAAGCCAGTGCACAATAAGATATAGTTGCCATTCTTTAATAAGAATAAAAAAAAAATAGTCATTGTATATTCTACTGGCAAACACCAGCTTATTATTTAAAGATTAAATAAGTTAATAATATAATATCTCAATATGTGTTTCCAAAATTTTTATGGTAAGCATATACATTTGTTCGTCAGAATACAACAAGTCACAGTTATGTACGAGTATATACATCCCAAGATGTAGAGTATATGACCAGTTATAATAGGGTAGTCAACCACTTACCATTAGGTGACATGTCCGCCGCTTTACCTAATATATAAACTCTTCAGATAGAGTAATCACATATAATTGTAGTCAATAGTTGTTGATGAATTTCATGCAAACAAATTAGATATTGAAATATTGTCAGGGTGTCAACGTATCAGTTCTTCGGCATTCTCAATTAATATGTCAAAATACCTTTGGTCTTCACAATTATATAAGTTGTAGCTCACACAGCAGCTGTTGCTAACTTAGTCTAAATATACTAGTAGATTTGATTTGAGAAATTCATAAAGGTGAGTGATATTTTCTTCTGTTCACTTGTGTGTACACACACATACACACTGTGGTAGTGTGCATGTCTGTCAGTTGTGAGCAAGCAATCAGACATACACTAACAGTGTTAAGATCACTCGCCTTGTAAGATCTATTGTATTCGTACCAACAGGTATTCTATTAGAGATCAATTGGTGTGGTTCCCACCTAATATTTTGTAACTGTAGCGCTCAAGGTCCTCCATGACTTCTTCTATACTCCGATTAGCGTCTATTGTTAACACTTCACAACCTACGTCTGGTGAGCTCAACCATTTCTCGTAAGATTCATGAACCTGAAATGATAAAAACAATTAGTTAGTTTAAGTAATAGTAAAATAATACATATTTTATTCAAAATATGATTGGGGATTGGTATGGTAAATAGAGCATGTTAATAATGCCGTTTAAAAAAACTTTTAGAGCACAGAATTGAAACATAAACTATTGAAAATGCTTTAATGAAACATAGATATAATGTTCAAAGTGATATTTACTTGTTCTAAATACTCTAAAGGCACTTCCGACTCCTCAGCCCGTCCCCTCTTCAACATCCTCTCCCAAACTGTTTTTGGGTTTGTCTTCAAATATACTGCAATCAATATGTGCTCAATTAATAAAATATATCAATTAACTTCTATCTCTTAACTACTTCTCTTGTAAATTGTTAAAAACATCTTGTTAGAAGATCATCTAAATTGTAGAAAATCTAGATAATGATTTACATCTAAATTGATTAATGTTTCCATCCCTAGCTTTCAGCCAGTTTGTTATTTTAATCTATTTGATCTTTTTAATAAAACTTTACAATAATAATGTAGCTTATAAGCTACATTATTAAATAAAAAGAAATATCCATATAAACATGTCTATAATATTAGTAGAACATGATTGAATTTTTGTTCTCTTATATTACCATATTAACCAACTTATGTTACTAAACAACATAGCATGAAAGTCCTGATACGGATGTAGACCTTAATTATTGGCAATAGCTAGGATGACATGATAATTACCTATAAGATCTAAAGAAATATCCAAGTTCTTCTCCGTATAGTTAAACCATTCCAATAGTACTTGATACTCTGCATCTTCCAGATATTTTCTATTTCTGGCATTCTCAACAAAACAGTGTCTGCTGTTTTGTACAGATCTGTAAAGTGCAATAGTAAAATATTAAGTGTTAATTATTTCACATTTAATAACCCTATAGAAAACCTTTAGAGGATATTATAGGGCAAACAAGCAGACAAAACTTAATGGTGACAATGTCCATAGAAATCTGCCACCCAGATGTTATTGAGATGGGCCACTGGAAACTCAAAAACCCTATGAATGTGAACAGCAGAGTTGTCACTTTATGCAGGTATTTTAAGTGAGACGTATCACTCTACTAGTGCAGGCTCAATTTGGCTGCAATGGCACATATAACAAAAATAAATAAACGGGCAGATGTCATCTAGAATGAAAACTACATTATTCATATATTTTAGTTTACAAAAGTTGGATGTTTGGTTGATAACAGTAAATACTACCATAACAATTAACTAACCTTTCAAACATTTTTACCGATATGTTACTATTGCTTGGGGGACTTGTTTGTATTTTGAGCCGGCTAAGATGTACATAATGTTGGAAGGCAAAACTCCACTGATGCATGTCACTGTAAAGGAGACCCAGTAGGTTGTGGCCACTAACATTGCGCCATTCCTTTATAGGTTCCTGAAATAATATACACGATATTTATCAATATTTATTACTGACTGGAATTTTCTAGATAGACTCAATTAACTTATTCTTTAGCTAACAATATTCACATGGATACAGGTCTAGTACGTGCACGTGTATATGTGTATGAAATAATAAGATAACAATGATAAAATGCTAACTAGGTTATTACGTATGTACTTACTGGATGAGTCTCTACATTGTCGTATTTGTGGAAATACTTGATGCACGTTGATTTACCAGAACCAATATTACCTTCTATTGATACCCTAAATGGTCTTTTAGCAGCCGTCCGTACTGTGTTTGAGATTGCTTTCATGGTTGACATACTAGTTGTTGGTAAATATTATAAATAAAGCAACCTTCGTAATATAAATATTGTTAGCACATCATTTCCACACTTGTATGACTTTAAATCAAAAGTATAATATTAGTCTAGCAAATTTTAATGTTAGTTTACACTAATTAGATATTATATGTTATTATATAAATCTTCTCAATTCTCAAAGCATTTTTTCTTGATTTTAGCGCCAAAAGTGACTTTGAAGTTTGGTGATATTGATGTTTATATTTTTAAAATGTAGTTGGCATAATATGACCATATAGAAATAATGATAAAAATAATAATATCTTACTACACTTACATATTTGCTTTTACCAACATTTACCGAACTTGATACTGATTTATTGTTTTTTTATGTTTACTATATTATTTAGCCTGAAGCCTCTACTAATTATATTTGAAATTTTGGTAAAACTGAAACATCAATATATTTTATTGATTTATGATTTTATATCACACTAAATTATACTAAAAGAAGCCTTACATAATATTGATTATCTACATTTAATGAATATATTTGAACTATATAATATTATATGTATATCAAAAGTTTTCTAAAATACTAGCTATAAAATATGTTTGACAACTTGAATCAAGCAAAATTATTTGCACTCATGAATTTTAAGTATGGAAATTTAAGAGTTTTTGCATATAGCTTGTAACAATATTCGCTAGGTGGCATTTATAGACTTTATAATATTTTTTCCATTCTAATATTTTTAGCAAAGCAATACACAATTTAGTACAATATCTGGCAGCTAGATGTCACTTTTTAGTACGAAATAAATTCGGAGATGTAACGAACGTAATGTTGGTCGCAATTTAGGAGACAGAATTTTTCACGGTTTCACTTTTTTAGGAAGCACTCGTTTAAATCTTTACGCGGGATGTATTTTGGCGCCGATTGGTCCGCTACAATAGCATCGGTACGCATCTTTTTTTTTACGCCAGGAAATGCACTGACGCATCCCGCAGGGGAGTGGGACTCCCCAGGAGGGTAAATGGGACTCGCTGCGCCTCAAATATGGTAATTGGACGCAGCTCTACCCACTAAAACCCGGCGAGTGCCACCACTGCCGCCTTTGGTGAGGTACCCCGGATCTGCAAGCAACAGGGCATCTCGACGGCTAGTCAGTCCCTTAGGAGACCAACGCCACTTCCACAGAGCGGTTGTTCCACACCACAGAACAACCACTCCCAACGTCGGGACAGTACGATGAGGTGAGGTTCCCATCCTCACCCCTTGCACTTGCACCCCTTCTTAGAAGAGGGATACAAAGAGCCCGCTTGGCTCAATTCGCTTCGCGCAAGGTGTTGGGGTCACCCAGGGCTACTGATTGAGCCCTAACGCCATGACAAGGCCTAAACCATGGTGGGGATCGGTACGTATCTACTCTATTCTAGCGCAGCCAGTGGTAGAAAAGATAACTAAGATCTAGGTTTATTATTTGAATATTATAAAAAATACCGTTTGGACTCCTTGTAGGTATCTATACTTCGTGGTCCTAGAATTATTTATTTATTTATTTAATAATTTATGTACACTAAGAAACATATACAGTGAAATAGTGATGACAACCACTGGTACAAAGGTACTACTTATTCCATAAATGGAATTTCTTCCAGTAGTCCTACTACAGGAGAATTTAATAAACAATACAAAATCAGTGTGCACATAGCAACATAATAAATACTCTAATACAATAGAAATAAAAATAAATACACAGGTATAATAAAAATAAATAAACAGGTACAATAGAAATAAAAATAAATACACAGGTAATTAGTTGTTCGTAAATACTTTAATTAAACCTCTTAAAATATTGTAACGGAAAATAATTTGGTGTAAAAAAAGGTTGACAAGATTCGTACAAGTCGTCTTGAAATCACGATCTAAAGTTGTATTTTCAAACTAATAAGGGAGCCACTCAAACGATCAAATAGGTCCCGATGTTTAAACGTTAGAGTCAATAGTATACTGGAGTATCAATAATTAGTAATCAATTACGCTTAGATTTTGTCTCAGTAAGTCGGTTAGTTTATAGTTAGTTAGTTCAAAGTCAAAGTCATTTTTTTAAAACAAAATAGTACAGTGAAAGTACCTATCTTATCAGTTATTAAGTTCATCATCAATACCAGGCTGTATCCATCTATTGCTGGAACATGTACCGCAATATACGAAAAACCGAACTATTCTCTTAAAATTGGAACTGGTTGCTAGGCGGAAATTGTTATAGGTTCTAGTTAATAGTCTACTATTTCTTCTCCATGTTATCATGGAGTAGATTATTCGCGAACCTGATTGGTGCTTACGTGCTATAAAGCTTGCTCTTTTCTCATAAAGAGTTTTTTTTTAAGATTTTATGGCGTGGTTGCGAGACCTTTAAGCCAAGACTTAGGTATTTGATACTCATAAAGAGTAACGTATTACCAGTGACAAAATAATTTCGACACAAAGTAGGTACTCAATAATCAAAAATTCATCAAAATTATATCGGAATAAAATATAAGGTTCAAAATTCAGCTAAATGTTTTTTGTTTCAACAAATTTTGAATACTTGGTTTTCTAACCTAGAAATATAAAGGAATTGACCACGGGGGAAAGGGCAGCACGGTGAACTATGGGTTAATAAAAATCCTTGCTTAATTTCAAGGTGCAGATCATAGATTATACTCTTATATACTGGTGCAGATGCCAGCATTAGAGCCGTTAGTACGGCGTGTGTGGGGACTCGTATTGGGGTGCACTACCCCATTAAAACCACTGCGAGCGCCTTCAGCCGCTTTGTGAGGGTCCCGGATCTGTGGGCAACAGGATCACCTCAGAAACAGACTGGCTCTGGCAAGGCCAGATTCATTAGATATAGGAGGACTGCCCGACCGCTACTAAGCAGTCTCCACGACGTAGTGTCTAGCGGGGCCCAGTATGCATCCCGAGCCCGGCACGAGCACAGGGGCGTTATTGGAAGCGCATTAAGTAGCGCCTCAGACGCGCCTCCGTTCGTCGTCTACGAGGGGAGGCCGCGTCGGCGGTCTTCATACATCCCTGTCTCTCAGAAGGAAGCCATTGCCGTCCAGGACTTGTCACAGCCGAGCATCGCGGTGATGACACTCGACAAAGGCAGTCCCCTCCGATGACAGACGTTAGATCACTACGCAACGCTGCCCATCTCGGTATTCTCGGTCTCTGAATAATATGCTTCTTTTAATAAACGCCAAAATGGAACTTTTTACGGAGATTGTCATCGAGTTACAACTTACAAGTCAACTATAATAAATAATACGAATACACGTTTGCTGTTGAACGTGTGAAGTGAACAAGCTTACGTAGCCATAAATAATGTAGCAATTTCCACTTTATTAAAATTCCACAGCGGAAAGTTCCAGGTTCATTAAGTAATGGAATAATGAATGCATTGTTTATCTGTTTCCAGCAAGCTCGTTACAAAGTTCCGCCATAGTCGCACTTTTCTATTGTTTTAATTTTCATGGTATGCTTTATTGTGTGGCATTTGGGATCCTTAAATTATGGTAAATATTGTACCTACGCTCTTATTTCGCTATTGATAAATGCAAATTTTGGTGGATAATTGTAAACATCTATTTTGGTTTTGTAAAACTCTGTTTTATTGACTTTAAGTTTGTGTTGTTTTATTCTTTATATTATTGTTGTTTATTTACAATTATTATTATTGTTTTAGGTTATTTAATGAATTTCGGTATAGTTTTTATTTTCATTGTTTGATAAATAATAATATTATAGTAGGTTAATAAAATATATAAGTATATAAAATATATTTAAAACTAAAATTATAAAAAAAATAATTTGTTTGTTCGTTCGCATTGAATAAACTCCGAAAATACAGCGAGCCACACTATCAGAGAGTATCTAACATAGGCTATAAGCCTATAAATATTAACTTATGCAAAGCCGGGACCAGGCGCTTGTATTAAAAGGTGTAAAATGTAAAAAATATTACAAGATAATATTTTCATTTCAATGATATTATAAATTATTGAGGAAGGCCTATGTTCAAGTACGATATAAAACATAATATTTTGTCATGATGCCTGTTGGTTTGCTATTTTCAGTTTTTTATTTGATGTTTACGTTTTTAATTTATGATTAAAAATAACAGTTTAAAAACTAAAAAAACACACGCTTTACAAGTCTCTCCGAGTCTGTCCGAGTTCGCGCACTAGCTCTATCTCTCTTACTCGCATGCAAAGGACGCGGAAAGGAATTAATTAAACCTGGCGAATCTAATTAGGATAATCAGATTTTGTAATCGAATTATTGCATTGTCATCGGTCTTTGACAGGTGTGCAAAGTTTGAATTAAATCTGATCGTTCAAAGTAGGACAAAATCGAGCTCAAAGGAGTCGGTTAGAAACATACAAGCATACAAACATACAGGTGAAGCTAATAAAAGCGAGCTAATAGACCCGTCTCTGTTAGAATGTCGGCCCTTCAAGCACTGTACCTATGTGAATTAGCGCCTGGGATGTCATGCATACCCTACGTGCAGGGTTCCGTAATTTAAGGGCTATATTTAATTTTTTGCGTTAAATCTTTGTACTAAAGTTTTAAGGACCTAAAAGCTTGAGATATCAATATGACGACTTGATTATTTTATTATAAGGGGATTTTAATATTTTAAACCTGACTAAATGACTTATAGCTTATTAACTGTGGCTAAAACGATTGTACTTAGAAAATTTAAATTTGGCACAGTGAGAATTTCATGATGTACTCGTAAGTGTATAAGTGTAAAGTAAATTTATCCCTTCATTTTAAATAGGTTAAGTTTATGTTAATAAATAAGTAGATTAAAGTACACGTGGACGAATTCGCGGGAAAAAGCTAGTAGCTTATAACGGAGGCCTGAATATTAATAAGTTTTGCCAACACACATCTTATGCGTATAAAATTTTGCATATTATGCATTTTCAATTTCCGTATAAAACGCTAGCATTTGTCACGTGACCACGTTTTCGTCACAACACGTTGATAAAGATAGTAACTCCGCTATAGTGCTATGGCGGTGGCGTCGGAAAATGCCCGAAAAGAAAAAGCGATGGTTTCCACTTGCCTGCTCCACGCAATTAATAGTTTGGTCTACGAAATAAATAAATAAATTTATTTAGGGTCTGTTTCACAATGTACCAGTAAAGTACCCTATAGCTATATGACACATAAATTAATTGACATCTGAATCTTCTAGTTAGTCTTGATTGGGTTTCACCATCATCTTCCCTATAAATTTATTTGGCAGATCCCTATTTGGCACTTACTGGTTAGTAGGCTTGGCAACCAAGCATTTCATAGTTCCGTTTTACGATAAATATGTTTTAGAAAAACATTCCATGTCGTAGATATACATGAAAATATGTTTTTATAATTTTAATGTATGTATCATACCATCTTTATACCTTTTATTTACATAGACCTAGTATATAATGTTATCCCTTAATTATTAAACGATCAAAACACAATTTAAATTATTTTGTATATTACTGTTACCGGAACGTCAAATTGTCAAATGTCGTGAAGCTGTCAACCGCGTTTATATCTGTCAACTAATTTATGTGGCAGATAAATTTGCTAATGGCCAGTTGATCCGACCTATAGTTTACAGGGAACTTTATTAGCCACATATTGCTATTTGTCAATTGTGAAACAAAAACGTTGTAGTTATGTGGTAAATATGTTGCAAATAGCTTAAATGGAACTTTATTAGGACATTGTGAAACAGACCCTTACAATAATAATTGATATCTGCCGTTGCCTAGGAAGCCAAACTACGAAACCTAGCCATGTTACATTTGATATGTGACCGCGTTTGGTAATGTTTGTTTCATGACGCTGAAGAGTATTTCTATACGCCATGGTTTGCTTATGAACAAGTGACGTCATACTCTCGGATAGGCATTGTTTGTCACGTGACTTACTTCAAAGTTGAACACTTTTTCATATTTAAACAAATCCAATAAAAATGAAGGAATTTTTTTTTAAATTCTAATTCTGGAAACTACAATTTTTCTTTAAAATATAATTAAAATGAAACTGTCAACCATCTTTATTATTTACGAAATATGCTGCCATTTTACCGTCGAAATTAGCTCTATAATGTTTCTTCGAAATTTCAACTAAAAGAGGTTATTAATAAATGTTTGACACTTAAATTAGAAATACTTTTAGCGACATTTAGATTTGTTTTTGTTATTGTAAGCCAAATAAAAGAATAAACAGATTGATCAGGAATCTCTTAGTTCGAAACATTTTCTATTTTCGTATTAAATACGCCTTCATTAGAGACGCTCTATATTATGTCAGAACATCTGTTTCGCAACAACAGACGAGTATTTTTTTAATTTCTTAAGAGCTGAATACAAGACCTTTGCCCTGACAGACGAGTTATAGTGAGTGTTGCCAGTAAAAAGAAAAAGCACGAGCTCATGAGTGCACTTAGTGAACGATATCAAACAGAACCCTAATAAAAACAAGTCTTAACTTGACCCTTTTTTTCCTTAGCACAGCCCCAGAAATAGGATCTGTACAATGCCTACAGTTTGGTTGAATGGCTGTTGACATCCTATTGTCAGTAGAAACAATGGGTGTGTGAAATTTCGTGTTTGTTTTATTTCATTGTTTGTTAAGCTCAGTGCAAATTGTAGTTCATCATGCATGCTATTCCAGTTTCTACGCCCGGAACATAGAGTTTACTTTGCGTTATTCGTTACTGTCAAAGACAATGGTAATAACGTTCTTGGGAGTATTAAAGGTCAAACTAGGCATAGAAGACCGCTCGGGAGGGGACTCGCTGCAGGAACGGTGGTGGAACTCGTCTGCGTTTCCACAATACTGTTTGACGCCAGACAGATTTGATGTGTTACGGAAGGAGGGATAAGAGATG
This sequence comes from Lycaena phlaeas, assembly GCA_905333005.2. Classification (NCBI taxonomy): domain Eukaryota; kingdom Metazoa; phylum Arthropoda; class Insecta; order Lepidoptera; family Lycaenidae; genus Lycaena; species Lycaena phlaeas. The sequence continues at coordinate 1,658,539 of HG995175.1, read as the reverse complement.
TAGAATCTCTCAGGATAGGCGACGCTGATAATTGACAGAAGAAATAGGAAGAAAGGTGTATGTAGACGTGAGCACGAAAGCTTTTTCACGCCAGATTATCTATCGACGTCCATAGACAACAGCGTAATCAAAAGTTATGCAGATGCATTGTTCTCCTTTTCTCTCTCCCCCTCGAATGGTCATGAAAAAATCACAAACTGCACGAAATGCGCAATAGCGGAAACTTTACGGCGGTATCTGAGCGTCAGGTGAGCCACTGCAGCAATTTCACTACATCTAGGTATCAACCCATATAGGTCTCACTGCTGACTCGAAATCAGACGAAGAGTGTATTCAGGGTCCACCAATATGCTGGCTCAAAAAAAAAAAAACAATGAGGGTTGGTGAACTTTACACGCCTTCAAAAACTTTCAATCTGAGAATGCATTTTTCCTCACGATGTTTTTCTTCATGAGCGAACGATGGTCCCATATTTTAGCGTGCACTAAGAAATTTAGATGCACAACTGGGGGATCCGGCCCCCTAGACAAGTGGCAGAAACGCTAAACGAATAGAATATAATACTTATTGTATGGGAATGGCACTAGCTTACATGTAATTAAACAGCTTTCATTCCCATACAATAAGTATTCTATTATATTCGTTTAGCGTTTGTGCCACTGTCTAGGGGTCAGGATAGAACCCTGACCATCTCGTTAAAGAGAACATGCCCATTACCTACTGGACCATCGTCGCTCTCTACCCTCATCAAACAATTTTGAAACGTTAAGAGTTCGTATGAGAGCAGAAAATCAAAAAGTAATTCAAGCGAGAGTAAATTTAATATTGAATAATGTTTGTGCCAAAAAACAATATGAACAAAACAAAAGATTACATCAGAACTCGCACCATTACCATGTCACAAACAAACCGTAATTAAATTTCCTCCAGTCACATCATTGAGGGTGAGAATACTCGTTGATTAATAACGAATAGATTCAGTGACAGTTTTATGTTTATAGAAAAAAATACGTAATTTTGAAAAAAAAAAACACTTTTGGCAAAAAAATAAAAAATAATTTAAAGTTCTGTTTCTAGAATTAAATTGTGCAGTACGTAGAAAACAAATTACTGTAGATCTGTTTAGTTAAAATACTAAATATCCTAGTAATAAACGGCAGTTAAGGAAAAATATTAGCAACCAATTTTTGGCTTGTAGTTCATTGTGGGGATATGCTCATAATTGCCACGCTGAGCAGGCGGATTGGCAATCGCAGGTGATGATGAATTCGCATCGCCGGCACTGCTGTCTGCCGTCGATTGATGGTGCCGCTATTACTCGGTGTGAATGATGCAGCGAGTAGCAAGGAATCGGTCGTCTTGGCGTTCGTTAAGGAAGGCCTATGTTCAGCAGTGGACGGATAAAGGCTGATGATGATGAACCAATTCTTTAAATCCCAATATACTCATTTTAGAACTGCTAGCAACATTATGAAGAAACGATGTTGCATTTAATATAATATTATAAGACTGAAAAATAGGAAAAAACGCATAAAGCCCGTGCCTCACTAGCATAACTAGAAAAGTCTCGTACAAATATATTTTTTGGCCTGAAATTAAAATACGAAAAGCCATATGTGAGAATCTATTTGCGCTACATCAACGTGTAAAATAAATTAAAGTAAACTTGTTGTATAGGTACAATCTCCTTTTGGGTTTTCCAAAGTTTATATTGATCAAGGAGCACCCGCGAAAACGAAGCAATCATTTTAACAAACTTCCACAATTGTTCCAAACTTACTCGCGGAGGTATTAAGTGTAATGAACGGGGACAGTTGTGCTTTTTGAAACGTTTATGTATTAAAATACAACGTTCAATGAAGCACGAAAACGCAGTCTGTGTTTGTATTAAGCAAGGTTCTCAATTTAAAAAAGGAATGCCGCAACAGAAGACGGTTCGAATTTTATTTAAATTTCGTAAAATTTGTAGATCGAATATAACCAAGAGAATATAATCACTACGTTTAGAATATAAGAGGAGCTATGGAAGTAATAGACCCGCTTTTTTTCGCATTTTAATCCAATAGAATATTGGATTAAAATTGCGATGGGTGGGCTATTAAGATTGATTGATAATATAGTGCTTCTCGGTTGACAGACATTAGTAAAGTAAAATAGGAACCTATAAATATGTCCCACTGCTGGGTAGAGAATCCCTCGAAATCAGGCGGTAATGGGCCATAGTTAAGCGATGCGATGGCCCAATGCGAGTTGGTCAATTTTATACACCTTAAAGGCCTTTGAATCTCATCAGCGCTCGCGATGTTTACTTCTCCGCTAAGCGAGCGATGGTCTCGTGTTTAGGGTGCACTTAGAAAAGACAAACTCATTTCAAGGCATTACAGGGGGGGGGGGTCAGGATCGAACCTGGAAGCTCTCGCACAAGAGACCGAGCCCATACCTCTTGGACTATCGTCCCTCTTTTCTATGCTATTAATGACGAGTGAAATTTCATTTCGCAAGATGTTTCTTACCAACAGAAACATAATAGGACTTTTTGTACATCCCGCATGAAAACCTCATTGTTTGTTCGAGAAAGAAATATTATAACAGATATCATCTGCCGTATACGAGGCCCACAACTTGTTGACAATCATATTTGGAGAGCTGTTTCTGCGAGAGGGAAACAAAAAATATATATCGAATGAAAAACAAACTAAACACACAAGATAGAACTCTATATAACAAGATTAAAGTACATTTTGGATTAGTCGCATTTATATACTGTACATTTTCGATATCAATTTCTATGGTAAAAATGATTGGTGCCTGTGTATTAAGTTGTCATTTTCGTGTATACGAAATAACAAAGGGAAGTGATAAAGATATACGCAATATTTATTAAGTTCCTTTCGAATAATGATTTATTTCTTTTATCTATTACTTTTTCGATAGTAGATTTACATATATAAAGCCAAGAAGACGCATGATGGCATCATGGTGAGTTTCTTTAGCCTCATGTTTATGTTATCTAAAAATATACGTATTGAATATTTGGAGCGCCCCGCGGTTTCATCCGCGTAATTCCCATTCCCCTGGGAGTACAATGATAAATTATAGCCTATGTGTTATTCTGATGTATAAGCTATATTATTGTAAAGTTTCATTAAAATCCATTCAGTAGTTTCTACGTGAAAGAGAAACAAACATCCATACTTACAAACTTTCGCGTTTATGATATTAGTTATTTTATATTATTCGTGGCGTACTTAATGAGAAGAAGCGTCCCTGTGTATGAAAGGTGTCCGTCGAAAAGTAGAAAATAAGTATAAGGGCCTGTTTCACAATCTCCAGTTAAGTTCCCAATAGGCTATCGGCAACATATTTGACAGATACTTGACAGATACTCCATACTCATCTGTCAAATATGTTGCCGATAGCCTATTGGGCACTTAACTGGAGATTGTGAAATAGGCCCTAAGTATAAGGATTTTTAAATACGCGTGTGTCAAAAAATAACAAACATAGACACACACAGGTACTTTTATCACTTGCTACACTAGCGCCCCTGTGGAGGATTTTTGAAACTGCTGTTTGCGGCTAATTTAAGATTATCGGTAGACACTTTTTCAACTTGTTTTTAATTCTTTTCTTTGTTTTCTTACTTCTATACAGGAGTAATGGATTATTTATTGTATTTCAAATATATTCATATTTTGCTTGAACGAAGTAGTGATTTTAGGTTTTATTTATAAAATAATTAATTTATTTGTAATATTAAAATGATTAACCTTTAACCTATATTGTAGTAATCATTTCAGAGCAACTTCAGATTAGGTTCATAATTATATTTAAAAAAAAATCTATGTTTTTAGCTTACAAAATGTATAATTTCCTAAGACCAGCAAACCGAAATGTAACGCGCACGTAGCAATTAATGATTAAGGCTCTTCCAGGAATCAGGAAGTGTTCAGAAGTCACGCACCGAATCTAAACGACTGGTCATTGTGAGGATAACATGTCTGCACGGATTTGCTGGTTTCCCGCGTTTATGGTGTTTATACTGTGGTCTAGTTTAGACATCCTCAGGTTATTACAAAGCTGGACATTCTTATCTAGTGTTTATATACTCTTTGTTCTTATCTACTGCAACTTTGAATATTACCGAGTGTGTTTGGAACGCTTTGAAATATCATAACATACCATTTATACACTACTAGCTGTTACCCGCAGCTTCGCCCGCGTGAACTTAGGTTTACGGATGTATCATGTTTGATGACGATCATTTTCCATTTCAATAATGACTAAGTTTTTGTATTAAAATGGATATAATTATATAGATTCTTGCGTATTATTTTGATATTGTCATATCTTCGAAAGTATTCATTTAATTTGCATGATGTAAAGGGGAAAAATAATCTTCATTAAGTGCTCCAGCTAATTACCTGATTTAAAATGATAAGGATTCATACCGTATTTGTGTAAATAACTTTCAAATTATCGCGTTATAATTGTCCATTTTTTAAAGTATTAAATGGATATAGTATGATATCCCTAAGAGATAGACATATGCCATCGCGGACTTTTTTATAGACCTATTTAAGATACACGATTCCACCATACATTATTTTGTTACATCTCAAAGGGTTTAGGCAGCGTTTTCGTTGGAAACTCCCAGACGGCCAATTTTTTTCCGACACCTCCAACAATTATTGTTATATCTTAGCCAATGTATATAAAAACTTAATAAATTATATACATAAACCTTCCACTTGAATTGTCCTATCCATTAAAGAAAACTGCATCAAAATCCGTTGCGTAGTTTTAAAGATTTAAGCGTACAAAGGGATACAGGGACAGAAAAAGCGACTTTGTTTTATAATATGTAGTGATGTAATGCATAATTATAATTATTTATCTCAGAAACGTTTTTGTAAGAAAATTTTAGCACTTATGTATTTTGCATGCCCGTAATGTTACTCACGCATATACCGTGTAGCGCGTGGTGCGGGAGTTCGTACGCCTCGAGCGACGCGGCTGTGAGTCAGCTGTTACATTTCTGTTTTATTAAAAAAACGATTATTTTAAAGCATTGTCATTATGTTTAACAAATCTGATCTTACAAATCAAAAAAAGACAAAAAAAACGCGTTTTTTTCCACTCGTTTCATGGCAGGCCACGCCTACATAGTCATACGTTATACAATATACACACAAATAAACCGTGAATATTACTTGTATATCAACTAAACATAGGCTTCTTTTAATAAACGTCAATACGACAGATTCCTTGCCACTCGTATCCAAGACGGATACAGTAAGTGCAGAGGAGAGGAGGAGAGGGGATAGAGATCCTACGATCTTTTCTACTATAGTAAAATATACAGCATAAGTGGATATTATATTACACGGAAATGTATACAGCATAGGAGGGCATTAGCAGAAGCCGTCTATTAATTACATTTAGAGCTAATTCCCTTTTTTTAAATGTTTCTAGGCTCCAAAACAATAAAATTGAATGAAAAAGTTTGCATCGGCAACATTAAAAAAAAACCGTTTATATACTGAATAGTATAATATCGTAAGAACGATTTTAATTTTTTCAATAAGCCCTTACACATTAAATGTATTTTTGCGAATAAAATAAGAGTGTATTTTCTTTTTTTTTAGTCTTGGTATACAGTCTCTATAAAGTGCCCTACAATATCTGTCAATAACATTTGTAAGGAGGCTTAGTAATTTATTATACCAATGAAAGGGAAAGTATTCATCAGAATATAATAAGGATAAATTCTGTTGATATTTAAGAAGCATTCCAATCTGATTTTGGCATCATGGAGCTTATTTGCGGATCTTATTACGACAAAACTACCTCATTCCGTATCTGTTCCGTAAGTGACAGCTGTCAATTTGTAGCCGTCTATATTATGTCAAACGTGCTGAAGTATAAATATTTTTTTACGTAGTTTCCATTGCATTGGTCTTCGAACATTACGGTTTAAATTTGACATACGCCTTTCCTTATAAAATTATAGATCTTGTTTTCTTATGTTTACGCGAATTTTACTCATTATAATGAAACCATGACCATGATCCTCCCGCGACCATGGTTGCTGTAAAGTATCCGAAACGTCGGGCTTGTAAGAAACTAAATAAACCGCGATAAAATCCGTAAAAGTTGTTTCATTATAATTATAGATCTTCTGTATTTATTCAAATAATTGTTATTAGCTTTTTTATCTTTTCTTCTACGGAAAATATCTTTTATATTCCAACTTCTATGACTTATATGATTTTCTTTACGAAAACATCATTATCTTGATTTTGTATTTCTATCACGAGTATAATAATAATATAATTAATTATTGCATGTTTAAAATATAAAACTCATTTTGTTGCCTAGCTTATCCAAATGTTTACTCTTAATTTAAAATTTGAAAATCGAAACCAAACTCCTTGGAACGAAATCAAATATCGAAGACGAGTTTTAATTCGAGAAAGACTGCCAGTATACAGACGTGATAACGTCGGATCCCCCGGGATTGTTCCGTAACTTATATGTAATAAAATCTCAAGACTGTCCGTACTCAATTGTCCCGGAAATTGTCCGGGAACGTTTTGATTTAGACAACGTATCGTTTGCCAACTGTGATATGAATGTATGAATAACGGTACGATTCTGTTGATAGAACTTTCGTATATAAGATAGAATAATATTACTTTTTCAACAGAAGGGTTTAGTAAATTCATACAAAAACATGTCAATATCACGTGAGCAGAGCATGTACAATAATATACTGGTAATGGAAGCGAAGAGTAAAGACTATAAAATTAAGAGAAATTACAAAATAATATGAATTATCTTCCTATAAAAAGAACGAGTGAAACTTTTATGTGTTTGTTGGTTCGATCCTGACCCCATATGGTGCCTGATAATGAGTTTTTCTTTATTTTTCTAATTGCGCATAAATACGAGACCATCGCTCGCTCACCGGTTAAGGAAAACATAGAAATCCTGCACATGCCTGACGAGATTGAAAGTCTTTGAAGATGTGTGAAGTTCACCAAACGGCAATGACCCAGCCCGATACCCTACTCGCCTGATATCGAGGAGACACTCACCCAGCAGTAGAACATAATATAAGGGTTGATACTTTACTTACCTAAGTTTTTACTTCAAACTCTGCACTACACTTTACTACACTTCAAAAATTGTTTTCTTATGTTTACGCGAATTTCACTCATTATAATGAAACAACTTTTACGGATTTTATCGCGGTTTATTTAGTTTTTTACAATCCCGACGTTTCGGACACTTTACAGCGACCATGGTCACGGGAGGACACTTTACAGCGACCATGGTCACGGGAGGACAGTGTCCTCCCGTGACCATGGTCGCTGTAAAGTGTCCGAAACGTCGGGATTGTAAAAAACTAAATAAACCGCGATAAAATCCGTAAAAGTTGTTTCATTATAATACACTTCAAAAAATAAAATTCGACATAAAACGATCGACAAATTCGATAATGTTTGTTTTTTAAATTCGTCGCCACCTGTTAATATTTTTTCCCATCGCAAAAATCTAGCTGACTAGAAAAAAAGGTTTCATTTTATTTGGAATTGGAATGTGTAACGTGAATTTGTTATTTTTCCCGCCAACAGTCCGCTCGTATTCGCCTCGTGGGTAGAGATGTAAAGAACTCGAGCCTTTTGAGTCTTAAATTTTAGACTCGGCTGACAAATTGCACAGCTCGACTCGTTATACCAAGAACCCCAGACTCGAGCACTTAAGTCTAAATAAAGACACGAGCGCAACATGGCGCTCGAGTCTTGATTCGCGCTCGAGTCGTTTTACGCGACGAGTCGCGCTCAAGTTCTTTTCCATTTGGAGTTCCTTTATAAATAAACAGGAAATAAAATATGTAACTTTGTGAGATATAATAGTAATTTAATTATTTTTGTAACGTCTAATATTAAAAAAGAAAAAGCAAAAAAAAAAAAGCAAAAAAAAGCGTAAAATAAAAAGCAATAAATATTGTTCCGTACCCACATAACAAATAAGTGTCGCGTTTTTATCCCTCTTGAGGTACACAGAACATAATAATGCCATGCCTAAAGGCCACATTTAGCATGTTGCCACATAAACTATGTATTTTAAATAAATCAACCTTATTACGCTCAAGACTCGATACGCTCGAGCTCTTTTTAAGACTTGAGTTCTTTTTGAGACGTGAGTTTCTTTTTTAAGACTCGAGCTTTTTTGAAATACGAGTTCTATTTTGGCGCTCGAGTCTTCGAAAAAGGACTGGAGCTCGGGTCGACTCATAGCTCTGAGTTTTGTTAGCACACCGAGTCTTGTAAAATTGAGCCGAGTCTATCGAATTAAGACTCAAAGACTCGAGTTCTTTACATCTCTACTCGTGGGATCATGAAATCTGTGAACTTCGGTGAAATTGTCAGACGCTCGCTTTGTGAACGATTAACAGTTTATCTTTGCGAATAAAAAGTTAAAGCGAGGTAAAAGTGGTAATAGACTGTAGATAGAAATTAATTAATAACGACTTTTAGGGAATTTTGTAATGTTTAACATAAAGTATCAATTTGAACGTTAAGAGCAGAATACCTTTATGTATATTGTACTGTTTCGCATTTTGATGCAGATAATCTTAGATCATTAATATGTCTCGATGGAGTGTCGCCCTACAATCAAAACAAAAAAAAAACTGGCCAATATTTTCAAACATGTGTTCGTGATTAGTGATACCAGCTACTACAGTTCTCCCATAATCATCCTTTTTAGTCTCGTTACACTTCAACACAAACCTTCATTATAAATAAAAACAATAATGCGAAACAATTCATGCGTATTCTATGACAGCGGGACGGATACTAAACACAGAGAAAGCATTTAGAGGCTAAAAGTTGGACGCCATTTTTTTGGACGTGTTTTCCGCGCGACACTCTATCTAGACATATTATTGATCTAAGTGTTTAACATAAAGTACGAATTTGCACGCTATGAGCAGAATACCTTTATGTATCGCATTTTAATGAAGATAATAATTTGAATTTACTTTACTTTTGACGTTCACTTTTTTCAGTCAGTCTAGGATTATTACACATTCGATTTCGATAAAACATTGAATAAAGCTCGCGATATTAAGTTTGAGTATACCAAATTAGCCTTTTAACATTTTCAGGTTTTTTATTTGCACCTTATAACCATAGGAGAAACACTATAACAACCTGATTTATTTACAAATAATATTATTAGAGTTAGGGCCTGTTTCACAACCTCCAGATCTCCAGAGTCTCCAGTGCCTGATAGGCTATCCAGAACATATTTGACAAATAGAGTATGGAGTATCTGTCAAATATGTTCTGGATAGCCTGGTTTGTTTACCTTAGGGCCTGTTTCACTGGAGATTGTGAAACAGGCCCTTAGTATATTAAAGCACATCATATTCCTCAAAGGTCGAAAAAAACCTTAATATTATCAATAAAGTATTATCTGAAATATCGTAAATATCGGCACAATAAATATCGATACAATTATCGATAATTAATTTTATCGGTAGACTGACTTATTGGTGCGCCTTCGTGTTGATTCCCCGCCATTAAAATGCAATTACAATTTTTCACATCACCAAACTGTTAATTTCTTCAGGAATTCATCATTTTACTAGGGACAAAAAAACTGTGTATCCATTATTTTAATTAGGGTGTTATTTAAACGACTAGCATAATATTCGTATTTTTGTGAGCAGAAAAATATAATCTGGTAGCAGAGATAGCTAATTGAGCGGCAAATTATGTTCAGCAAACATTTTAAAATCAAGTAGCAATTTTTGTCATTTTTTATGGCTGTAATTATTTTTGAAAGGCATATTAATTAAAAGAGGGGCAATGTGCTGCTCCTGTTTAATAAAATTTTGGTAAGCACTCGGAGGGTAAACAAAAAAAATAATTTTGTGCTGCTTATATAAGTAGCATGAATATAACTTCAAGCAACTTTCTTTTTCATTAAATTCTGCGTTATAGCCCAGTCCACAGGATTTGATGACGTCATGATTTGAATTAATTCCCTGGTCCTTTATTAAGAATGATAATATAATTTATTAATTTCTTATTCAATTTTTATACAAAATTTTAGTTTGTAAATCGTATTTATAATTATTGTAATATAAAAAAATATTATTTAAAAATGTATAAACAAACAAAAAAAGAAATTCATAGATAAATGGTATGAAGAGGATTTGAACTTACGAACGACAGCGTACAGCCTGAGCGCGCGCGGACAGTGTTAACCGTAGAGCTGTACGTCTTGTTACAAATAAGTTTAAAATTGTGTATTCATTCTTGCGTATTGAATGTTTTAATTTGATTTGATTTTTGTAGGTAATGATTGAATTGAATATTGTAAGTTTTTGAACTGCTTGTTTATTTTACACACCACCTACAATTTTTAATACCTGCATAATCTATATACTATCTACATAAATCTACGAAACTGAAACAAAATAAAATCTTGAAGAAAAAAATTTCATCATCATATTATCAGCCTTTAGTGGACGGACCACTGCTGAACACAGGATTTGACGACGTCATGACCTGAATTAATTCACTAGTCTTTTACTAAGAATGATAATATAGTTTATTAATTTCTTCTTCAATTTTAATAATTTTGTTCAATAACATACTTACAACACCATCTAGCGGTAAATAGCGCAAACCTACACCGGTGTGAACACAGGACATAAAATGTAATGCAAAGAAATGTGCCGCTACAGTAATTATTTTGCCCGATGAATGTTTATTATGCGAGGTCATAATATTGTAAGCTGCTTATTTATGATTTAATTTTCGACCATTATCAAAATTATTTGCGAAACAAGAATTGCTACCAGCTTTATTTTATTGCGTACAAAATCTTTGTATGCCAACCAAATTATTTAAATGCCGATTTTTTTTTGCCCCTCCAAAATTTATAATGCCGTTCATTTAATTACTTCCCTTTTAATTATTATAAAAAAAAATATTTTTATCACTAATTCAAATCTTATTTTGTCGCCTCATACTTATTTGAATAAAATTATTAAATAAAATTATTATTTGTAAAAGTATACATACCATCTATACCTATTTATAATTCAGAACTAGCTGTTGCCCGAGGCTTCGCCTGCGTTTACTTAGATTTATGGACGTATTCAGACTGGTTACTTAGTACTGGGACTGTTAATTTTTATGACCTAAGTTACTCCTTGCTACAATAACTATCTGCCACTGAAAGTCCGAAGAAGTCACTGAAAGAACCGGTCCAGCTATTTCAGTAAAAAGTGGTTATTTTAATATTACAAATAAATAATTTTATTTATCTGTATATATATATATCTACTTTAATTCATCTATGTAGTTCATCGATCTAGAATACTATTGCGACCGAATGGTGTCCTAAATAAATTACGAACGCGAGATCTGCTTATTAAATAATATTTGAGTTGTTTTTTTTATTTTTTAAGAGCTAAATACAAGTCCTTTGCTCTTTTTGAATTGGTATAAACTGCCATGCTTGTCAAAATTGTATTGCCATAATATAAAGGAATTTAAATTTTTGAACGTGGAATATTTTTTTGCTGTTGTAATGGCCTACTCTTTCAATATTCAGTCAGTATGATAACATAATATTGAAAATAAAAACTCGAAGGCTCGGATAATCGAATTTGAGTGCCTGTTCTGTGTTAACGTGAGGATGTAGTGACCACACTGATACACAATGTGGACATTTCTCTTATTTGGCATAATATTCTTTAGCTCTGTATATTTTACATCGAATCCCCAGAATACAATATATTGATATGAAAAAATATGACGAACATTTATACTTTCTAATTGATTATATAATTACTGACCCACCCTGCTTATTTCAATATGTTGAGGTGAATTAACTGTAAATATTAAATAAAAGTTAACCGGCGACCTTCGTCTTTATAACCGACTTCAAAAAAAGAAGGAGGTTATCAATTCGTCTGTATGTTTTTTTTTGTATGTTTGTTACACGATTACTCCGCTGATTGAGAATGGATTTTGGTGATTCTTGTTTTGTTTGAAAGCTTATGTTTCCGAATAGGTCCCATATTAATTTGATCAACATCTGATCAGCGGTTTTTAAGTTATTTTAATAATTCTTATTTGGTTGGTTTTGTATACCCAGACGATTTTCTCATTTTATTACTTGTCGATGTAATATGAATAATATGAACAAAAATCACTGAATAAGATACTTTTTAAAGTATTATGAGGTCATCATCATCATCATCATCAACTTTCATCCGTCCATGGCTGAACATAGGTTCCCTCAATGAACGCTAAGATGGTAGGTCCCTTACCACTAGTATCCAACACAGATCGGGAACGCCAAAAATTTTTCAAGAAAAAATAAAAACTATATTACTTAATACTTATGTATAAACTTAAAACTAAAAAGTACAAAATAAAATAATTTTAAATAAAAAACCAAAAACCGACTTCAAAACTATACCTTAATTAAAGTACAACTAAAATTTTTAAAATAATATTGAAATACTTCGAAGTGAAGTAAAAGACGTATACTATTTGAAATCGGGTATTTTTGGAGTCGGTACCAGCCAAAACATGGCTGCCCTTCACAGGCATCTTCTCAATACTTGGTGTATGTGATTGATCATTAAAATATCCTCTTTGGTTGGCACCGACTCCAAAAATACCCGATTTTAAATAGTATACGTCTTCTACTTCACTTCGAAGTATTTCAATATTATTTTAAAATTTTTAGTTGTACATTAATTAAGGTATAGTTTTGAAGTCGGTTTTTGGTTTTTTATTTCAAATTATTTTTTTAGTTTAGTAATGTTTGATACATTTGTGTATTGTGTTACAGAAACACATACACACACATTTTTGTCGACCTCTGTGGCTCAATGGATAGTTTAGAGTTAGCACTAAAAGCCAGATGTAGCGAGTTCATTTCCCTAGGTGGTAAAAAGTTGTGTTCCTGGGTTATAGATGTGATTTAAATGTGTGTATCAAACAATGAAAATATTAATGTAAGTATTAATTTATTTCCGTTATCTGGTGCTCGTAACACAATTGCTCGAGAATTTACCACGGTATCACATTGATTTGGTGTAAAAGTGTCCATAAATTATATTATTATTATTATTTATATTTCCTAAATTAAAACACTACAAAATATTATCAAAAGCTTAATCATAAAACAAACAGCCACCAGTTATTCTTACAAACTAGCGTTTGCATTTAGTAGGACAATAGGATGTTTTATGATGAGTGGGATGAATTAGGATGGGAATGTCCCCCCACCATGGTTCAGGGCTTGTCGTGGCGGTGGGGCTCAGTAGTCCAGGGTGAGCCTAACACCTTGGGCGAAGCAAATTGTATTTGTAACTCTATTATAAGAAAAGAGGACAAAAGAGCACAGGGCAAGGGGTGAGGAAGGGTACCTCACCTCATTGTACTGCCCTGACGTTTGGAGGGATTGTTCTGTAGTGCGGGACAACCTCTTTGTGGAGGTGGCGTAGGTCTCCTAAGAGACTGACTAGTCGTCGAGGTGCCCTGTTGCTGACAGATCCGGGGCACCTGACCGAACGCGGCATTGGTGGCACTCGCCGGGTTTTAGTGGGTAGAGCTGCGTCCACTTACCAGCTTTCGGGCGCAGCGAGTCCCACATACCCGTCTGGGGAGACCTATTCCCCAGCAGGATGCATTTTCCGGCGTAAAAAAAAATGGGAATGTCCATCCCTGTAGCATGGTGGCCCTACAGAGATATAATATCGTTCACATTGTCAGTAGTATGCACCATTCAGTATTACGGCAGAGCAGATGGCTCCCTCGCTAAAGGGCTTTGTGTTTTCATAAAAGTAAAGTACAGGTACAATGTACCGCTTCCATATTGGATACGACTGTGGTGCATCTCATACTTTTATTAGTTTCAAATTCACATCACATTTGCAAGGATAATCACATTGTACGCTCTGAAAAATGAATTCTTACGTGATATTTGAGACTTTTTAAACGACTTCAAAGAGGACGCGTTTCTCAATTCGACCGTATGCTCTTTTTCTAGTGAAAACTTCTTGAACGTTGAGCGTTTTTTGATTGGGGGAAATCTTATATTCGCGTCACCGATGTGATTGACTGTCATATTATGTACAAAATTTCCCTTATAACATTAAGAAAATAAATAGAATAAAACATTTAGAAAACCCCCGAGATAATATTATATTTTGTAGCAGCGGATCTTCTTGGATGGTGGATTTGAAATTGTCCTAATGAATAGCATTCTACTACGTATGACAGAGATATTAAATAAAATCATGAAAACCACCTAGAAAAAGCCACGTAAATAAATATTGTTATTTATACGGAAATTATAATATCCTTATCAATCATAATACTGTTGACTTTATAAGAATAGCCGTACTTTTATGTACATTTTTTTCATTGTGCATTATGATTCAAATTCCATCGCTGGAATCGATGAAGTATAATATACTGGCAACACTGTTGGGTTTTTCAATAGCGTGTGGCTCAATCAGTCTGCCTTACGGGCAATTGAGACATGATCGTTTTATTTTCTCTCGTTATTCCACTTTGACATGGAGTATGCCGTATCCATTTTGAAGTGTGCACAGTTAATTGTAGCGCTGTCGGCTTTGTTGGTGTCAGTCTCTTCACAATTTTGATTGTTTGAATAAAAATTCACGCGACGCCCAGAGGCAATGCTACTCTTTATAAAAACATTTTATTATTTAAAACGCTCCAGACTTTTGATTGTAGCAATCATTAGTGCGTATAATTTGGTTCGCTATTATATGGACGCAGCTTTTACACGTTTTAAAGTGGTTTGTTAAGATTCAAATACAAGGGCATATTATGTCTGTGTGGCCTCGTATGACCATGGTTTCTGAAATTAGCCGGAACGTCATTAATATGAAAATATTAATGAACCATGTATACAGCAAAAGTGTACCTTTTTTGTCGAGGGTAAAATCTTAAAGAACATTTAGACCCTTCAGTGGAAGAGCCTAGAGTATGTGGGGATTTTTACCCACTAAAATCGCCCGGTGGACTAACTCCGCTTGTGTGAAAAGCACTGGGGTCTCCAGTGGAACTTCATCCTACCTAAACATTGTACTTTTAGGGATAGAGTGGTAGGTCGAATCATGGATTTAAGAATCGCTTTTAAGACGAGGCACCCGGAAACAATATCTATGTTTGCTCCACCAGTTTCACATTGTTTCGACGAGATAGCTTAATTTACTTCCGTGCGCGATCAAAAGAGACAAAAGACTAATGAACACAAACGCGTATGAGGCATAATCGGCGAAAGTATAAAATAAATCATATAAAATAAACTACACAAGTAAATAATATAATTATTCCCCATTCGCTAGGTAAACAGCGTTACTATCATTTCTGAGTATAAATATTTGCAAAGTACAAATACATATTATAGTTCCGGAATATGCAGCAAAAAATAAAAAAGAACATTTCTTTGAAATTAAAATCAATTGAGGAAGTTTTTAATAATCGTGCTCTCTAATATTTGTCAGAATATATGACGAAAAATGAGATACAAAAATTTTATTCACTTACTTTGCTTATAATAACGAAATGTATCTGACAAAAATTCGAATGCTGTAAGAAAAGCCTGTACTGTCCGTAGGCCAATAAGGGCCCCAAATCATGATGGTCTTAAACTTAATATAGGGTCATCTTAGGAGGTCATCTTAGGAGTTCCTTTTTTTGAATTCCAATGGAGGGATAAACACGTTAACGGATTACCTACTTCTGATCGATTTCCACAGACGCATTGGTCAAGGCGATTTTGAAGCTAAAGCCATTTTTAACCGACTTCAAAAAAAGAAGGAGGTTATCAATTCGTCTGTATGTTTTTTTTTTTGTATGTTTGTTACTCGATTCCTCCACTGTTTGTGAATGGACTTTGGTGATTCTTATTTCGTTTGAAAGCTTATGTTTCCGAATTGGTCCCATATTAATTTGATCGACATCTAATCAGCGATTTTTAAGCTATTTTCAATAATGCTTATTTGGTTGGTTTTGTATACCCAGACGATTTGCTCATTTTATTACTTGTCGATGTAATATGAATAATATGAAGAAAAACCACTGAATAGGATACTTTGGAAAGTATCAAAGTATTGTGAGGTCATTATCATCAACTTTCATCCGTCCACGGCTGAACATAGCTTCCCTCAATGAACGCTAAGACGACAGGTCCCTTACCACTAGCATCCAACACAGATCGGGAACGCCAAAAATTTTGCAAGAAAAAATAAAAACTATATTACTTATGTATAAACTTAAAACTAAAAAGTACAAAATAAAATTAATTTTAAATAAAAAACCAAAAACTGACTTCAAAACTATACCTTAATTTATGTACAACTAAAAAATTTAAAATAATATTGAAATACTTTGAAGTGAAGTAGAAGTATACTATTTAAAATTGGGTATTTTTGGAGTCGGTAGTCGGAAGTCGGTTTTTGGTTTCTTATTTAAAATTATTTTTTTATAATGTCATGTTGTTAAGTAATTTTTTATTTTATTTCTATGTCAATTTCTAAGCAATACGTTCATTGGTCGGGATAATATGCCTGTTTATTTTTGACATGAACGCATGCTCTTATTTGAAAAAAAAAAAGGTTTTTCATTTTTCTGAAATAGTAAAAACATACAAACTTGTATAAAATATCGAATTCTATGAATAGCTATTTGAATCCATACAAATAAAGAATTTATTTCTAGATTTTTAATTTACCCATTAAGGTTGTGAAATCTGAAAACTTATGCGGCAATTTCTCGAGCGCAGCTGCTTGGGTTGCAATTCTATTTATATGGAAAAGCTTTTTTAAATTTTAATAAGACCTCACGGCTTCCCATAGTATCTAATGATTATCGGAGTCATAAAAGAGCTGTTATGAGTTTTAGGGGTTCGCCCTTCGCCTTACAGCTTTGAGGCGGAAATTAACAGAATGTACTCGCGAAAATGTTTTAGGATTTTTAAAGGGAAAATGGAAGTTAATGAATTTTTATGAATCATCTATTAAGCGATGTTATGATATCTAGAATTAAATTTGTGATGCTGATTTTCTAGTCATTCATGTAACATCAGCCGATCAGCATTCCTAATTCAATATCATTAAGTGGTAATAAGCAAAATACCTCTTTGATATTAATGTTAACTCTAATGAATTCACTTGAGTTCACCCAGGCCTAGATAGAATTTGTCCCATATTACTGTCATTCGTTTTTAAAATATTCACCAGCGAAATGAGAAAAAATTGACTTGATAGAATTAATGGATGGAGGTTGTCCTTGGTTGGAGATGTGTCTGATCCCTCTGGACCAGTTTGGGTATGTTGTCTGAACTGGGTCTCACATAGCCGTCAGGTTCCACTAAAGTCCTGGCTGTATTCTTAAAAACATTTTGCACGTGCACATACAAACCTTTCATAAACATTTAAATATAATAAGAATTTATTAGTTTTTCGTAGTGGATCCTGCATCTTAAACGATTTTTTGTTAGTTCTTTTGACTATTTCTTTTGACTTATTTCAAGTGTACAAGTGGTTACCAACGAAATAAAGATATTTTTATTTGATTTGATTTATGTATGGAAGTATACATAAATGAATTCTTGTATGTGTTATTCTGTTTGTCGATACATCAACCTATAAGATTAAATTCACAAATTGTGCTAGATAAGAAGGTCCACTAGATTATTGATAGTAATAAAACTGGACATCCTGATTGCTACCATTCTCACTCAGCCAAAGAGACAGATATGTAGTGTGTAGTGTGAGGGCATGTAGCTAGAGTCTAATTTGGGGTAGGGCAGCATTTGTTAGAGGTAGGGCGGAAGATAAAGTCGTATTCGTTTCATTATAATTTATCTTAGTTTTTGGTGTTTTTAAGGTAGGGCATAGTGATTTCAAGGTAGGGCATTGCCCCAAAATGCCCCCCCCCCCCAGGTACTGCCATGGGCCTTCAAAATAGATCTGCAACCGAGTGAGATGGTATGTCCGGTCAGACCGGAGCCCACTTGATATTATATCAGCTGCTACTAGCTTTTTATATCGCGGCGAACTGCGAAACTTTGGTTTGGTGGAACTGCGAAACGCTTATTGGTTCGCCACAATAGTATTAGGGTGCATGCTTATACAGGAGAGACTTTCCTAATTATTTTTTTGCGGTAAATGATTTAATGCCTCTAGTGTTTTCTTATGCTGTTATTGTCATATTATTATACAGATTGGTGTGAATAATATACCATAGAATATTGAATACAAAAGCTACCTCATTAAGACATTTGAAGGAACAAAAGCGTGTGGGGGAAAGAAAACGTGTACATAATAATGTAGAGGTTTTATGCAGGAAGAATAAATGTTCCTGTCGTGAGCTACAAAGAAAAGTGGTCCCATTGTTTCCCCGCTGGCGGAAATTTCATATTTTTGAAAAAAAAAAAATTGTATCCGTGGCGAAAACTTAAACTAACATGCTTTTAAACAACTTAGTCAAATTTTGTGCATACTTTTATAAGTTATTTTCAAAAAATTCCATCATTGTTTTGCTGAAATGATCTGCAAGCATGTGAAAACGACACCTAATAGGTAATTTAGTCAAAAGTTCAGGATCATTTAATAATAAAATTAAGTTATAATAAATTTAGTTTATCAAAACATTTATTTTTAAATAATTTATTGTACTTATTTATATTTGTTTTAATTTAATTTCACAATACCATTTTATTCCTATAAGGTAGATAATTAATAAAACTATGCTGTGTTAAAATATGATTTTTCATTTTGTATGGAGAACTGACAATAAATCCGACAGCAAAAAACAAAAGAAATATGCAGTGAAAAGTCTAAGCTGGTACCATTCAAAATTCAAATTTGACATGCACAAAGAGAACCTACAATAACTATGAATATTCTATAAGTTTATATGGGGGAGGTTTAATGATGAACTAACTACAAGTGGGAAAGATCGTTAGCGTAGTCGTAAACCGGGGTATAAATTTATTATTTCCCTTACATCCAGTCAAAATCCTCTATACTATTCAAACTTCATCATTAGCAACAGAGCCATAAAAATATCTAATCACCATTTAAAATGGATGCATAAAAATATCTTTGCCTAATCAAAGTGAACAAATAAAAAAGTCAACATTCCATTTTCGAAAATCTCGTAATGGCGATCAATAAAACCGAGCACGTGTGTTTGGTTCTTTTATATTCTGTCCACTCAACACCTTGTGCCGCACGGCGGCCATATTTTTCGCTTGGAGACCGATTTATGTCGTCGTTTCCGACCATTTATTTGTACGGGAACCTGTACGAGTGATTAAGCTGTAAAAAACCGGCAGCCATCTATCTCTTCCGTATTATTTAGCACTTACTTTATTTATTTCGTTGCGATATATAACATTATAGACATGAATTTCGGAATGAGGGTAGTTTAAATTTATAAAACAAATTCAATTGCTTTAATTACGATGATTAAGGTTTGAAATAAGTATAATAGGGTCGTTATTTTATTCATAAGGATTTTCGGAAAACATTCTTTTACTTTTCCGCTTCTTTATTAATCTTACGAACACTTCAAAATAAGCTTATTCACGTGTTAGTTCTTTGCCTCAGTTGTAGTTCTTAGCCGTATAGATCTTCGCTACAAAATTTGCCAAAAAGAACAAAGTCATCTAGCATACTACACTACAAAATACTTTAGAAACTTTTTGCCGCCATCTCGCAAAATCCGCCAACTTACAAAAACCGCCATCTTACATAATCCGCCATTACGACCGCCGTGTTGTTATTGTAAATATTTATAACGAGCTTAGTTTCATTAATCTGACTTACTCAAAAGGGTCTGGGGTCAGATCGTACAAAAACATCCTGTGTCACTTGATTAATTTAGGGTCACTGATAAGGGCTCAGCTTGCTTCATGTTTATGGAAATACGTCTTACACATTGTTGCATATAGATATGTAGCAGATAAAATACATTTCATCCAAATACATTTGTAGTAAATTAATTCAGGCATTAGAATCTCAGCCCCCCTAGACAAGTGGCATAAACGCTAAACGAATAGAATAGAATACTTGTTATAATATTATGGTAATTACACTATACGACATGTAATTTCAGCAGTTATTGTTATTCCCATACAATAAGTATTCTATTCCATTTCTATTCGTTTAGCGTTTGCCACTTGTCTAGAGGGGCTGGAATTGCATTCCAATATATTTGGATATGTGATACTAAAATAATAAAAAGTCTAGTCTTGAGTTGACAGTCTATACTAAACTAGAAGATGATGCTCAGTTCATCCAAATTAATACATGAATATAATTTGGATACAATATTAATACCGAGCTAAATTACCGGCCGTGTCAATTTCATGGGCGGGCGGGCGGCATATGGTGCACTTATATATTAATATGCAAATTTTGTTGCCTATGAACGCCCCGTATGATTTACGGCGTCAGACCTTCTGGAATATTCTTTATTTGGCATATATTTATGGTAAAATAGCTTAATCAATGTAGAGACAATTTTGGTATCACACTTTGACTAGATGTAGTATTCATTAATAGTAAACTATTACATGCCCAGTACTTGCTTATTAATATCATGTATCTGAATATCTGTGAAGAAAGTATTGTGTTTCACTTGCATCATTATAACATTAAGTTATTAAGTTAAGGGCTTGTAAGTTTAACTACCTGCCTACCTTTATAGTTTTATGGTTTCAGGTCTTCCTTCTTACATTTTTCCCGTTCCTCTACTCAGCGAGGCTTTACCTTATATTTATTTAGACACAATTATAACATAATTACACCACAATAATAAGACGTTACAAGCAGACCAACACCATATTAAACATGTACAGTGTTATATAATATGACACCGACACATTATATGGGTAATTTTACGAGGTTTTATTAAGTTTTTACGAGGTTTTTAGACCTTATAGGATATGGCCACGTAGAAAAGATTTTGTAATTTCATTAAGCACATAATATTATTACGATTTAAATTCTATTTATGTATGTTTTCACGAACGCGTAAGTCACTTTATGCATATTTTAATATTTTTTAGGTCAGGGTAAATACATTGGCCAGGGTATATAGAGGTTGAATAGAGCATTCAAACCGGCGATGATGATGTAAGCCACCTCCATAATCGACATGTCAGTCTTCACTCGGCGATGTATCTGACAGTATTCTGCAATCGAACAGTTTTTATTTCACGATTCGACAGCAGTTACTCGACCGCGGCAATGGCGGATTTGGAATTGATATGCGATCGAATTGACGTTCAGCTTTTAGCGGGAAATTTGTTTGCAACATCAAGCATCATCAGACAAGTTACTTTACCACTGGATTCTAGTATTTCTGTGAGTCAAAGTCTCATTTATTTGTTTGTCATTTGTCAGTTTGTCTCTCCCTCAGGTTTCTTTTTAAATTTTACGTCGGCTTAACATTTGCTAAACTCAATGACATTCTAATTACCAGTAGTATCTATACTTTTCAGCCCAAGATATGTAATTAAAATTCTAAAATTTTTTTTAACGCTGGGCTAATCTTCACTATCTAGAAAATTACAGCTTATTATAGAAAAACATTTCATATTCATTATGATCACAAAATCAGTTTATAAATACTTTAGAGATAATATCTATACTATAATATTATAATATATGTGTATTATTTATGTAATCAGTATGGATCATTTTACTGAAGCGTTATTAGGCTCTGTTTCAACTTTAAAGCACGACCCTAAAGCCTTATAACATTTAAATAGTTAATATCTCAAACATATCAACACACAATCTAATTACAGTCGTACCATTGACAGTTCAATACACCTTAATGAGCAATTAATTTTAATCTGGCAACATTAACGCGACCACGTTGACATTTGCGTTTGAGCGGGAAATTGGTAGCCATCTTGATTTCACGCCGAAACCGCACGCCTGCTGTTGACTGCTACTTTCACAATATTATTCATATTTGATTATATTAACATTAATATAAAGAATATATTTTCTGCATTTATAATTTTATTTTTGAATACAAGTACAACAACAACAAATATAAGAAAAATAATGTTTGATACACTCAAATAAAAGATTGTACTGACGTAAAGTAGGTACGTAATAAAATCGAATGATTCTAAATATTTTGTACACGAATGTTTAGGATAAAGGAAAAGAAGAATAAACTTTAAAAATCTAAAAAAAAGTGTTATAGCATTACTTTTCACAAGCAAGCTTGTAAATATTTCATGGTGTTTTGTAATTTATTCGGTTTAAATTGAAACATTTACTTTTTTTAAATTTAGAAAAAAATTCTAGAAATAAGACAATTTATTTAGAAACACAATATTCTATTCTAAATATTGTAATTATAATAAGGCATACACTTTCAAAAGGCTGTGTGTATGTTTGTTTAGTGTACAAGTGCAACTAATCTTTGATAAAATCCAGAAAAACCTGTCTAACCTAAACCGGATGCGGATTTCTTAATGAAGTTTCCTATTATTGAAACCAATTCGATCAATTTTATTTATGTGTTTACGTTTATAGACGGTTAAAAATCGTCTAACTAATATAAAAAATGTACTAGGCCAACATAAAAGTTGCGAACTAACATTTTTAATCTGTCGCTTCAGTCCGGTCATTCATTACCTGTCAGATGAAGCGCCATGGTGCACGGGGTACGCGCGAAAAAGATTAATCAATATTGTTTTGTGCAACCCCCGGATCAAACGGTATTTTTTTATTAATATTTCCATCCATCAGAGCGTTACATTTTTTTCGTAAATATTTTTTTTGCGGATCGGCTAGAATTAATTGGTTCCTGGTTGTGTAATGGTCCAAGTTAAGTTGTTGAATGCAGTCAGTACGTCTGTTTTTGCGATCTATTTGGCGACTCTTCAGCTTTGGACCTCATAATTTCGTGGGTTCCGTAGCTTTTTTGTCGGTTTGGTTTTTTTGGTCGACAGTATTATATTATTATTAATATTTGGCTAGCTGTACGTCGTGATTTGACTCTTCTAAAATGAACTGTCATCTAAAATTCAACGTATTTTTTTTTAATTAACTAAAAAATTCAAAATAATATTAAATAAGGCTGTGTTCAGTTGTTTATAAGGGCGTCATGATATTATGATGATGATTATGATTTCCAGTAGTGACCTAAAAAAGTAATTATACCTAATGATAATCGTAGAAAAGGGCATACCTACAGGCTTTCACATCCCTCTCATGTGTTATTTTGCGTAAGTTGTCCAACTTCACCACAACTTTGTGCCCATCGCTTAATCTTTTCCTCAACTTACCAGGGTCACATAATCGTTTAGTAATAGTTTCGCCAAGGTTTAAAACAGTTACAACAGTTACAAAATAATTTGAAATTCCAGTTTGTGGCATAAAGTTGGTGCATTTACCGTAATATATGGTGGCAGTAAAACAGAATGAGTAATACCACTTTGAAAATAATTTACTGTATTTACCCAAATTGAATTTGTATATCAAAATTTTGATTGTATACAAAAGCTTTTAGTGTAACGTGATATTTTTGAAAACAATGAAACAAAAGAGAAGGGAATCGCAATGGTTGGATAGTTAGTATTAATAATTCAAACCCACTGCAGAGGGCGTTGCACGCCTGCAAGGGTTACCACGTTTTATTTATTTAAAGGTGCAACAGAAGAACTTACCAATATTGTTAAATTATAAAGCCGAATATCATATTTCTTTGGTTGAAGTAATAAAAATATTACAGTTATTATGCTAAGACAGAAATCCGATGAGTTTGTTTGATTTCGCTTTGAGCACTTTTTTATAAAACTACCAGCCAGGTTTATACTCTTTTAAAAGTTTTTTAGATTTTTTTTTCTAATTTGAAAAAAAAAACTTCATTGACAAACGTTACAAACTTCAGAAGATTTCAAAAAGTTTTCACAACTCTATAATATTATGTCTCTGTTATATATTATCTGGTATACAGTATACACTGTTAATTCAGATTGTAAATTGTAAACTCCACTTGGTTTAGCTGTAAGTACAGAAAAAAGTAAAATTGTAATACATAAATAAATAACTGTTCCATTTAATGTTTAACGATACTGCAGAATTTGTTTAATGTGATCCCTCTTCGATTGTTTATTCATCGAACGATGTTAAGAAAACATCCACTCAAAAACGAATCAACACCTATAATATTATTATCATCATCAGTCTTTATCCGTCCACTGCTAAACATCAATCAACAATGCTTATAATACATTCTCCATAAATGTACTACGATGTCAATGACAGTTGATTTTATCTCATCTATATACTTACCTGAACATAGGCCTCCCTCAATGAACGCCAAGACGACCGATCCCTTGCCACTCGCATCCATCGCGGACCTGCCACTGCACGGAGATCGTCTTCCCATCTGGTTAATACCGACCAATACTTCGTCTACCTAAACGCGGCCTCCGCTCTTGAACCTTAATGACCCATCGGCCATCCGTTCTTCTGAGTGTGTGTCCTTGACTGCCACTTCAACGAGGTTATTCTTCGCGTGATATCAGTAGCTTTAATTCTCTGGCGGAAGTCTTATTAACCTTATTGACCCATCGGCCATCCGTTGAAAGTGTAACCAGCCCAATGCTACTTCAACATGCATATTCTTCGCATGATATCGGTAGCTTTAGTACTGAGGAGAAGTTCGTTTCGAATCCTACCTGTCAAAGAAACACCCAGCATAGCACGCTCCATAGCACGTTGAGTTAGGGCAAACTTGCGGTCCAGTGGTAAATTAATATGCCACGTTTTATTATCATATTAAGGGCCAATTTCACCGTTGCAAATAAACGAAATTAGTTCGACTTAAGCTCGGTTTACGCATTAAATGAATTTAGTCTATGTAAATCACAAATTTAACGTTTTAAGAAAAACATAAGATCAAATAACACACTCGAGGGTATAAGAATTAACATGTTTATGAGACGGTCCTACATAATACATAATATAATGGTCGCTGTACGTGAGGTGAGCGTTGCCGATTCCTGTTCACGTATTCATAGCCGGCGTCTAACCAAAACATGTTTTACAATTCATTTGCCCAGGATATATGCACTTTACTAATGCTAATATATTCAGGTGTATTTTATGGACGTAAAGTGATCGTAGCTATTCGAATGCTTTGAGTTTTGCCTACGTTTACCCTCAGGACGGAGAAAATTAAAGATTGGTTACGTTATCGAAGTGGGACAAAACTGTTGTGATCCTAGTCACATGCTAAATGATGGTTTCAGAAATATGAATTGACGTGAAAAAGTCATTTGCTAACAATATAATTTGCGCGGTCGTCCGCATAAGTCATGCATTTCCCACAGATGTAGCTTTACTGTGTTAGGGCGGAAAAAATGACACAGTACAACCATTTTTTTACGACCTCTGTGGGTCAATGGTTAGCGTGTTGATGCTCAAGTCCGGAGGTAGCGGGTTTGAATCTCGCCAGGGAACAAAAAGTTTTCTGTGTTTCTAGGTCATGGATGTTTATTAAATATGTGTGTTATTGAATGAAAATCTTAAATATACATATTAATATAAAACGTGTTAAATATAATATGTACTTATTTCCGTTTTCCGTAACACAAGTTCTTCGGAAACTTAGCACGGGACCAGATTGACGTGTAAAAGCGTCCATAGATATTATTAATATTATTATTACCATTAGCAAAAGCTCTACCAATAAACGCTCAAAACACACACACACACACACACACACACGCGCACATCTATGAGCTCGTGACACGGCACTTAATACTGACAGCACTGCGAGGTTCGCTTAGGGTTTTCCTCGATGCGCATATTTGTGTGAGTGTGCCGTTTCTAACGTTTGCACGTAGTTGGGCTTCAGGTCCATTTGTGCACTGTGGTACGTTACTGTAATTAGTCAAAAACTTTTACAGTAATTAACGATTTCACCATCTAGTGTCTCATCTCGGAAAACGTGTGAAAAATATTTGATTACATTAAATATTTTAGGGCCTGTTTCACAATCTCCAGATAAGTAAGGTAGAAATAAAATAAACTAAAAAAAAAAAATAAGTGCCGAATAGGCTATCGGCAACATATTTAATAGATAGAGTATGGAGTATCTGTCAAATATGTTGCCGATAGCCTATTCGGCATTTATCTGGAGATTGTGAAACAGGCCCTTAATATAACAATTATTATAAATACACAAGCATCAGTAACTGTTATAATCCGTTTTGTTCTCGAACTTTCGACTACAAACGTAAGAGGGTATGCGAAAAGGAAACCTTTTCATACTCCATAAGCTTGTCACATTGACAAGCTCGACCCTAAAGAACCTATCAAAATATTTGTATTGCCAACAATCCCCTTCCGCTTGACCTGAAAATGGACTTTGAAGAGGCCTACATAAAATAAAGGACTTATTTGTACTAGATCTTACTAATATAATAAACGTGAAAGTTTGTAAGTATAGATGTTTGTTACTCTTTCACGTAAAAACTACTGAATGGATTTTAATGAAACCTTACATTAATATAGCTTATATATCATAATAGCACATAGGCTATAATTTATCCCTGCACTCCTACGGGAATGGGAAGTACGCGGGTGAAACCGCGAGGCGCTGCTAGTAGTTTATAAGACTATATTCCGTTGAAAGAATTATGATTATTATTATCGCCTTTATATAAACAGGAACCGATAGTTGTCTGCTTAAAAAATTACAAAACATCTTAAAGTGGACAGACTTTTGAATCTAAAACAGTCTCAAATGCACTAGAAGACTATGAAGTCATGCCATTTGTATGAATTCGGAATGAATGTTAGATAACTGTTTGTTGAATATTGTTCAAAATGTATGTTTGATTGGTTTATGAATAAAAAACATGAAGTATTAAAAAATAGCTTTCCTAAAAATAATCATGAATTTAATAATCTAAATTAACTTGGAACAAGATTGTTGATGATTTCAGAAATCGGGCCTATAGGCGGCTAATTAGAGAATCTTGTTTATTTTCTCTAAAAGAGAAAAGCTTAATTTTTTTTATAGCTCGGCGGGCAGCCGAGCAGTCAGTTACAGTATTCTAGGTGAGCCACCTGCCATCAGGCCTAAAAGTCCTTTCGAAAAAAAGAGCAATCAGAGCCTTTTAATGACTATTGACGCCGTTAAAAATTAATCAGAAGTTATGCCAATTTACGCGCCTTTACACCACGCCTCTGATAGATCATTGGACACTCACAAGCTGCACGAAACCCGACAGCTTAGCTGTCACATCGGTGTCATGTCAGCGAGAGGTCGTGCCTGCACGATTCAACCGCAGAATAGCATTGCAAGTAAAGCTAACGGGAAAAGTATTATAAGAGAGTTTATGAAACAATAGAAACAGAGGCTAGCGTACCTTTTACTAGCGAGATCAATTATCTTTGCCAAGGCTTATTAGCTCCAATGAAGTTATGTGATCCCGGTACTAAAAGGTGCATACGGCTGCTTGTTGATGGGTGACGTTGACACGAAGACGATAACTGTCCCAAAAATAGTATTGCTGTCGCTGAAGACTTTTTGAATATATTTCCTATCTCACAAAAGGTTCAAGAGAAGCTTATCTTAATTATTACACTCGCAATTAAAGTTAACAAATAAAACTACAAATAACATAATCTGTTAGTGCAAGCTGTTCTGCGGCCAAAGACAAATTACACGCCAGCTAGAAGGATCTAGAAAAAGTGTTTGTACGACTCCAATTACACAGAACAAGCGTTTATTGTGACAAGAAGGAATTGCACTTTCACATTAAACAACGCCATAAGAGATTTAATCCGATGAGTAATTTAGATGAATCCTTTTTATATCTAAACTTACTTTATAAATACCTATTTTTGAAGTGAAACTTCTTTAGAATCGTGATTTCCAACCGGATGCAACGGAAAAAATGACAGGTAAGAGACACAGATACAAAAGAGCGAGAGAGCAAATGTCGGTGTGTGTATTGCACACTGTTTAATACTTGCTTGTATTTTAGCATTTAACGTGGGTTTCACTTCTATCGTTTGTGAATCACACACACATCTTTTTTTTAAAATAGCTTTGTATAAATTATTTAGCTTTGTATGAATATACAGCGTTGCCATCAAGGTAGATGCGATTAGACATTGTAGGCAATCTGTACAAATTCAGATATTATACAACAATACCTAGGGATTGTACATTAAGTACTGCTGGTATTCCCACCATGATTCAAGCCTTGTATTGGCGGTGGGGCTCAATAGCCCAGGGTGACCTCAGCACCTTGGGCGAAGCAAATTGAGCCGAGGAAGCTCTTTGCACCCCTCTAATAAGAAGAGGGGGTAATGATGGGCAAATAAAGAGTGTATTTCGTAAATCCAACTTCATTTTTTTAATTAAACGTTAGGGTGCTCTTTAAAAATTATCATCATGATTTTTTTGAAATCAAGACACACACATCACATTCTATAAATCCCTTTGCGATTGCGACTCTGCGCGACTGTAAGCAGTGTCGTGTCTAGATTAGGTTACTATTTTTCTGCATGCCCAAGAGTGATACGCAAGGAGCGAAGAGTTATGCACCTTCTACGAAACAGTCGTTTTGCAGGAGGCCGCGGAGTAGGGACATATCATCATAAAGCGGCTGAATTCAACTGACAGTAGTTTTACTATAGTACGATGCGATGATATTGATAAGGGATATAATATTATATTTATCAACGAAATGTATACCTCAAACGGCTGTAAAAATCTTGTTACTTCTGCTAGGATAACCCAGAGACAACTGCAGGCAAGCTTCGGGACAGTCCCGGATAGCTCAGGGATCGGCAATAATCAAAGCCGATCACTGTTCTCCCCGGGCGACAGTTCATAATAAAGCCAATACTATTTGTTCTAGATTCTAAGATTTTTTTTTAATGGATGTCTAATTTCGTCATCCAAATTTACAGAAGCCCGACTTTGATAATAAGAACATACTTATACTTTCAAAATTTTTGCCGATTTCAAAAATACCTAATTTTATATAGTATAAGTAAGACATAATTTTCAGTATTGTCGTTAATTGTTAATTAACTTTACTTCGAAGCATTTACAATATTATTTAAAAAAAATTTAATTGCACATAATTTGTAGGCATGCGTTTGAAGTCGGTTTTTGGTTTTTTATTTAAAATTAACTTTTTCTTCGTTTTTGCGAGTGACCAGAATTCGGCCGTCTTGGTATTCACTATAGAAGGAGAATTGATGATGATGATGATGATGATGATAATACTAAGATAATCTTGATATACTTTCTAAGTTAAACACAGTTCAATACCTAATACAAAATTCTGTAATTCCCTTTTATGTTTAACACTAAAAATATGTTAATCAAAGTACGAGTATGTTTTACGAAAAACATGAAAACAAACAAGATTATGAAGACTTTAATGTGCTCCAATGATATTACGAGCATCCAAGGAAAATTGAATAAAAACGCCAACGCACATTACACGGACGCTTAAGCAGAGTGAGGACGTCTGCGGATTAGTAAGGAAAACTCATCTTATCACTGGAACCCACGATATTTGGATGTGGCATTTAATTAATTGCCGCAAAATAAATAACTTACTGTGTACTGGTGTACTTGAGATAATGGCTTAGTTAAATTTCGTCTTACATTAGAAAATGATGATATCATATTATATTATAAATAAATTATGTAATTAAAGTATGAAATCTATGTATAATCAGTGCCTGGAAGATAATATGGTTTATTGGGAAGAAATAAATTGCTCTATGATTGAACCTTTTTTAAAAGAGAGGAAAAAAGAAGAGAAGAAAAGAAATTTTAATAAGGTGGTTTTTATAAGGTGCTGTGTAAGTGTAAGCCTCCCAATCATGTAGAAAAAACAAATCAGACATTTCCTCTCAGCTGAAATATTTGTTAAATTGTAGTTAGCCCAATAAGGCTGGCCCTCATCCCCCCAACCGCGCGCCAGCTGACGTCCACTAGGCTTTATAATACTATTCTCTGATACGTCTCACGAATTATCTCGCGGGAGGAAGTTGGTCATGAAGACCTGTTACTGGCTCCCGGGCTATTATAATTAAAAATGAAACGAGTAGTGATGTTTGATTCCAATTAAGCGAGGGTCTCAACCAAAGACGATTACTGCAATACTATATTATTATAATATTATATGACTAGCTGTTACCCGCAGCTTCGCCCGCGTGAACTTAGGTTTACGGATTTATCATGTCTGATGATGATCATTTTCTATTTTAATAATTACCTACTAAGTTTTTGTATTAAAATGAATATATGTCATCTTGAACATAAAGACATATATCCCTTCGCAGATTTTCTGTAGGCATATTTAGGATATATATTACTATTATTATATATTCCACCATACGTTGATCATATTATTACGTCTACCAGAGTTGATATACTACGGCCTTAGAAAGCAGACAACCGCCCGCGCCCGTTCATATCACAGCAACACGATTTATTTTCTTCTGCATTATTTTGATTTTGCCATATCTCCTAAAGTATTCATCTAATTTGCATGATGTAAAGGGCAAAATTATCTTCATAAAATGCACATGCTAATTAATTGATTTAAAATGATAAGGATTCATACCGTATTTGTGTAAATATCTTTCAAATTATCACGTTATAATTGCCCATTTTTTTAAGTATTAAATGGAAATAGTATGATATCCCTAAGAGATAGACATATGCCATCGCGGACTTTTTTGTAGACATATTTAAGATACACAATTCCACCATACATTATTTTGTTATATCTCAAAGGGTTTAGGCAGCGTTTTCGTTGAAAACTCCCAAGCGGCCTATTTTTTCCCGACACCTTCAACAATTATTGTTATATCTTAGCCAATGTATATAAAAACTTAATAAATTATATACATAAACCTTCCTCTTAAATTGTCCTATCTATTAAAAAAATCGCATCAAAATCCGTTGCGTAGTTTTAAAGATTTAAGCGTACAAAGGGATATAGGGACAGAAAAAGCGACTTTGTTTTATAATATGTAGTGATAGTGATATTGTATTTTCTATACGTAACATTTTAGTAGCTCCGTGCGGGAACGAACTGAGAACGCCTGTCAGGCCTCGTTACCCTGGTGACTCGTCATGTACCTACTAGTTTATATCATAGCCCTCAATTTTACAACTATTTTTTTACCGAATGAAAAAAACATAAAAACTGTAGGCTGGATAATTTCCGGTAGCAATTAGCTTGGTTAAGTGCTTGTATTTATTAAGTAAAATGAAATGTACTCGCGTGTCTTGTCAGTGAAATAAAGTAAAATGCCATGACGTTTAACGGCATGACGCTGTCATTTCTTTATCTTTTTTTTAGTCACCCATAATACCCACAAAAATGTTTGCATGTTTTTATTATTATCATTATCATCAATTACCATTATTGGCTAATAGACAGTCTGAAAGCCAGTAAATAGACTAGTTTTAGGATACACAACAAAAATAGCCTGGGCCACACATTAAAGATAAACCCTCTTTATTTACGCTCTGCCTGTTAAAATACCATTATCTTTATCATTATTTGTTCTGGAACATGATTTCTTTCAAATTTAAAAGTAGCTGGGAATCGCCCACGGCTTTTACGCCGTAGACTGTTAACAAATAAGTTCTTATAATGTTAATTAAAATGCTTTCCTTGTGAAAGTATGAGCTTTCTTCGGAAGCACAATGGTGATTTTTTTTAGTTTTTTTCACATTGTTTTTCAGTGATATCTGTAAGAAATTGTCGTCTAAAGACGCAGTCTCAGAATTGTTAGCTTTGCTTTTCAATTGTTGTGAAAAGGTTTTCAATAAAGCTTTCATTATCTGCTTATTGTCAACAATACTAGAATAAATCGTTAAAGTATTTTCAAATGAACTTTCTAGACTGGAAATTAATAATAATAATAATAATATCATGGACGCTTTTACACCACGTCAATTTGGTCCCGTAGTACTCGAAGAGACTTGTGTTACGGGTACCAGACAACGGAAATACATATATTTAATACTTTTTATATTAATACTTATATTTAAGATTTTTATTATATAATACACATATTTAATACACATCCATGACCCAGGAACAAATAAACTTTTTTTTTGTTCCCTGGCGAGATTCGAACCCGCTACCTCCGGCTTGTGCGCCAACGCGCTAACCACTGAGCCACAAAGGTCGTCAAAACACGTCAATTACACCTAATTATATAATACCTAAATATAAATATGCGGGAAAAATGAACTTTGTCCTGAATGGCATTCGAACCCACAACCAGAAGGCTTACCAGTCACGTCACAAATAACTAGACCAACGGACCAGTCGGACGTCTTTATATTAACTGATAAATATCCTAATAATGATAAATGATCATCAAATAGTAATGATGATATTGATAAACCCGGAAAACAATTCAAAAGCTTACATATTACAAAATGTTTCCTTTTATAAGACATTTTAAATAAACCTCGATTCAGCCGGCGGTATCTCGGTTGCTCTTGTCACGTCCGTCTGTCACGTTAAGCCAATACCAAATAAAAGAAAATGCAGCGTGCAAACGGAAAATCATACGGTGAATTATACAAATATTTTTTGCGGTTATCCCAGGAACGTTTTTTTAAAATCATATGAAACCTTTTTGCGCAACGTTCTTTTTTTAAACTCTGACAGTTTGATGCATTAAAATATGAATTGGCAAAAATATCGGTTGGAAAAGACAAAGAAGGAGCCTATTTGAACGTTTTTTTTAATTGTTTCATTCTTTTATGTGTTATTTGTTAGCTATTTCGGTATTGTTTAACATTATAATAAAACAACTTTTACGGATTTTATCGCGGTTTATTTAGTTTTTTATGAGCCCGACGTTTCGGATACTTTACAGCAACCATGGTCACGGGAGGACTGAGGTGTAAGACGTCCTACTGTTACAAAGTTATTCGAAACTGCCCTATGACACAACAATATTTTATTTAGTCCTATCTATGCAGAAGGTGCTGAGTCTTTATGTGACATGTGTGATGTGACATATTATTATGCTTGGATTTTGATTTTATTATTTTTATTATTGGACCCCAAGCAGATGGTAGTGGCCAGCCATCTTCTCTAATGAAATTAGAATGTTTTTTAATTTCAATAGCCTCGCGCCCTTAACATTTATCATAACTTATTTGAAAACGATGATCCTAAATTTTTACATTTAAAAAAAATATATAACTACAAATACTATAGTGAAATTATTTTTTAATGACTTTGATAATAATGATCCTTAGCCTTAGAACTTTAACATAGTGATGACGTCATTACAAAATGAAGCAATAAACCGATTCATACAAGTTGTCAGTAGAAGTGCAGTTTTTCACAAAACGTGAAATGATTCAGCGCCTGATAACCCTTTAGTATTTAGCAATAACACATAAAAGCTATATGTGGTAAATTATGTTTATTTATTTTATTATAATACCAGAATAATATTATAATGTATAAAACGAATATAAAAGAATAATAACACGTTTATTTATATTTTTATCCGAATGAAGCACATTAGTAATATAACGTTGTATTAGAAATGCGAAAGTTTATGTCTCGATGTATGGATGTTTGTTACTCTCTATCTGCTTGTGTATGATATCGTTAAATCATACAAATATATTTCAGAACGTGTAGAATAATTATTTATCGGTGAGGATAAGAAGCTGATCAAAATATTTTCACAAAGAGACAACACTGAGCATTGAAATAAAACGTTTTACTTGTTTCCAACTCTTAATAAATTAAAAAAAAGGAACCAAACGTTTCTATTTAAGATAATATTATGTAATAATTATTTACAAAATACGAATTGAATTTGATGTTATTACACTTCTTTTGTTTATCAGATGTGACACAATTTAACTATACAATTCGTCATATTTATTTACGTGAGACGCGTTCGACGTGTTAAACATTCGACACACAACGTTCCAGTGTTTGGAGTCATTTATGGCTCCAATTAATGTGCCTTAAAATGGAAGGTTGAACTTGGTTTCTATAGTCTTATTCTTCTTCTTCTTCTTTTTTAATATTAGCTTCCTAAAGGATTTGCCAATGTCAGAGTGAGTGGAATATTGTACGGTGAATTATTTTGGTCAACGTGACTCTATAAATTCAGACTTTGTGAAGATGCAAGGTAAATAGAAAATATATAAGAAATCGGAATGAAAGAGAAACACAAGTTACTAAACCTAAAACAAAAGACAATCTAATATAGTTAATATACAATACTAATATGAGGAAATTAAAATTATTTAAACTAAAAACTTTCTAAAAATACAGTTAAAAATTTACCCAAACTTACAGTTTAATATTATTAATAGTCATAAAATAACATAAAATATCTAAAATAGGAATATCATATACATAGGATAAGACGGATTTAAGGTTAATAGGACGGGGAATATGAAGAGGAAGAATATCATACAAAGATATTTGATATTATTTGTCTTATTCTTAGATCATTTATATTGCTGACTTATTTAGCTTTTTTGTGTTGACTTTTATAGTCTATGTGTCATCAAAACATTTTCTTGGTGTTTCAGAAAAAAATATTTTATTCACACCAGCAAAACAGAAGTACCAGGTGGTGTATTTACATCGGCAGGTATAAGATAAGACGACAAGCTTGTATTATTCATGTAGATGGTCTAAAGGATCTTTTGTGACGGGAAAAATAAAGAAAAATAAGCAAAAGAGCTACAATGACGTACGTCTTTTATACTTTTGTATTTATAGAAATTTAAAATTCTTTCTCTAAGCACAAAGGGTGGAATTTAGAACGTTCATATTCAATACACTAAGTCTTTACAGGACCAACAATGGCGGTTCGAAGACAGATATTACTTCTTCTTTTTAATAAAAATTTCGTGTGCGTTTTTGCCATAATATTTTTTTCATAAACAAAATTCTCTATGAAAAGAGTGAAACAGATTAAAAAGGATGTTTGCTCGTAAACGTTGAAAAACGACCTTTTATATTTATTTTCTTTCGTAACGCGAAAGTAGCTACTTGTGAAAAATCTTACATTTGCTATTTTATTTTAATTAAATTTCTTTTGGAAGGTTGGTATTCGTGATTTTGTATAAAAAGATTCTTTTAGACAAATATAAAGTACTGTAATGTCGACTTTTAATATTCCTGGCGTAAAATATTCTTTAAATAAAAATGTAGAAATTTAAGATAGGGATCCATTTCTATCAGACGTTTTTAGGACCCTGGAACGGTTTCTGAGAGATGAACCTATCTAGAAAACACTGAAATAATATTCCTGAATGCGACCTAATCTCCAGAATTTTCCAGAAGCCATTGTATATCATTGTATGTGATCAGCTCCTTGCTCTTAGTTAAGTTTTACTATTTCGTTTTATTATTATACTAGCTGTGGTGTATAAAAGGCAACAGGGCAAATCACTATAAGGCTACTTTTATTACTAGTAAATAAATTAAATATCAACATTTAATTTATTTACTAGTAATAAAAGTAGCCTTATAGTGATTTGCCCTGTTACCTTTTTTTAAATTAAATATCAACATCCGTGCCTCGGAAAGCACGCCGTGTCTCGGAAAGCACGTTAAGCCGTTGGTCCCGGCTGTCATTCGTGGATCTTTGACAGTCGTTACGGGTCGTCAGAAGCCCGAGAATCTGACAACCAGTCTAACCGCGGGGTACCGTATCACCCAGTTACTGGGTTGTGGAGGTCCGACAGCAGTCGCTCCCTGTAAAATACTGGTATTCAGCTGAATCCGGTTAGACTGGAAGCCGACCCCAATATATAGTTGGGAAAAGGCTAGGCAGATGATGAAATTAAATATCAACATGAGCACCGTTTTATCCTGAACATGATCATGGGAGAAATACAAGGGACAAATAATTGGCCAACTTTCAATGAGTCGTATGTCAAAGACGATCTCTGACAATTGAGTGGAATGAGGCGCCATATTGAATTTCTGACGCGTAAATTAAAAGCGAATGCATTTGTTTCGTATACAGTGAAGTATAAACACAGTATAAATTGGCGTGAGGGTGATCGACATCTTTTTTACATATTGGTGGCGATGTGGGAATATGGTGTAAGGCCCCAAAGGGAGATCTCCGACCGAGCGAGGTGCAATGCTCGGCCAGGCCAAAGCCCACTAGCTAGCGTGTCAGATGTCGTATATATAGCGACCGGGCGATGGAATTCTGATAGCGCGATTCAGGATTGTGGCGCTGTGATTGGCTCGCCACACATTTTTGTGGTCACGAGAAAGTTATAATATAAATACAATAAGGGGCAATATTTGGACTTTAGCTGCGAAACACGTTCTCTCCTATTTCAACAACTTCATGACCGGAGTTGGTGATGAGATGTGAAAATTATCATATTATATTAGCCTGTTGGTCTAGTAGTTAGTGACCCTGACTGCTAAACCAGAAGGTCGTAGGTTCGATTTCCACCTAGGAGAAATATTTGTGTGAGCACGATCATATTTTGTTCTATATCTAGGCGTAATTTATCTATAATATGTATGTATTTATAAATCTATATCTATACTAATATTATAAAGAGGAAAGATTTGTACCTATTTTTGTATGTTTGTATGTTTGTAATGAATAGGCTCAAAAAGTACTGGACCAATTTCAAAAATTCTTTCACCATTCGGAAGCTACATTATCCACGAGTAACATAGGCTAAATTTTATTCTGATAAAAATAGAGTTCCGTAAGATATTTTGGTTTTTCGGACACAAGGTGAGTTAACGCAGGCGAAGCTGCGGGCAACAGCTAGTATAGAATATATTTATCAGTTGTGTGGTTGCTTTAATGCCTGCCTTGTTTGGGTTCAGATGGCCGTGTGTGAATTGTCCTAATACATTATTATTGTTATTAAAACGCCAGAGATGTTCTATCATATTTCTGTCATTCTATATCCTATTACCCTGTGCTATTTATTACCTTAATTTTTTTTTATATCGATACGCACATAAAGCTAAGTTGTGAGCATAACAATATGATGGTCGGAAGCTATTATTTATCTCTAAGTGAAATTCCACCTAATGTGATTATAGAATTAAGATATTCCTTTATCCGTTGTATTTTATACATGTAAGTAATTTTCAAGGTAGAAGAAGTGTTGGTCGGCCAATACTATCTCAGTGCAGTGGCCGGTCCGCGTTGAATGCGAGTGACAAGGGACCGGTCGTCTTAGCGTTCATTAAAGGAAGCCTATGTTCAGCAGTGGACGGCTAAAGGCCGATTATGATGATAATGATGATGAAGTCATTTCTACTAACTGCTCATTAAGCATTATGAGTTTAAGTTGTCCGCAGTGGCCGCCATAAGAATATAATAATCCTGTTAGCTTCCAATCTCCTTTGGCTTAGCGTTCGTATAATCGTGTGCTAAGCATGCAATCAATATTTAAGACTCGCAACCTTTACCAGGGTTTCCAAACCAGTGGAAGTACATCATGACCTCTTAACATCATCACGTTCTAAGTTTGAATATTTTATTTTAGGTTTATACATTGTCCTGCATTTTGATAATTCTTTTTGCGTAGTCAAAGTTAAAATAAACTGTAAAGTATCAAATCTTATATGTCCCACTGCTGGGCACGGGTCTCGGGAGGTGATGCCTTAGTTCACCGATGTGCTGGGCCAATTTGGGTTGGTAAACATCATACACCTTCAAAGACCTAATATCATTGGTCATGCAGGTTTCCTGATGAGATTGGAAAGTCTTTGAAGGTATGTGAAGTTCACCAACCCGCACTGGGCAAGCGCAGTGAACTATTGGCCCATTACCCTCCTCGCCTGATTTCGAGGAGGAGACCCGTGCCCAGCAGCGGGACATAAAGGGTTGATACTTTACTTTACTTTTTATAATACATTCTCCATAAATGTACCACAATGTCAATGAGAGTTGATTTTATCTCATCTATATACTTACCAGTGCAATAGTCAATTCAATTATGGACTTAAAAAATCTGGAATTTTCCTTAAAGAGAACAAAATGTTAGCATAAAAAAGGCTAGAGGTTTAATGCTAGAAAGGTTGTGAATCCCCGATCCGGCCTCTATCTTCTTCATTTGTCTCCTGGGAAGGCTTATTTCGGCTATAATGTTTTCGGCGTATGAGATTAGGTGTCTTAATATTTAACGCCCTGAGGATGTTCAGAATATTCTCGATGTAATGAAAGTGGTTTTAAATCTCATCTTAAACTCGCAGGTACAGAACGATAGTCTTGCGTTGTGTGCATGCGTTTAAAACGTGGACTGTTAAACGTGGCGTTCAAAAACGTTGGTTCTACAGATGGAATTGTACTTGGATTTGGCGACAAACGACGTACAAGCAAAACGAAATCTATTTCAATAATAGTATTTATAATCTGTGTATAAACGTTCCCAGCTGCACTTGAAACGAGTTTTTATATATGAACGAATTCAAAGAGATTCATTTGACGTATACCACATTGTTCTCAATCTCTTTTAAAATACATATATTGGCGTTAGCCAACATTTAAAAATAATAAGTTTAAAATAATAAATTTAATTAGTAAAATACGATATTTTAACTAAATAATTAAATATAATACGATAGTAAGTTATTATATAAATAGTGTTATATATTTAAACTAGCTGTTACCCGCAGCTTCGCCCGCGTGAACTTAGGTTTACGGATTTATCATGTCTGATGATGATCATTTTCTATTTTAATAATGACTAAGTTTTTGTATTAAAATGAATATATGTTATCTTGAACATAAAGACATATATCCCTTCGCAGATTTTCTATAGGTATATTAAGTATACTATTATTATATATTCCACCATACGTTGATCATATTATTACGTCTACTCTGGTGAGTTGATACACTACGGCCTTAGACACCAGACAACCGCCCGCGCCCGTTCGTATCACAGCAACACGATTTATTTTCTTTTGCATTATTTTGATTTTGCCATATCTCCCAAAGTATTCATTTAATTTGCATGATGTAAAGGGCAAAAATAATCTTCATAAAATGCACATGCCAATTAACTGATTTAAAATGATAAGGATTCATACCGTATTTGTGTAAATAACTTTCAAATTATCACGTTATAATTGCCCATTTTTTTAAGTATTAAATGGATATAGTATAATATCCCTAAGAGATAGACATATGCCATCGCGGATTTTTTTGTAGACCTATTTAAGATACATTATTCCACCAAACATTATTTTGTTATATCTCAAAGGGTTTAGGCAGCGTTTTCGTTGAAAACTCCCAAGCGGCCTATTTTTTCCCGACACCTTCCACAATTATTGTTATATCTTAGCCAATGTATATAAAAACTTAATAAATTATATACATAAACCTTCCTCTTGAATTGTCCTATCTATTAAAAAAACGGCATCAAAATCCGTTGCATAGTTTTAAAGATTTAAGCGTACAAAGGGATATAGGGACAGAAAAAACGACTTTGTTTTATAATATGTAGTGATAATCCCGAAGATTCATTCTTTCTAAATATCTACAAATTTAAAGCATTCGAAATTTAATACGATATTTATAAATATTTATATATTTTTTAAATTTTATCCAAATTAAACCCAAAACTTAAGTTTATTTTTCTTGTTGTACATTTTACATTAACAGTCTTAATTTGATTATTACACATATTGTTTCTCTGAAGTGTCAGCTTTATGGTGGTATGGTGGTATTTTTTAATTTGCTGTAACTAAAGTAGGTAGCTAGAAAATACAGTTTAAATTTGGAATATCGTTGGGCGCGCGACGCCATTTAATCATGATCGCGCGGCGAACGGTCAAGGCCTTCTGGGCTCGCGCGCTTGGACGTTTGAGTGGTTATAATAATAAAAGAACCGAAAAGGAATTTCAAAAATGTCAAACTCACAGTTCTTTTTTCAAATTCTATGTTTCCATGCGAATAGCGTGTATTTCCTCCCGTGAAACAGTTTTGCTGTGTTTTGGAAAAAGGGCAGTGTTTCTGGTAATTATACATAGATTATACATAACATGACTTTTTTGTCGGTGGAGTGGTGGGATTTGACATATCAAGCTAAAACGAGCAAGTTGCCATCAGTCGCTTGAAGGGATCTGACTAACCGGATCCATGATTTGCCTTTACTAGTCACGGGTGTACTATAATATACCACATAATATAAGGATGCGATTTTTTGTATCTACCCTGTATTCAATCCGATAGATGGTAATTGGCTTACATTTCGATTACTCCAGGAGCATTAATTTGGAATCGTATTCGATTTCCGAATTCGTTTTCCGAACGGATCAATTTGAAAGTAAATTGACCGCTGTAGTGCTATTCTGTAAGAATAGCAGCGCTGTCTCGACGCTGTGACAGCGATGTGAATTCAACTTGGTATTCACTAAGCTTGTCAAACCATATAAACTCCCTAGCGCCGTCAACGCTGTGGGCGCAACGAGCTCGTCGCGGCGCACAACCTAGAAAATGACTCTTACAGAATAGCACTGCTGAACACGTTCCTTTATTTTCCGTACGGAATACATTTAATTTAGAATAGCGAACGCGGGAAACGAATTCAAAAATCGAATAAGGATTCCCAGCGCATGCGGTCAGCCTTTATACAGATATGTTTTTAGAATATTATCAAGACTCTTTATAAGCTTATGTCTTATGTAAACACCAAAATTGGGTGACAGAATAGGTCTGAATTATCATCATCATCAGCAACCATCCACTGCTGAACAGGACTTAGCGGTAGTTTGATGATAATGATATTTAAAGCAACTGCTACACGCAGGCACTACAGGTTAGAATCTAACCTATTACTGGTCATCTACTTTAATTAACGAAATTAATAAAAAAATCTAAGACTTGCCCATTCCTTGCTACTCGCATCCAATACGGACCGGCCACTGCACGGAGATCTTTCTCCCACCTGGTTAATGGCCGACGCTTCGTTTACCTAAAGGCCTGTTTGAAGTCTACTGCCATTCCAATGAGCTTATTATTTTAGAACGTGCCATAGAACTATATTAAATTATAATAAAAAATATACTAAATAATGATTTACATAAATATAACTGAATCATGATAAAAATATCATGGATCTTAATTCAATAATCTCCTCCTTCGCGAAGTCTTATATTTAAAAAGAAAATGGCGCTGATACGAGGATCCGATCAGAAGCCAATATTAAGCCCCTGATCATGGTACCTAACGATATAATAATAATGTGATAAGGTCTCAGATTTGCGGCGACGAGAATATGTCGGATATTTTAAAATACACCTCCGAGATTATCGATATATTTCGCGGGAATCATTTATAAGTTTATCAAAAATTGATTGTTAATTCAGAACACGAGTTTTGATTTCAGATCTTTCGAGTGACGATGGTCAAGTGGTGGATGGACTCGGCCTTGTGCGGGAGGTTCCGAGTTCGATCCTGACCTCCCGTGTGTGCCTTGAAATGGGTTTTTCTAAATTTTTAAGTGCATTAAATACGAGACCATCGTTCGCTCACCGGTGAAGCAAAACATCTCGAGGAAACCTGTATGCTTGATGTGATTGAAAATCTTTAAAGGTATGTGGAGTTCACATATGCAATATTTTTTGGAAAAAATAAGGTAGGTAAGTGCTTATAGCACTTATAGCATAGGTATGGTAGATGTAAAAATGGTTGATATTGACAAACCTGATATTTTTTTAAAAGTCCTTTCAGATGTTTCTGGTTTAACACAATAATCCATTCCCAAAAGCTAGGCTAACTTGATTTAAAATCAAATTTAGCATACACAACACCGTGCCATCTTGAATATTGCTCAAACCAGTCATGTGCAAAGACCTTTGTCCTCGTCATCGTGTGTACAAGCCAGTGCATTAATTAAGAAGCTGATTCCATACAATGACTTGGTAATCAACGGCACATGACCTAGATTAATTGCTCGTCCATTATTCGACGTCACTGCTTGGATTATCTTGCTAACATTTTTATGGCGTCTTGACAGATCTTTTATGACGTCATCCAAGGTAAGTCTTTAGAAACTTGTAGATGTAGAATTAGTAGATTAGGTACATTTATGAAATATTGAGATATCTTTTAAATATCTTCAGTATTTAGGTAGGTTTTGAGAAATTAGGCTGCATTAGTACCGTCACTGTACTCTGAAATTATTTGCAATATGATGGGGGTTAATATGATTCTGCCCGGCTATGTTATGTTTGAACGTTTTAAAAATTGTGATATTGTATACTGTGTACACATGTTTAGAAATAACGTATCTTTGAACGATGTTAAGATTGAGACGTTTCTAAAGTACGTTCAGATATTAGGCGTTTCAAACGTTTCGAGTTTTCATTTTAATTTATTTCTAATTAAGAATCATAAAAATTTTAACATGTTTTAAACATTTTAAAAATGAATATTAAAAATGTATTAGGTTTTTATTTCATGGAGCTTAATATAATATAGATATTTTGTTATTATATACAAATCTTGTTGTAACGTTGAAAATTATTTTATTAATAAAAATTACCATATCAACTTAAAATATTTTGGACACGTTTAGAAATTTGAATTTCAAAGAGTCTATATAGATAAAATAAATCGCTGAAAAAATATTAGTTGCATCAAATCAGATAATTCTTTTTTTTGTTGCATTAGTCATCGTCATGACAGAGTTTATATAAAAAAAAACCCCTTGAAAAGGGTATTAAGGGTAAAAGGAGAACAACGCTTTCCAGGTTCAGGTTATTTTAAATATTTGTTGCCCCGTACTTGAGCTGAACCAAGGAAAAACCTCAAGAAAATATAATTCTTAATGACTTTTTTTTCTCGTACCCTATCTAACTGGGACATCTTCACTAAAAAGGCAATCTCTGAACCCCAGAGAAACGTGTGTATCATTAACAAAGTTATGTAGTACACAAGCTGGATTATTAAAAACAAAAATCTCAGAACATAACAAAGAGAAATCACAAAAAACGTACTTATGTAAATTCGTCAGAGCAGCTCCTTGGCAAGGGACGAAAGAATTTGTGCCGTGTATCCTTAATATAGGGTTTGAAGTCACTCTTGCGTCTGATCAAGATGGTGGGGCTCTGAGGAGGTCTCATTTGGAATGATTCCGTTTCTATCCTCATTATTGCTTTGGGCCAAAATAAAGAAATTCGAAGGCAGTGAGAAATTTTGTTTTAGCGCCCTAAGTACATAACTTAAGGGTTCTTAGTTGTAATGTCTGTCGCAAACGTTTTTCCTTTTTGTATCGACAATTAGGGAGAATTTATTTGGTTAAATAGGCGTCCAGCTAGATGAGATCCCTAAATAAGCGTCGAGACGACCGATCCCAAAAAATATAATATATGTAAAGAAGAAATTAATGAGAATAATCGTATAAGAAAAAAATGTATGTCGTTATGTTGGTTAAGGACGGGTTTGATTTTCGTCCGAGTATCCGAGTGCAGTGTCCGGGTATCGGACTGCTAAACCAGAAGACTTTAGTAGTCAAAGTCACTAGACCAACGGGTCAATCTGAGGAATTGTAAAACTGAATTGCCTTTGTTCCTAATTTTTTTTTTTTTTTTTAGTTTCTTATTTTTGGAATTGATATTATTATTATTATCAAGGTCTTGGCTAAAGATAAAGATAAAGATGAAGATATTTTATTAGTAAACATGAATATTATACAATGGTTGGTCATATGAAATTAAAAAGTCCAGTTATGTTTTACCAGTTACGGTGTACAAATTACATATAAATAATAATTATGAGAATATGTAAGATTTTTTAAAATTATTCTTAATTTAATTCAATTTGTCATAGTATATTTTTTATACTTTTATTTTTAATTAAGAGTTTGCTATAACACACCTCAAGGAATAGTTAATTTATAATTTACCCATTGACTTGCTTTTATTTTAAATTACATTATTATAGTTATTGCAATATATAAACAATCCCATAGAAATTATATACAAAAACAAAGTGTTTAAATATAACTTTTTAGAAATCAATTTGGCCGAACACAACAAGTGGCATGGCAACACCAAATTCCCCAGCGCACTCCTCAAAAACTCCTGGAACCGAATCAATTATCACATTCCAATTCCAGATTCCGCGGGTTCACGAATTCCAGGAATGGCTTTGATTCACCTCCCGATCCGCGGAAACTTGGAATTTAGGAACTTAGGCATCCTTTTACACGTGCTCCGTATTACGGCAAATGTGTGGGCGAAAACATCGGGGTTAAGAAGAATTATGTTATTCTCTGAGCAACTGTCCCTTTATTGGGATTTGTATATTTGTATCATTGGATAAAGAAAGAGATTTATGACTATATGTAAATAAAGTGTTACACTTCATTTAAATAGGTTTAATATTTTTAATATCTTTATAATGTATATATATTTAAAGATAGAACTCGTCTGTTGCCATGGAGCTGTTTAGTTATATGATTAGTTATTAATGTTTTAGTTTAGCTGTTTGGAATTATATATATTGTTAAATTAATACTGGTGAAACAATAGCTTTAAATGTTGTTTCTCTTTTCAGGTAAGATTTTTGTAAATATTTATTTGTAAAGAATGTTTT
This sequence comes from Lycaena phlaeas, assembly GCA_905333005.2. Taxonomy (NCBI): domain Eukaryota; kingdom Metazoa; phylum Arthropoda; class Insecta; order Lepidoptera; family Lycaenidae; genus Lycaena; species Lycaena phlaeas. The sequence continues at coordinate 1,613,811 of HG995175.1, read as the reverse complement.
GTAAAATTATTAAATTATAAGTATTATAAAATAAAATATCTCTTTTCAGAGCAACGCAATTATAGTTTTAATTTTTCACCATAATATTATTATCTAAGGATAATAACATATTATAAAACAACATTTCTGCTGCTGCTTACCAGGAATAATGGATAAATTAAGATTTGAGTTTATGGTCAAAGCCAGCGAAGATATGAAAACAAATATTATTTGTGTGACGACAATCACAGATTTAGACGGACGGACCTTTACGATTCCAGATAAGTTACAACCTGTAAAATTACATGATGTAATTACACATACACAAATCTTTCAAAAAGTATGGTCCACATTACAAAAACGGCACGAGAAACGACTGGTGTGGATATCCATGAATCCAGAGATGAAAGCTGTATACTGTGATGAAGATGGTAACAAACAATTTATGGGGTATCTATTAGAGGAACAAACAAATGCACAAATATCCACAGGAATTTCCGAAGATTCTTTAATAAAAATTATGGAACGCTTCGCTGAAATGAAGAAAGACTCACAAAATTTAAAATCTTTTAATATTGGAAAAATAGTAGAAAAATTTGTTTTAGAAAAATTCAATAGCAAGATTACTAATGTGTCTCAGTGGATGACTACTTTTGAGGCGGAATGTGTTCGTATGGGAATAGAAGAAGATATAAAAAAAATTGAAATTTTTAGGTTATTTTTAGAAGATTCTTGTTTAGATTGGTATAGTTCTATGCTTATAAAGTATACAATAAATTCAGAATGGGCGATATGGAAAAATATTTTTTGTGAAACATATGCGGATAAAGGTTGGTCGCCGATCAGGTATGCAATGTTATTTAAGTATAGACAGGGCTCGTTACTAGAATATGCAATAAAGAAAGAGAGACTTTTATTAGAAATAAATAGTTCTATTAATATAACAACTTTAATTGATTTAATTGCCATAGGATTACCAAATTTTATTACAGATAAGATTGATAGGGTTAGTATAAAGAAAACTGAAGACTTATTCAATAATTTAAGAAAGTTAGAGTATAATATAGTCAATGAAATTATTTAAAATGTGATATTTACTATTTTATTATATTTTTATTTCGACATTATCAAAAAATGTCTTGTTCTCGAGTTCTGGGAGTGTATAAAATTATTTTCATATTTTTAGTATTTTTGTTGATGAAAATAGTTGTGCTAACGTGAAACCAGAATTTCTAAGTCCAAGTTACTACAACTACGTATAAACTCGTAGCAATGCTACGGTGGCGTAGCAACATTACGTAGCTACGTAGCGCTGCTACGCCGCCGTAGCGTATCTTTAACTCCTCTGAAGACCTAAATCCTAGTTCTAGACGCAATAAAATTTTTACGCATCACGTCATATTAATCTACAAATTAAGATTGCCTTTATACGATTTGTCCTTATATTTACGTCTTGCTTGTTTTCCCCTTGTTCAATAAGGTATTAAAAAAGTAAATAAATGTACTTTATGTTCTATTCTCGCAAATTTTCCTTATGAGATTGTATCTATTTATTTATACCCTTCAATGAAAATAAAACATGGCAGGAATTAGGATACTTGAGAGAAAACATCGCTGGCTCACTCGCGACCTATGCTTCTTCAATTTCACGCCGTATTTACTTTCACTGAACAAAACACTTACAATGATCCATGGAGCATTTGCAGTAGCTAGTGACTCGCGCCAGTCCTATTCACTTTACTAGAATATGTTAAGAATTTAATTCCAAGACTTTTATCTGAGGCGTCATTTATGGTGATAAGCTTGCGATCTTATAATCTCATTATTTCACAGATATTATAAATGCGAAAGTTTGTAAGAATGTATGTTTGTTAATCTTTCACAAAAAAATATGATTTTGATGATGAATGGATTTTGATAAACTTTCCAATTATATTAACATCTTATTCTTATACAAAGGCTTTAATAAACTTCTGTGCTTTCACGAGAATGAAAAGTATGGCGAATCCATGCTAGTAAGAAATATGCAGAAATTCAATGCGAGTAGTTAGCGCAGGATATAGAGCAAAAAGCATTCATCTAAGTGTACGAAAACATTGTTTCTTTTATTTTTATGTCGAAAACCTTTTCTGGGCTGTTGAACGCATACATCGTTGGATTGATTTGTTACCTTGCTTTTTTGTTTAGCATAATTATTTACTTCTCTATCTCATCAGTTTATCTGTTTTTTTCGAAGATATTTTATTTTGTGCGCAGAGAATACTACTAGAAATTATATTTTATGCGACATTATTGGTCTCATCATCATCACCGTCAGCCTTTATCCATCCACCGCTGAACATAGGTCTCTCACAATTAGCGCCAAGACGACCTATCTCTTGCCACTCGCATCCAACACGGACCGGCCACTGCACGGAGATCATCGCCATAATTGGCTTCAATAACTAGAAATTATTATTTACTGGTAGAAGCGATGCGTTTTTACTAGAATACATAGATAGATGTTTTTAGAAAGGAACTGGTCATAAAAAATCACGCGTATATTTTTGGTGTTATTTCATCTGATAAGGCTTACAAAGACGATGTGAGGCTGTTTGGAAGTGGCCGTCCATCGGTATGTGTACCGCCGTCCTGTTATTTTCTTCTATGATACAGTCTTTGCTGTGCTCGGAGAGAAGAGCAGGATAGGCAGTGTTTTTACTTGTATCGAGACTAACACCCGTATTTACAAACAATACTTTAATGTGTTGTGTAATTAATGAAACAATATTATGCAAAGAATGCATCTATGCGCTCCTGGTGTCAATAGTCGAGTTTTATGTGGAGTGTCGCACAGTTGCGGATTTCATTTAATTGGTTTGAGTGACCCTATGCGTTAGGGAGTACTGTGATACCTCATAGGATTGTTTGTGAATATGAATGTTAAACACATTTTGTCTCAGAAAAAAATGTCATGTATTTCTAATCTAGATGGAATAATCCTGGTTGGTCGTTTATACAACACATTGTCAATTTAATCAGAATGAGTGACGTTGACTAACCACAATTAGGTAAGTCGTTTGTCAGTTCGTCTTTCCAACAGATTTGAAGAAAATATTTCATTTTTTATAGTTATTACTTTGTCTTCACAACCTAGCTTTATTCTTTTTTCATCTCTATTCAAGGCTGTCTGGCGTATAGTATATTAGCTGTTATATAAAACTTTTGTACGTTTCTTGTTTTATTTGTCTTGTGTTCGAATGTTTGATGTCGATATGCGGAGTAAAGATTAAAACGACGTGTTTAAAATAACTCACTTATTTTGAATAATATGAGAATAGTCAAATAGTAATTGTTCTGTATAATACGGTTATAATATTAAATAAATCGTATACGTATCAAATATTAAACTCGTGTGTTTAGGTACGGTTTAGCTATGAATTCAATAAAAAAAAATATGATTTCTAAACCATAAGTTTTCGCTTGGCTAAAGAATGGTTTAAATGATCACTCTCATTACTTTCAAGCTAAAAAAAACTTTGGACCACTGTAAATGGGCCACCCTGTATAACGTAAATTAGAAATCGAGTTGCATTAAAAAGACATTTACGTCTTACAAATTTTATTCTTTCTAATCATATCTCTACTTAAATATACAATTGCGACAGTTTAATTATTCCTCGGTAAACCCCGTGTAATTCCCGGGATGAATCATAATTATATTGTTATAAAGTCGCGTCAAACGCCCAGACGTAATCTGGTTAAAATTTGGACGAATTTGCAGAACAAACTCAATAGCGAGTCTTTTGTTTGCGGTTCTGGTTGTTTTAAATCGAGTTAAGCCTAAGCCGATGTCTAAGGGTTTGTAAGGGACTGTATTTGCTATATATATTAACATATTTAGTTTGCACTAGAATATATTAACACCAGCTGTTTTGTTCGCGACTTTGTCCACGGAAACAGTTTTTTTTTTTCATAAAATGTAAACTTTGTTACGTGTTATATGAATATGCGTACAAAGTTTTATAATGATTGGTTAAGTAGTTTGCGAGTGAAAGCGTAACAAACTTACAAACTTACTAAGTACAGGGATTTTACCAACGTATGATTGGAACTTTTTTCTTGCAACGCCCAATATGTATCTCGAGAAAATACGGATTATTATCAAATTGAAGATTTACGTAGAATATTAAAATTCGACTATAAAAATACGTCACCCAACAAAACATAGTATTTTTAAGGGTGCGTTACCACTGATACGGAACTGTGTGGAGTGAAAACAGCCAATCATAGTGGAAATACCCTGAGCGAAAGCACTGTAAGTAAAGCAGATATCTGAGGGTCTAGCCAAAATGCCATTAAGAAAGCGTTAGCGAAGTTCGAAAATGATAATATTGACATAAGGCCGCGCTTAATCACGTGGTCCATCCTATACATTTTATCATTTTGGAACTTCTCTAACGCTTTCTTAATGGCATTTTAGCTAGGCCCCCTGAGCGGAATTTTAAATAAAATAGATAAATACGTGGACCAAAGTCGACGGAAAGACGACGGAGCGGAGTCAAAAACACTGCGTCGCCTGTTAGAGCGCACAAAGTGGAGGGGGATGAAGCGAAACGCCTAGTAGTGGAAGATTTAAAAGCACTGCTTTGATCTCTATTTCTCCGACATACCAAATTGGACTGGTCGGAACACGTTTCAAAGCAGTTCTGGTTCAGCAAAGTACTCCACTCCAACAAATCGTGTTAGTGGAATCGCACCCTAAGTTTTGAATATCAACCGAAGAGATATGGCGTGGAAGTCCAATTACTGGTTCAATCAGGGGTCGGACGCACTTCATGTCGGTCGACTTTTTATTCATTTAATAGTCGAACAAAGTATGAGGATTTCACAAATCGAATGGGTTTATATCGATTACTTAGACAAATTGTTTTATATCATTATTGAAGTTAAACTTCTTATGGCGTGACTAAAGAATAACTCAATTTTTCTTCCTGAGAGAAGCAATGCTGAGCAGGTACTGTATATTTAAAAATAGTAACTCGTGGTGGTTGTGAGTATATACTGTTTTTAAAGTTTAAATTCTTTCTCTTTCAACTTTCAATCTCATCAGGCATGCAGGTTGGTTGATTCCTTCACGATGTTTTCATTCACCACTTAGAAAATTAAAAAAATAATTTCTAGGCACCACATGAGGTCAGGATCGAACCCGAAACATTTCTTTCAAGAGGTCCGTACCCACCGGAACTAATTGTTCTATGATAGACGTGCGTTATATAATTAGTTTTACTTCAAATACAGAAGATGCAGTGCGAATGCGCCCTTTTGGAAGATAGGAATAAATGGGTGTTAAAAGTACAAGTTAGAACACGTTTGGAAGATACCCCAGACCTCCAATATAAACTTCAAAACGAACAACTGCTTTTATCTAACAAACAGAGCTCAGAATCTTTCGAAATCATATCCTTACATTCTATTCCAACCTTTGTGTATGTGTGATAAGTGCTATATTGCCATGTGAGTATTTCCACGTTAAATGCACGATTCAGCTGTTTTTCAATTAGAAGTGTAACAAGGTTGTATGTTCTAAAAATCCTTTGAGAAAGCTTCAAATGGCTTTAGTAAATTAAATTGTTAATCCATTAAAACGGGGGGATGCAATTTTGATATCTACACCCCAGTGATAGGAGATACATTTAATTGCAATTTCCATTTAATTGACTGTATGACCTATCTGTCGATATTTTGATCCTCTTAAAAGGAATTAAGAAAAATGCAGGTATATTAGTTGTTTTAACCTGAAACACGTAGAAAATAGAATGAAGTAAAGTAAAGATGATTTACAATTATTACCAAACTAATTAATAAGTTGGACCGAAATTGTCTCAAATGCAAACGTTTTGGAAAAAGTAAAAGAGAAAAGGAACATTATTAAAACCGTAGAGAATCGAAAAGAAAGTATGAGTTGCCTGATACATGACTCGTTTATAAAAAATATCATAGAAGGAAGGATTGAGAGAAAAAGAGGAAGAGTTAGACAAAGGAGAAGTCATATGGAACAAACAAAGGAGAAGTTACACGGAGTGTAGTATTAGGAGGTGAAAATATTGGCGGAGAGGAGAAATGAGTGGCGGATATTTTTTTTGACAGTTCAACTACTCTTAAATAAAGAGAGACATGATGACGATGATGATTTCGTATTATGATATTGATGACTTATACTTAATTGTATACTGTGCTTTTTGATGGAAAATAATATAGAAAACTAGCAGTGCCATCGGTATGCTATTGTAAATTATCATCAAAATCTTATCTGTAGTTTTTCTGTGTAAGGGTAACAAACATCCAGCCATACATCTACTTCTTAGAAAGTATGGTTTGAGGAATTTTCGGATGGAGGAATTTTCCTACATACTAAGGTAAATATATCTACTTTTACCTAATCTCATAGTTATATTCTGTAGATAAAATTACCAGTAAATTGAGATTTCTTAAAGAAACGATTCGATAAAAAGCTTTTACTTTTGTACGAAGCAAATACATATGGGAACATAAAGCCGTTGTCATACAAACTAGGCAATAATTTGCTTTGTTTCCAGATTGGAATTATTTCTCGACGTCTTTGTTGTGTGCGAATATGATTTTGATGATTGAAATGAAATGTTCAGCAAAATATTGAAGGAATATGAAACGTAAAATACAACGCCCTAAAAGGTTATTAGATATTGAAACTTGAGTAAAACAGCTCTTATTAGTTTTAGTAAACCCTAGATTAATATTGAATAGAAATATATATAAAAAACGGTTGACTGTAAAGTCGGTTTACTGACGATAGTTGAACGTGACATTGTCATGTCATAAGAAAATACTGATGGACCAATTGTGCCTCTTTGTCGCTCATTTCGCGGTCTCGCTTGCACTTTAAGCCTTAAATGGAATGCGTCAGAGCGAGGTAACGCCGCATGAAGTTGCCACGACAAAAAAAATTCAAATTAACCGCGAAACGATAGCGCAAAGATCAGAAAATAATAACGAAGCTGTTTCCATGTTTTACGGAAGAAATGTACAGGGTAGTGGTATTCATGACAGCGATTAAAGAACATTCTTCTACTTCTTGTTGTTGTTCTTCTTCTTTGGCTAGGCTCTCTTGGAGATTTGCCAGTGTCAGAAGCACATCTTTTTCATCGGTAAATACAGGTGTAATTTCAATAAATATTTATTTATAAACCCACTTTACAATCTAGTATTTGTGTCGAAATTTAAGTACATATTTCAAATGAGACGTCTCAGACATTTAACGTAAGTCTTTGGTTGAGATAAATTCAAAGTTGAGTTGTCAAAGAACTATTTCAAGACTTAAGTCCTTTTTATTTGTCCGGGGTTTTGTCTCCAGTCGAACCTTTATCTCAGCTCAATAACGTTATTAAGCTTGGGGACTTTTAAGGTCTTATTGAAAGGATTGCTTTAAAATGAACTTGATAAAATTTCCATAGCCAAGGAGCTACTTTATAACATTATTCCTGGTTTGTTTTCTTTTCAATGCATGCTGGATTACCTATTGACGTGGACATTGTTTAGAATTGAGATTCAAGATATGTATATATTGTATGTAATTAATTATACTTTAAAATAATCTCTATGGCTCAATGGTCAATGCGTTGGCGCACAAGTCAGAGGTAGCGGGTTTGAATTTCGCCAAGGAACAAACATATCGGTTTTCCTGGGTCATGGATAAGTTTTAAATATGTGTATTATATTATACCAAAGATAATATGTTTGTGTAGTATATTCTATTAAATATGTTTTCGTTGTCTGGTAACAAAATGTCTTCAAGATCGTATTACAAAACAACATGTTTTTTTTTCTCGAACGCCGGGAAATTCGCATAGGCATCCCGCGGGGGAGTGGGTCTCTCCAGGCGGATATGTGGGACTCACTGCGGAAGATGGTAAGTGAACGTAGGTCTACCCACTAAAACCCGGCGAGTGCCACCAATGCCGCCTTTGGTGAGGTGCCCCGGATCTATAAGCAATAGGGCACCTCGACGGCTAGTCAGTCCCTCAGGGGATCGATGCCACCTCCACAGAGAGGTTACCCCGCATCACAGAACAACCACTCCCAACGTCGGGACAGCACAATGAGGTGAGGTTCCCGTCCTCGCCCCTTGTCCCTGCTCTTTTGCCACCTCTTATAAGAGTTACACAAAGAGCCCCCTTTGCTCAATTCGCTTCGCCCAAGGTACTGGGTTCACCCCAGGCTACGACAAAGCTTGAACCATTGTGGGACTGAACATAGACCTTTCTCAATGAACGCCAAGACGATCGATCCTTTACCACTCGCACATATATTCACTTAAATATTCCAATATAACTTAAGTTTGTATAAAATTAGATTTATATGTGTTTATTGTAAACAATATTTTACGAGTTAGTTATATTAAAGTTAATGTACTTTAGTGGTTATGTAGTTTGTGAGTTAGACTGCGGCTCGGCTCGAGCGAGACGTGACTGGGAGATCGTTTTGTGATGCAAGTTATTTCGTTAAGTTCTGGGAATCTTCAAACGGTGGTTTCATTGGATTGAGGTGGTTTAAGACCAAGATTTATCGTCGTAGGATTCAAAATCACAGTCGCGTGAGCGATCACGGTTATGGTCGTGGTTGTGGTCATCTTTGTTTGGTCAGAGTCAGGGATGTCGTGATCGTGATCAAACTTATGCGCATCCGTGTATCGGTTAAGATGTTTTTTGAAAGAGATAGTGCCATGCTGCTTTGCAGCCGAATTGAGCCGCACGACCGGGTTGGTACCTTTCGTTCACATAATACACACCGGCGTAAAGGGCAGTTATGCTGTCGCATTTCATGCGGTTTGCAAGTTTCTGGTGGCCCATTGAGGGGATAAGGAAGAGGAGGGCAACGCATCTACATAACCTCTGGCTAAGGCGATGTTTGTGGGAGCCGATGGTCGCTAAAAGACTTCGACTGTTCGTTTGCCCTCCTATGCTATAAAAAATATACTACTAGCTGTTGCCTGCAGCTTCCACTTCGTTAACTAAGATTTACAACCGCATCAGCATATAACCATCTTCGATAAATGGGCTATTTTACACTGAAAGAATCATTCAAATCCGACACGTAGTTTCTAAAATGAGGCCGCTGAAACAAACTTTTCAGCTTTATTTATTAGTTTATACTAATAAATTTATATTATGATAAATATGGTTGTTTATCATTCATGAAAACACATTTATAAATCGGTAAGTATTTTAGTTGTATTTGAAGATGAATGAATGAAATATCTTATCGTTAATTTGTGTCGTAGGAATTCTTAGATCAACTTAGGGATGGTTTTCATATCGTTTTATCATCTTGGATATTCAAATTGTTTTCATTCTACGTATAAAGGTTATTTAAATTAATATCACTCCAAATAAACAAAAGATCAACAAAGGTTCAGTACGTATCTCCTTTGATATAACTCGGAGACTTGATCAACTTTTTCGCTAATTCCAAAGTTAATAATTAATTTGTAATTGTATAATAAATATTTAACCATAAGATATTATGTTCATCATCATCATCATCAGCCTTTATCCGTCCACTGCTGAACATAGGCCTCCCTTAATGAACGCCAAGACGACCGATCCCCTGCCACTCGCATCCAACAACTATTATGTTATTAGTTAGTTATTTCAAGCGATGATGTTCCAGGTTATAGGCGCGGCTTTTTGTGCGAGAGGTTCCGGGTTCGATACTGACCCCCCGTGTGTTCCTTGAAATGGGTTTTCTAAATTTCTAAGTGCACCCTGAACACAACCATCGCTCGCTCACCTGTGAAGGAAAACATCGTGAGGAAACCTGCATGCCTGATGAGATTGAAAATCTTTGAAAGTACGTTTACCAACCCGTATTGATACAGCGCATCGGTGAACTATTATGAGGATGTCAGCGTGTGTAAGGCTTGGGTGCCGGTATAATCCTCCTTTATTAAATGAATACTTTATCTTATATACTAATATACATGTCAGGGGACCACACTATGGCCCAATACTCTCCTCGCCTGATTTCGAGGAGTGGATCCATGCAAAGCAGTGGGACATATATGTTTTGTTAAATAAATATAATTAATAAATAATTTTTCGTTACATATATAGGGAAAGAGCACTGTCAATCGACAGTCTCACCTTTAAAATGTATGGTTAGTGTATTTCTTAGTCTTCCTGAATCCTTCTGCATAAATTCGTCGCAGTCCCAAGAGATCGCTCCCTGTGATCGTATCAAATAGTCATTCGGTTACCGTTGTCGATACAAGAGTAGCAGAGGTGGAAACAATAGGGCCTTAGCGACGCCAGAGCCTTTTGCACACTGACATTACAAATGCATACGTCTATCTTGTTTATTACAACTAAGCCACTGATTAGAATTTTCTATAATGTATCAACGAATTAAATCATACTTTGAAGTATAAGAATGACAAGGATCCACGTATACACTTCGTATTGGATTGACCTATGTGTCAGGACAAACCTGGTACAGGTTTTATGACATTTATTAGTTTGGAATCGTGTGTTTTGGTAAATATGAAAAAATGGAATGTCCTGTGCCGCTATCTCGTTTGAATGCTGGTTTTCGCACATTTGAACGCCTTTGCAGCACAATGAGCAAACATACAGAATAATTGAGAACCTCCTCATTTTTAATTTGATTAAAAAAAAGGCTTTACAGTGTATTGGCACCGAGGCCCATGTCACCTTGATTGAATGACCTTAAATGACCCTGCGACTACAAAAAACACGACTTCAAAATAAAGATTTAATGGACAACATTGCATAATACAGCTTTTCATTATTTCATCCAAATTTTCCATCCCCTATCCTAATGAGGAAACGCCATAAAAATAGAATTTTCTTGTTTGTTATATTTCGCCAGAAATAATGGCTTTTTATAACAAATTCGAGCTCATAATTTACAATAGTTAAGGAACTAATGGTAGGTACCGCATTAGTTAGAGTAACAAATGGCTGTATCGGTATAGATTAAAGTCTGCCTCGTAAATATCATGCTAATTTGCTCCGGCGTGTTCGTGCGGACGAATCGTTGATTTGTTGGGATGTTTCTGGCTGCGAATCCTTCGTCCCTTCAATGGTAGACTCTTTCAATATTTATATTAACTTTTTTAACAACAACATTATGGATTATTAAGATTGTACATTACAGATTTTTAGTCTTACGTAGTCATGGTTGCTCCAATGTCGGTCAAATCTATCAAATAAAACAGTCAATCTTGTAAAAATATTAATAAAATGTAATAGAAAACCACTACTCAGAAAATTTTGAAAATTCAAGGGAATGTTTGAGATTAACTTAATATGAACACATATTTTCTTATTTTAGTCTAACTGAATCGGATAAACTTGCATTGTTGTCATAGTAAAGTATCAACCCTTTTAATATGTCCCACTGCTGGGCACGGGTCTCCTCCTCGAAATCAGGCGAGGAAGGTAATTGGGCCATAGTTCACCGATGCGCTGGCCCAATGCGGGTTGGTGAACTTCACATACCTTCATAGACTTTCAATCTCATCAGGCATGTGGGATTCCTCACGATGTTTTCCTTCACCGGTGAGCGAGCGATGGTCTCATGTTTGGGGTGCATTTAGAAATTTAGAAAAATTCATTTTAAGGCACACACGGGGGAGTCAGGATCGAACCCGGAACCTCTCGCATAAAAGGCCGAGTCCATCCACCACTGGACAATCGCCGCTCGTTTAACTTAATATAAACATATATTTTTTTATATGTCTGAGTAGGATAAACTCTCTAAACATTTAAGCCGGGTTTATGTTGTCAAAGTCACCTATTAACGTAAACGATTTCCCCCGAATCGCCGAAGCTGCTTATTCACCGTCGTCGATTCAATTTATGAAAGGTCATTTGAACCTGTGATCCTATAGGTAGAATATTAATCATTTCAGAGTTTTGGTTTTAATGGCCACCCTGAAAAAGAAAACAAAGATATTGCCAACACAAAAAAAAGAGATGTTAAGGTAGATTTTTAAAATAGCAACACTAGAATAATGCAAACAGCGCCAGACGCATAGAGAATTCTTTTTTAAACTTTTTAAGTGTAATGGCTATAGCCGCTAGCCATCCAAAGACAATTGGAACATGAGGGAGTAGATAATAGAGCGTTTAGTAAAAACATCGAATGCCTAATTAAGTTGTCGCAGGCGTTTTTAACACCCCTTTGTTTTGCGCCCTCTATTCTAGTTTAATTTTTAATCACTGGGGGCGCTTTTTAAGGTTCTGTATTGTTCCCTAGTGTTTTATAATTAGTACCAGATAGAACAATGTGTACTTTTTTGTGTTTCGGTGCGGTAATTAAGGTATGTAATTTTTAATAGCATTGTTAGTGCAAGAGTTATTGTGAGTACGTTTATTATTTCATCTAGTAGTTTCCTTTCGCGTGCGTGGTTTTGTTGTGTTGAAAATAACGATAGATGAAGCCAATTAATATTTGACGTACCAAATTAACATTGCTGTGGAAGCTGGCATGTTTCTGGGAATCTATATTTTTATGAACAGTTCTAGATAGAATTGGAAACTAGGTTTAGTGGCTTGTGATATTATGTAATTGCTACCAATTACTTTCTTTTGCGATGTTATGAATAATGATAGTAAGCTATATCTCGAACATACAATTATTTTAAAGGAGAAAACAATAATTCTGTTTGAATTCATCATACAGAGGAAGAATTCAAAGATGATGATGAGGGTGAAATTGATGATGACAGTGGTGGTGATGATAATGATGATGTTAACCAAAAAGACATTGTAAAATCACTCACCCAGCCCAATTAGAGTCTGGAATAAAAGAGGGCGGCATTTTATCAATTTAAATACTTTTTCGCTGTCATTACGTCTCTAAAGTAACAAAGGAGCGATTTTAGGGCTGATTTATACTGGAGTGCTTAAAGACCTTAACGATTATCGCCGTCTTAGGAGAGGAAGGGCCTCCCACTAATGAGAGGGATTTCGACGGCCCTGAGGAGAATATTCGGATATAGCAATGATAGTGACGTCATTTAAGATGGAATTTGATGCTGTGCTCACTTCAAGGCCTTATATGATCATCATTATTATAATAAAATAAATGTTATCACACACAGCACGTTAAACTCGGAACGCGGTAAGCTCGTAATATTGTTACCGGTTGCTATAGGATTCTAGAAAGAGCAATACATTTGAGAAATCAATATAAATACATACATACACATCCATGACTCGGTGCAGGCATTTATCATACAATTATTATATGAATTAGGCGGGATTCGAACCCTCTATAGCTGCGTAAGCTGTCCAGCAACCTGACCAATCGACCAGTCGGCAATCGAATACACATTTGTATATTATAATGAGTCCACTGCATATGTTCTATAGAGCTATCAACCGTATGGTGTAGTAATGTAAGACATAAAAAATCCGAATTGGCTCAGTGATTCATCATTGATGCAAAAGCAATTCGACACACCAGTGATGTGTGTGTACGTCCCATCGGCCAATCATTAATTAATGGCTATCATTCGGCCAATCAGAGCGCAGATCTAGCGCAACGTCGCATCACAAATTTGGCGATTTTTTTTTTCAAACAAAACATAATATTTACTGCTCTATCCCGACTAAATACTTGAGTTTCAGTATACCGTAGATAAGAAATACGCCATTCCTTAAGTAGAAAGTTAATTAACCTAAAATATATCAAATTGATGATACTAACTTTTGCTTCACCTTGACATAAAATATAAACTTTTCATATAAAACAAGTTTTACTATGATTTATTTGTCTATTCTCTTATATCCTCGAAGACGCTCATTAAAGATTATTTTTTGTCATTCATATTCAAATAATACATAAAATTCTCAAAACTTTGTATTTTTTCCTCCAATTATTTTGAAGGTACGATTTTCTTGAGAACAAATGAACTGGAAAGATCATTCAGATTGGCTCTTTATTTGAATTCAGTGTATTATCAGAATTTAGTAATTCTAAAACTGTCCCATGTTTTTTATGTTTATTTTAAGTTCAAAGTCTTTCATTATGATATTGTCTTATATCTTAAATGTCACCCACTGTCCAAATACAACCCTTGTAATTTTGGTTGGGAGAAGGGGAGGTGTGAATGGAAAACAACTTGCCAAATATATGGAAAATCTTTCAAGTTTGACCAATGTTGAGAGGGTTTTTCTATTCACATTTCCCTACATTAAATCAGACAAGTTGCCACAGGAGAATAAAATTAGATTAAAATTAAATAACATGTTACACTGTGCAGGTAACAACAATTGTATTGTTCTTAATGGAACTAAAACAAATATAAATATTATTGACATTAATAACATTTTAAAATTTGACATTAATAATAATTTGACATATGATAGGTATTTCCTATCTCAATTTTACAAAAGACAAATAGCAGCCTCGCTATTATATTTTTTATCATTAAGTCCAGCCAAGTATTTGGCTAATCCGACCACTGTTTTATTTGAACAGTGTGATAATAAAAGCAATAATATTACTAGTTTGGAATATGTTCCAAATAATTTAAACTAGACTATAAGACAATAGAGGAAATCTCTAGCCCATTAGTTAATAAGGATACAAAAACTTTTCATGTAAATTTAAAGAAAATTAATGAAAATAAATTAAATAAAAAATCATGTTCATTGAACCTGGTGCATCAAAATCTACAAGGAATGTTTGGCAAAGATCTAGAAATTGAACTGTTTTTAAAAAAGTACAATATAGATGTACTGTGTGTTACGGAACACTGGTTGAAAAAGTTTGAAATTATGTTTAACTTCAGTGAGCATCAGGTGGCAAGTTCGTTCAGTAGAGAAAAAGCCATAAGAGGTGGCTCGCTAATAATAACTAGAGATAAATTAAAATATAAGGAACGTAAGGATATAGTGGGCCTCTCTGCTGAGCGTACTACTGAAATAGCCTGTGTAGAGATGGAGCGCCTTATTATTGTAAGCGTATACAGACCACCAAATGGATTATATGATTCTTTTGAGAAAATTATGGAACAACTATTAATTAAAATATGTGGATCCAACAAGTACATATTCATCTGTGGTGACTTTAATATTAATTTATTAGAAAATAATTCAACCACAGTTAGATTCACATCATTGTTAAAATCATATAATTTGACAAATCTCTTTTCCGAACCTACAAGAATTTGTAGTTCCACAGCTACATGCATTGATAATATTTTTAGTAATGTAGCTCCAACCCGTAAAGAAATTATTAACAAGTTGAATTCTGATCACTGTGGTCAATTAGCCGAATTTCATTTAAGTTTTGGCAATATAAATTGTAAGAAAAAAAATGTGCTTATTCCCGTGAATGTAAGACGTATTGAGAAATTTAGGAGTAGTTTAATAGCTAATATTCCATATTTGACAGATCGAAATAGTCCAGACCTAGCCTTTAGTGAATTGTTTAAATTAATTAATACACATTTTAAAGCCATTTTCACCCCCAAAACGGTCAGTTCTATAAATAAAAAGGGCTTTAACGATTGGGCAACAGCAGGAATCCGTATTAGCAGAAGTAAACTGTATGATTTATACCAAGAACGGACATACAATCAATGTCAAACATTTAAACAGTATGTAAAAATGTATTCAAAAACATTCAAAAAACTTTGCATTGCGGCTAAATCACTTTATATTAAGGAAAAAATTAAAAACGCAAGCAATAAAATTAAAACAACTTGGAAAATAATAAATGACGAAACAGGAAGAGCCGGTAGTCATAGCTCCGAATTTAATTTAAATATTGAAAATAGAATAATAAAGTCTGACGAGGAAGTTGCAACAGTGTTTGAAAAATACTTTGCTGACATTCCAATTTCAACAACAAAAAATTTAATTTCATGTCCTGCCACTGCTGAATCATTGCTTAAAAACAATGTTGACAGTTGTAAAGCTAACTTTAAGTTTAAAGAGATAGGACCAAAAGATATTATAAATACTTTTAAACTATTAAATAATAAAAACACTGCGGATCTATGGGGTATATCTGTAAAAATCACCAAGTCCATAGTTGATATTATAGCACCTCATCTAGCAAATATTTTTAATAAATGTATTGAAAGTGGCGTTTTTCCTGACTTGATGAAGCATAGTAAAGTTTTGCCCCTTTTAAAATCTGGTAGCACATCGGATGTAACTAATTTTCGGCCAATATCTATACTCCCAACATTTAGTAAAGTATTTGAAAAAATTATGTTAAACCAGTTACTATATCACTTTGAAAACAATATGTTACTGCACAAAAACCAATTTGGATTCAGAAAGGGTTGCTCCACAACAGACGCTGGTGTAAATTTAATTAATCACATTTATGAGGCCTGGGAGAAGTCACATGATGCGTTGGGAGTTTTCTGTGACTTGTCCAAGGCGTTTGATTGTGTACAGCATGAGACATTAATTAGGAAATTACGCCACTATGGAATAGAAGGTACGGCACTGCATATTTTGAGTTCATATCTTAACAATAGGACTCAAAGGGTACAAATAAATAACAAAAAATCCTCCGGGACTAAAATAGAGATGGGGGTTCCACAAGGGTCAATTTTAGGTCCGTTTCTTTTTTTAGTTTATATAAATGATTTAACATATCTGGTTAAAGACAATCAAGAGATAGTGTTATTTGCTGATGATACTTCACTGATTTTTAAAATAAAGCGAAAATTAGATATACATTATGACGAAGTAAACTACACTCTCTCTAGGATGTTACATTGGTTCAGCGTTAATAATCTACTTTTGAATAGTAACAAAACAAAATGTATAAAATTTTCCTTGACAAAAATTAAGCAAATGCAAACCAATGTACTTTTAGACAATGAGAACTTGGAATTGGTAGACTCTACAGTTTTTCTAGGCATAACTTTAGATCGTAAGTTACAGTGGGGACCCCATATAGCTAAACTAGCGAACAGACTCAGTTCAGCTGCATATGCAGTGAGAAAAATAAGACAGCTAACTGATGAAGATACGGCACGAATAGTTTATTTTAGCTATTTTCATAGCATTATGTCTTATGGGATACTATTATGGGGAAATGCTGCCGATGTAGACAGTGTTTTTGTGCTACAGAAGCGGGCTATCCGTGCAATTTACAAATTGCCCCCCTACTCATCATTAAGAGAGAAATTTAAAGAGATAGGAATTCTGACAGTTGCTTCTCAATACATTTTAGATAATTTACTGTACGTCCGGAAGAATATAAATGATTTCAATAGGAAAAGCGACATTCATAGTAGGGATATACGTAATAAACACAGGCTAGATGCCCCAGTGATTAGACTTGCAAAAGTAAGCAACTCTTTTAAAGGAAACTGTATACGCTTTTACAATAGGATCCCAGAAAACGTTAAAAATCTATCAATCAATAAATTTAAAAAAGTTATTAAAGAGCGCTTGTGTGGTAAAGGATATTACAAAGTAAAAGACTTCATTGAAGATACCACACCTTGGGAATAGGGCGTTCCTCCCAGGCATGCAGATAAAAAAGTGTATTTTAAGACTAATTAATAATTATTATTTCGATGACACGAACTCTTGGGATTGTATTGCTCTTTTATCAATTGTCTATCTAGATTGTGGGTAAACTTTGAGCCTGCAGTGTTTTTAACTAAACTTGTGTAAAGGTGAAACGTATGACATGTCATGCTCGCTTATGCCATTGCAGTGGTGGCGTTGTGGGATGGGTCTTTCACTTCCCTCTAATATGTGGAAGAGGTTGATGCTGGCTCACGCGTCCTGGCCTGTGTGGAGGTGCTGCTGTGGTGGCTGGTCGTGTTATGCGATTTCTACCTAGCTGATTTTCTTTTTTTTTTATTAACATCCTCTGGTTTGTTTTGGATGCTGCGGGGTCTAAATTTACCTACTCATTAATCTTAGGCTAGTGTGCAATTATTTTTAAATATTTTATATTTTAAAAAAGAGCAACCCAGCAGAGTTTCTCACTATACTAATAAAGTATTATGTATTTTATTTTTTGTATGAAAATATGAAAAGATTAGTTCCACTGAGTTTGTTTCGCCGGTTCTTCTCAGTGGGCTTGCTTTGGAACCGGTGGTAGACTCAATTGACTTTCAAAAAGATACTTTGATTGTACTATTTTGAATAAAAAATTTGACTTTGACTTTGACTTTGACTTTGTGACGATGATCTAGTGGGGGGTGGACTAGACCACTTATGTGAGTGTGCATTAAAATGGGTTTTTCTAAATTTCTAAGTGCATCCTAAACACGAATCTCGCTCCTCGGTGAAGGAAAACATCGTGACTAAACCTGCATACCTGAGGAGATTGAAAGTCTTTGAAAGTATGTGCATTTCACCAACTTTGGGCCAGCGCATCGGTGAACTATGGCCTATTACCCTCCTCGCCTGATTTTGAGGAGGAGACCCGTGCGCAGCAGTGGGAAATAAAGGGTTGATATAGTAGGAGGGATGCGTTGTGCCGCGTTCCCGGCTACTTTTGTCAAAGTCAAAGTTAAAAATTTTATTCAAAATAGTACCATCAGAGTATCTTTTTGAACGTCAACCGAGTCTACCACCGGTTCCAAAGCAAGCCCATTACGATGAACAAGCGAAACAAACTCAGTGGAACTAATCTTTTCAAATATTCTATTACAAAAAAATGAAATATGTACATATTACGATACTAGTATAGTACATGAGAAGAATCTAGCCAGAAACTCTGTTGGGTTGCTCTTACATTTTTTTTTGTACCACTTGTGTTTCTATAAAAGAATAAATACGCGGGTCCACCGTGGCGCATGTAGAGGCTTCTCAGGTTTGCCATCCTTCGCTTAGCAACAAAGGTCTGATTGCCGCCCCTGCAATCAAGTACTCATCAATTTCATTGTTAAAGGGAAGCTGAAAACATGCGTAGCCTCTCTCATGCGCCGCGGCGGAGGCGCGCCGTAAACCGTAATTAATGTGGTTTTTTTATGTTTTCCAACGGTGGTCTTAAGACAAGACGTATTTCTTCTATTAATGAAAGCGTTTCAAGTTGCTCTTTCGATTGTGTGAACATTTCAAACTGTAAACCTTTTACATAGCGATAACCAGCTGTTATGGTTGTATTGTCGCAACAGATTAAAAATTGTCAATCCATTAGGGAGGATGGAGTGCAACTAATTAATTCCATCTATTGCCGGTGTCGGCCGCGCCCGGGGATTACGGCTAAATTGCGATCGGACTGTCTGTCCATACATTTTATTACGTAGACCGTATATACACAGAGAGTGCAACTAAACTTATGTCACGTTATGTTCTCTTGATAGCTTGTGTAACAGGTACCAGGAATAAATGAATCCATTCTATTCAATGACCAAAAGACATAATATATATTTACCCTCCTCGTCTGATTTCGAGGAGGAGACCCGTGCTCAGCAGTGGGACAATTATAAGGGTTGACACTATATTCGTCATGCAATTCGTCATCTGCACTTGATGGGATTCGAACCCGTGAACGCCATGTGAAGTGACCAGTAATTTGTACTCTATATTACCAGCCGTAGTGTTGAAACTTTGACGGTGTGTTTTTTGCTTTTATGTCGGTGTTCTATTCAAATCCCCTATTTACGGAACCACAGGAATGTATGAAGAATCTGTTGATCTTGATGGTCTTCGCGTTTATGGGAACATGCCTAGAAAAATCGTACAGTACCTATCTCTCACTAGCAGCGCCCTGCGGTTTTACCCGCGTACTTCCCATCCCCATGGGAGTACGGGGATAAATAATAGCCTATGTGTTATTCTGATGTATAAGCTATATTATTGTAAAGTTTCATTAAAATTCATTTTTAGTTTCTACGTGAAAGAGTAACAAATTTCCCATACTTACAAACTTTCACGTTTATAATATTAAGGGCCTGTTTCACAATCTCCAGTTAAGTTCCCAATAGGCTATCGGCAACATATTTGACAGATAGAGTATGGAGTATCTGTCAAATATCTGTCAAATATGTTGCCGATAGCCTATTGGGAACTTAACTGGAGATTGTGAAACAGGCCCTAAGTACCTATATGTAAGATTCCGAAGCCAAACCAATATCATCACTGTTGTCGTTCCTATGATCTATCATAAAAATGCGAATCTAATTCGGTACTGTAAAAGTTTTTTTCTATTTTAAGCGAATTTCACTCTTGCGACCATTACTGTAAAGTGTAAAGTATTCGAGGCGTCATCCATATAAAAAAGCCGGGATTAAATTCATAAAAATTTAGTTATAATTTATTTACCTTTATTCCTCTTATGATCTTTTTCTCGTGAACGTGGCAGTAAACGTGAGCAGTGTGATAAGATTGTCGAGTACCAGTAATATATGAAAATATGTATTGAAGTCGCGGATATTATATTTATTGAATTTATTACCTTTGTCTCTGTAACACCATTTCGAGAACGCTTACGTGAGATGATTGCTGATTATTATTTATTTATAAACTAGTGGAAACTACAGACGTTGCCTTTTAGATACAAATCGATCGAGCTGTTTATTGGCAGTATCGATATATAACCTAGATACCGACTGCAGCGCCATCTGCTTTGTGAATCTCATTTATCCAGGGCGTCACTCAAACGCATATAAAAAATCGGTTGTCTGTTAAAGTCGGTTTACTGACGATACTTGAACGTGACAACGTCATAAGAAAATACTGATGGGCCGATTGTGCCTCTTTGTCGCTCGTTCGGCGCTCTCGCTTGCACTTCAAGCCTTAAATGGCCTCAGAGCGAAGTAACGCAGCATAAGTTATGTTTTTTCGTGCATGCAGCCGGCTCCATCGAATTATAAGACGTCACGTCAAAAAATCATTCAAATCGGTCCATCCGTTTAGGAGTTCCGTGATATACGCACGTAGATCAGAATTGGATAATATGTAATTTATATTTAATATGTATTAAAGTTTGAGTTTTTTTTGTCTTATAAAAGAATGGATGATTCCAGTGTCAGAGTCTAAGGTCCACATAGGATTTGCGGTCCAAGACTTACGGTCAATGCGCTAAAATAATTTTAACATGTTTCTCGAGTTCGAGATTTAAAGGGTTATTTGTTTTGGTTACTATTGATGGCAGCTACACAGATTAAACAAAATTTTGGTTGATATAAATATTGTAGCTATAAAATAACATTTATTTGCATAATTAATAAATGAGATTTGGTTATAATACGTGAATAATTAGAAAATTATGATCCCATTTCATAACATCAAAACAAAATAACATTTTATTATTAATGATCCTCTGTTTGTAATTTATCTGTGTAACATTTAGTCAATTGTCCAAGCGGGGTCGGACATTGGTTTATGTTGTGATGCTTTTCATTGCGATGCTTTACATTGCAATGCTTTGCGTTAAGCATCACTTTTGGAGTGATTTTATATGTTTAGACATTCGATAATAGGAATTATTGTCAATTTTAGAGCAACGGAGTATTTCAATGTTATGGATCTGGTAAAGGAATTTTGTATGACGAAATTATACTTCCGAATATTAGAGTGTTCTAAATTGTAAAGTAATGAAACAATAAAACAACTTTTACTTTTTTTAGTGTTGTGTTTTGTTTAAGTTTTTTACATACCCCACATTTCGGATATTTTACAGCGACCTTGGGAGGAGTCCCGTAAACATACAAAAAAAAAAACAACAAGAAAAATAATTGTTTATTTATTTATTTAGTAGTATGTTATTAATTTGTCTCGCAGTTAAAAACAATATAAATAGCTGCTGTTCATTAATAGCTGACCCCTCATGTGCACCTTTAGCACTACTCACCTAATTATGGAGCTAACAAACTCAAAGATTCCTTTCATCCCGACGAATCTTGTGTTAAAAAAAAAAAAAACTTTTTACATTATGGGTCTTATTCCTATTAGAATATACCAATCAAAACCTGTGGAGCATGTAAAAGTATGATTTCAATCAATCTTATTTCTCGATTTTCCAGTTTGACCATTTGCAACATTTTGAACCTTTCCTACCCTTTTTGAACTCATCAAGGTCTTCCGAACCTCTCCGTGTCCTGTCGGAAGGGCTTTTGACCCTCGAAGGTCGGATATGGCTGAGCTGATCCTTTTGTTGTCGGGACTATAACTTTTGATACACATTAGATAATGTACTTGCTTCATTGACTCTTACAGGAGTAGGACAAGATATGCATTTGTGCCAATTTCTGTCAGTTTTTATCATCATCATCAACATCAGCCTTTATCCGTCCCCTGCTGAACATAGGCCTCCCTCAATGAATAATGAGGTTGTATGCACGAAGTATTGGATGCGAGTAGCAAGGGATCGGTCGTCTTGGTGTTCATTGAGGGAGGCCTATGTTCAGCAGTGGACGGATAAAGGCTGATTATGATTATGATGCACGAAGTTATCTTCGAAACTACCCACCGAGTTTTCTAAGCATCGCAAAAGGTGTATAATATTTTTGGAACAAGAAATTACTTTTGAAAAATGACAAAAGTTAAAAATAATTAATTTTAAGGTTGTTTAAGCAATATTATGTTCACGGGTTCCTTAGCTAAGAACCTTACTATCCGTTGAAATATCTTTTCAAATATTTCAAATAAAATGTGGAAAGCCTTATGTGCTATTCTTATGCTTCTAATATTATAAATACGAAAGTTTCTAAGAATGTATAGATGGATGGATGTTTGTTACTCTTTTACGTAAAAACTACTGAATTGATTTTTATGAAACTTACAATAATATAGCTTATACATCAGAATAACACATAGGCTATAATTTATCCCCGTATTCCCACGGGAATGGGTAATACGCCGGCGAAACCGCGGGGCACTGCTAAATTTTCTTATAATACCAGTTACCATATTTTTCTATAATTATCATCATCATCATCATCACCACCGCTAAATATAAATACAAACTTCGATACATGCGAACCACAAGTGTACATTATAATGTTTATTAGTCCAATTCTGGCCAGAATCCAATCCGACGGGAGACGCCTGCCAGAACTGGCTTTAAATTTTACATACAGTTCTTTAAATGCCATAAAAATGACACTATTTCATGTTATTTGTGATATAGTGGTGGGAATGTGGGGTAATATCTGAATTAATTCAGTTTATCTGATTTATAGGTCGTTTTGGTGAAGATATAAATTATTTTGTTTATAAAACATAATATAAATTGTGTGAGTTTACTGTTCGCTAGTTTGGGCGAATTTCACTCGCTTCATTGATGTTAGAAAGAAGAAAGAAAGAAAGAAAGAAAGAAAGAAACATTTATTCAACACTAACAAGAGACACACATGAAAAAAATAAGAACAAAAATACACAGAGAAAACATTTTTCGGTTGCACAGCCTACAAGTAACACATATCAGTAACATTGATGATAAAACAATAATTGCGAAACACAAATTGTATTGACATTAAAGAATAAAGTGTGTGTCTCACGTGTAGGTCAAAAAGGTCCAGTTCAGCATTCTGCCAGGCAAGGCTTACCTGACGCTGATTTCCAACTGAACCAAAAGTAAAAAATAAGATATCAAGTCACGGATGCCAACCATATACCTATTGCCTACAATTTCCCTTTTTCAAACATAATAATAACTACGCATTCTATGCATATAATATACGTATATGAACTACTTAACACTCAAACAGGAAAATATTAATAAGTAAATCTTTGTGAATAAAAATAAAATTTAAATTTAAAATGTCCCACTACCCACCCACAACCTACATAATATGTATTATATGCAGTCCCACAAGAAATGTCACACCACACCCATAACAATACATCACAGAATTGAAGAGTCAGTGATAGCCATGCCTATTATTTTTTGAGCCTCAATAAGAAATTGCTTCAATTTTCGTTTAAATGTATGTAAGTTTTTAATATTTCTTATTGGTGGTGGGATATTGTTCCATACTTTTGCAGCTGCATAGCTAAAACTGCCTCTGAAAGCTGCCGTTCTATGAGGATGCATAGCGAGCCTCTGGGAGCATTGCCTCTGCGTAGCCATCCAACACAACTTCTCATGCAGATAAAACGGTTCCTGGTATTTTATGACACCAAATAGAAGGCATGCCAAGTGTAATTTGCGTCTGGATTTCATTTTTAAAATGGAGTGAGAGTTGAGAGCTGGTGTGACATGGCTTCTAAATGGTATCGAATAGCAGAACCTAGCGCAAGCATTCTGAACTCTTTGTATAAGTCTCTCCGAACGTGATAATAAGCGAGGCCCGTAAACCGTATCAGTGTAATTAAGTCGTGAAAGCACAAGGGTTTCAACGAGCTGCTCACGAAGTTCCTCCGAGAGGAAGGGTTTTATTTTGTATAACACTTTGAGTCGGTAGAAACAATTTTGAACGGAGTTTGCTACGTGCTTTTCAAATCTAAGGTTCTGGTCCATATTTAAACCCAAGTTCCGAACCTCGTCTACCCTGTCCACAGGCTTCCCTAATAGTATTATATTTAACGATGAAGGCAGTTTTTTTAATTGCTGTTGGGTGCCCAAGATCATGTATTTAGTCTTAGACGGATTTAATACCAGGCAATTCGTTTCTGACCACGTAGCAATCCGTCCTAGATCGGCATTAAGCCTTTTTACTGCGATTTCATAATCTTTGGCAAAAAAAGATATGTACAATTGCACGTCGTCCGCGTATATATGGTGTTTCGAGTTTTTGCAGCAACTGATTATGTCAGCACAGTAAATGCTGAATAAGATAGGACCCAGCAATGATCCTTGAGGCACCCCCCTATTTAAAGGTCTTAGTCTGGAAGCCAACGTACTGCCATCGTTCCTCGTAAGTTGGACAAATTGCTTTCGATTGTCAAGGTAGCTATGGAACCACCTCAAGGCTAAGCTGTCAAAACCATAGTAACTTAATTTAGATAGAAGTAAAGGTATATCTATTGAATCAAAAGCACGAGAAAAGTCAAGCAGGACCAGAATAGTACACATTCCACCGTCCTGGGCGGTCAAAATATCATCTGTGACGTTAAGCAATGCAGTGGAAGTACCGCGGTACTTCCTAAACCCAGACTGGAAAACAGGTAATAAGTTGTTCTGTTCTAAAAAATGTGTTAACTGCTGACACACTACTTTTTCCAACACCTTGGAGAGACACGGCAAGATGCTTATTGGCCTAAGATCAGTTACATCCACAGGATCTTTTCTTTTAGGTAACGGCCTAACGATAGCAACTTTCCACTGGTCAGGAAATGTAGCCGTATTTATAGATTTATTGACAGTTGCAGTAATAGCCTCCAGAGTGTAAGATAACGTCATTGCCAGCATAGATAAGTTTATGTTATCATAGCCCATCGCATTCGTTTTAATTTTATTAATAACGCAAGATACGTCAGCTTGCGTCACAGGTAATATTGTAAAGCAAGCAGGACCGTGTTTGTTAAATTCGTAATATGTTAAAGGAGATAAATTGGAGTATCGCTTGCCAGGGACGTTTAAAAAGTGATCGTTGATTAAATCAGGGTCGGTAAAATGGGGAGGAAGTTCCAGTTGCTGGTTTTTACCTGCCAGAGACGTTTTGATGTTGTTCCACAATAACTTAGGATTATTGACTGTATTGTTTATGTTATGCTTGAAGTAGGCTACTTTTTCATAATAAAGAGATTGTACGACCAATGATTTTAATTCCTTGTGATATTTCTTTTTTGATTCCGCCTTAGTGCTGCGGTATTCCCGCAATGCTTTATCTCGTAACTTCATCATGAGCCTAATATTGTCCGTAATCCAAGGGTTTTTTGGCTCCCTTATTGTGCATGTCCTGAACGGAGCGTGGGTGTTAAAGACTGAGAGAACTTTATGATTTAAATTCTCAATCATGTCGTTAACGTTGTCACAGGATAACACATCACTCCATGAGAGCTGCGATACATCAACGAGAAAGCGGTCCATACATATATTCTTTATAGGTCTGTATGACAATGAAAAAGGCACGAACTTTTCACGTTTTATGCAAAACTCGGTACTTATAATGCTATGACTATTAATAGATTTATATGCTTCAACTTCGGTGTAATGAGTGGGAAGGTCGGTGCAAACAACATCAATTAGAGTCTCACTAGTCTCTGTAAAATGGGTAGGCGACTGCACAAGTTGAGATAGACTGAAACATTTTAAAAACTCGTTCAACTTCTTGACTTTGGTCTCACACTCAAACATCAAATTGATATTAAAGTCACCCGTTAAAATAAAATTATCAACAGAGCCGAGGGAAGTCATCGCAACACTAACAGCGTCAAAGAAGTGGTCCGTGTCAAGCCAAGGAGGACGATATGCCGTACCAATGGCCAGTTTTTTTCCGTTTAGCGTGAGCGTCAACCACATTTGCTCCACGGACTGGAATCGAGCGTCCATCGGCCCGGACCAAGTACGTGCACATAGATCGCGCTTCAGATAGAAACCTACTCCCCCGCCTCGTCCGGAACAGACAGAGGGCGGACGGGGCGTGTGGCGCAGGCGATATCCTGGCACCACCGGAGCACGATCCGCCTCATTAGGTCTTAACCATGTCTCATTCACAGCTATCAAATCAAAATCATGTCTCAGAACGGCGTCAATGAAATGTTCATGATCCGTACCCAGTGAGCCCACGTTCAGAAGTCCAACCTTAAACTTTTTATCCCATTTGTTCATTTTGTATTATATTAAAAATAAATAATAGCTCATGTGGACAATACGATAGGATAAAATATTTAAAAAAATAAATAATAACTGTGGTGATAAGAGGGCGATAAAGGTATATATATACATACACATACATACATATATATACATACATACATATACACATATACAAACATACACATATACATATACACACACATACCCACATATAAATACATATACATATGATGCATGAATAAGATGAAATAAAATGTGACAGTATAAAGCTATTCCATAAAAAATCGACACAGAACGTGAGACACACACAATTAATATTTAAGTAGCCTTTCCAATAAATGGAAGTACATTCAAACACATAACTGTCAAACAAAGTAAAGTAAAATGCGTTAGTTGTAATATCACAAGGTTTTTTGTTCCTAATATTAATATTCTTCAATACTATGCTATTGGTATAAACTATAAAATTTGAACGACAGCAAGCAGAGCTTAACAGATATCTCGATTCCAACATGTTATAAAGTGCGAGTACATGGTTAATTAAAAATTTAGAGAAATAATAAATGACATTGTTAATTCTAACGAGCAATAGGTTTATATCTATGTGAATAAATAAATTTATTTCATTGTTTTTATACGGATATGTTGTGCTTCTGTGGCTCCAATGCACCGAACACACGTTGAAGATCGGCTTCAGACCGGATAAGTGACGATGAAACACCCGGTGATCGCCTAACAAAAATTCTACCACGCTTTGTCCAGATAAATTTCCATCCCAGCTGAGAGCCAATCTCACGTGTCCTCTGAAATAACTGTCTATTTAGTTTCGTCAGGCGCTCATTTATATAAAATCTCTTTGGAGGCCCGGGCATATCCAAGTCCGCCGTGGTGACGCCCCGACGAGTCCGCGCATTCGCCAACATTTCATCACGGACACTACGACGCGTAAATCGGACAACCAGATGGCGTGGGCGAGATGTGAGAGTCGCAGACGGAGGTGAGGACTGGGTGGCGTTAATATGGCGAGCACCTATGCGTTCAGCACTCACGATGTCTCCGACTTGGATGTCCACTCCGATTTTCGAAGCCACCAAAAGGGCGGTGTGCACCGGGTTCTCACCGCTCACCTCGGGAAGGTTAGCTATGGCGATGTCATTGGCAAGGAGGTCTTGTTCCCTGTCATTGATGTCGCATTTTAGCTTAGCAACAACTTCTTCCATTTTTGACAATGGTTCAGCCTTATCCTGTTGCTTCTCTTCCAAAACGGCGACCCGCTTCTCCAAGTTACGCATCCTCTCCCCCAATTCGTCACGAAGCAGCTGAAATTCATGACGCATGGCATTCATTATTTCGTCTTTAATCAGCTTTAGTTCTGACTTAAAGTTGCACTCCGTATGATCAACCCGCTCGACCGAAGAGGGCGTGACACTACAAATTGTGTCGGCGTATTTTTCTTGGGTATATTTCTCCTGTGTAAGGGCGTCATCCGGCGATGTAGACATACTAGATTCACGTTGAGCCCTTTTACATACCTCGCAGTGCCATGAAGTAGGTACTATTGCTTTGGCAGGGAGCTTAACGCATAAACGATGAAATGCCGAATAGCACTTGGAACACTTAGCGGCCTCTGCCGGCGATAAGAACTTACCGCAAGCATTACATTTGACCATGTTTGAATGGGTAGTAACGTACAGACCACTTAGTATCCTAATAAGATCACAGATGGCGGTGAAATATATTGATCTATATTCTATGCGGACGATTAGTACTCGGATGTACCAACAGATAGCGCTTTTATATTGAAATTATATTATGGAGATTTAACGGTGTTTTTATAGCCTTTATCACCATGAATATGTAGCAACACTATCATAAAGGTTCGAGCACACTACCGACACTGTAGTAATTAAAGATGCTTGCTGATATTATATACAAATAAGTTTTTAACTGTGTTATGATCCAGATTAGGGTAGATAAAAGCAAAAATATTTAATCCAAACTAATATTTAAAATGTTGGTTTAACACTGCACATTTAAAACTGAATAATAATGTATATTGCACTTTGCACTTGTTCACATGAGTTCACAACAACTACTTGATAAATTAAACTTTGGATTTATTTTAATCGTAATATAAACACTGAGGCAGTTGTACAGTATTGACATCCGTGACGTCACCCCCTAGAGCTTTGCACCGCGGCTTCACCCGCGTACTTCCCATTTCCGGGAGTACGGAGATAAATTATTGCCTATGTGTTATGTAAAATTTCATAAATGGACATTCAGTAGTTTTTACGTGTAAGAGTAACAAACATCTATCCATCCATCCGTATACACACATTCGTGTTTATTATATTAGTAGTATATTAAATTAACAGAAATACCATTACATTACATAAAATATAAAAATAATACAATTTTATTATTAATTTATATTAATTAATGACTGAAAAGTATCCAAAACGATGGAAATTTTAAAATCTCCATTTGCGATAAAATAAAAATTATTTCATAACTCTTAATTTTTATGCATCAAAAATCGTGTCTCATAGCTTTTCTACAGAGTAGTAGAGTATGTTGAAGCAAACTATTAGCGTACAGCACTAATAATTTTGGTTGGAAAAGTTTAATGTGTGAATGACGAAATAAAAACATCACAGTTCGGGCGGCCTCCCTAACCCCCTTCTCAGGAGCGCTTAAAACCCGACGTAAGCTCGGAAGTTCGGCATGCTCAATTCGATCTAGTGTCCAAGGCTCAACGTACAAAATCCAACTTGCATACAGAAATTGACCGCCAAAAAAGCGCCACGCTTTAAAAACGCTTTCGGCTGAACAGATAATATTGGAACGAAGTTCCTTATCGCTAGACGGAAAAAATTCTTACGAAAAGTTGTCACGACACTTTTTGCTATAGTAAACTATTGTAAGCTTTGCGGCGTGCGCATGTTTCTCTGTCTCTCTCTTTCTCTCTCTTATAGAAAGCAAGCCATGTGGCTTGCTTTCTATAAGAGAGATATTTTCATTTCTATATCGCATTGAACAGTGCGGTGTCGCGACGATTATTTTTGTTGAGTGTATACAGGTGTTTTGTAAGTAATAATTATTATTTATTATTTACAATAAACCTGTATACACTAATCCGGGTGTCCCTTGACCTCTCAAGTTTTTCTTATATATTTTTTTTTCCATTTGTGGCCTTCCAACGGTTTTTAACGCTCGCTTTAAAAGCGCCCGAAGGCTACGTAAAGACGACCCGCCACTGAATCTATGCATGGGTGGCGTGTGCGGATGGACTTCGATTAATGCAATTTGAGATCTATCGATGCGACAATAGGACTCAAATTATGTCCGATTTAATCAAAGTATGTTAGACGCGGGTGCTGACAAGCGTGGCATGCGCTTAGCGTGTATCGTCTGTACGCAGCCTAAAGCTATATTAAATTTAAATGCTTTCCAACAAGGTTAATTGGGTCGTCAAATCTATTTGATGCTTGTTCTGGAATACATAGAGTTTTGATAGAACGTTCTAGATGTCATACGAATCGAATGAGCCCAAAATGAGTTTCAAGGGAAATGGCACTTGTGAATTCTAATTCACAAGTATAGTAGTAGTATAGTCTACTATATTATAATTATGATCATATTGTCTTAGTTTTCTGTTGACGCCAGCGCTCTGAACTATTGTGTTAGGTACTGGAAGCATTATTGTCGGATCTGTGTGACGTTGAGACTGTCGTGGGTCGAATCGACCGCTTTGCCACGCCAATTAGCCTGAATATAACTTATTCACGCGTGATATCTGCGGCTTGTTTGATTGGCATTGATCGTATATTGTACGAGTAACGCGGACGAACATTCATACAGCTTAATTGTTCACTTTAAAACTAAAACGAGATATTTGCCTGTCGTGCCCTTCTTTCCGTAACACAGCAAAGCTGTCTCACAGATGATAACAAGCAGTGCTATTTTGAATATTAGTAAATAAGTTAAATAATATGTTATATAATAAAGTGAAAGTTTAATTACTATAAGCTTATAATTAAAATAACAGAATGCGATAATTACACTAGAAAAACACTAAAATAAAAATATTTTCATTTTACATCGGCCTAGTAATGTCGAAAAAGGTGCACAAGTCAAAGGAAACCTGTTCTCAAATAAAATGCATCCAAATTTGTTCATACGTTAAACCGCTACCGCGTTAAACACACATTTAGTGGACAAACAACTCTTTATGCATCAAAGGTTGAAAAAATAACATTCTTGTTTGTGAGCAAAAACCAAGCATCGTTTGCTATGAGGCATTTCACTTAAAAAACGTAAAGTATCAACCTGTATTCCCACTGCTAGGCTAAGGTCACTATAGCGGACCTGTCAGCGCTACAAATCCTGAATCGCGCTATCGGTATTCTACAGTCCGATCGCTATATATACGACATCCGAAACGATAGCTAGTGCGCTTCGACCTGGCCGAGCATTGCACCTCGCTCGGAGATCTCCCTTTGGGGCCACCCACCATAAATCCCAGTCTTCTTCTTGAAATCGAATCATATAATCGAATAATAATCGAAAGGTATTGGTATATCTACCAGAGTAGGTAGTGTCATGCCGCTTTGCAGCTAAATTGGGCCGGCAAGACCGGGGAAGGAACCTCTCGCTTACATGAAATCGGCGTAAAGACAGCGTTTCGAGTGGTTTGAGAGTTTCGGGTGGCCCATTTATAGGGAAAAGTCGCAAGGCTTCGACTGTTCGTTTGCCCTTCTACGATATAAAAAAGGGCCATAGTTCACCGATGCGCTGGCCTGGCTGGTTGGTCATCAGCAGGCTTCTTCATGATATTCTCTTTCAGCGGTGAACGAACCATGATCTCATATTCTGTGTGTGAATTTTAGAAAAAAAAACATTTCAAGGCACCATGTGGAGTCAGTCAGTCAGGATCGAACCGAGATTCAAGAAACTGAGAGATACCCACTGGACCATCGTCGCTTACTTACATCGTAGTTCACTTTATTAGTCCAATATTGGGTACATTAGAACAAAGAGAACGGAGAAAACAAAGAAATGTCCAACAATATCCCATACGGAGATAGGATAATGGGATAGAGAAACCGGGAATGTTCTGGATCGCTCTGGAACGTTTGTGGGAATTAAAACAAGATAAAAGTATTACCGCTCCGTCAGCGAAACTTCGCCGAAACTTAGATACGGAACGTTTATTCAAGGATTTAAAGTGCTACTGTAGTTTTGGTTGAGTTTAATTATTTTTGGAAATTACATTATACGGACATTGCTAGCATGTACCATAAAACCCTAAGTATATAATATTATGTGTCTCATTTTTATATATTATTAATTGGATCTTCAAATCGAAAAGTAATTTTTTGAAGATTATCACGTTCAAATCGTTCAATCAAACTAATAAACTCAATTTATAAGAAGTATATTTTTTTATGTTATTATATAAAGTCCGTCCAGTGACCGGTACGCATTGGATGCGAGTGGCAAGAGATTGGTCGTCTTGACATTAAAATTAGTACGGAGATAGTCTTTCCGCCATCATCAATGATAAATTCTACTTCTAATATGTACTACCAACATTACTGATGACTAATTGAATAAACTTGAGCGACTCCAAAATTTCTGTATTAGATCCATATTTGGGTTACGCAAATATGACCACGTTTCTGATTTCCGTTCTAAGCTCAAGTGGCTCCCTATACGCCTTCGTCAGAATACTCATATTCTTCACCTACTTTATAACATTTTATTTTCCCCTCTCACTCCCTCGTATCTTAATGATAACTTTCTGTTTTTTGAATCCGAAGACGGTATGTTACGTGATTTTAAGTTACTTCGCTTAAAATTTCCGATTCATCACTCGCAGTTCTTTAATTCATCTTTTACGATTACTGCTATCAAATTATGGAATTCTCTGCCTTTAGAGACGAGAAAGGCTTTAAGCATTAATTTATTTAAAAAAATACTTAATGAACATTATAAAGTATAATATTTTTTGTATTTCTTTGTATAAGTTCTCACCATTTAAAGATTAGTGATAAATCACATCTTATATTTATCTTAAATATCTACTTCCCACTCGATCATGCTTCCCTTTTTTTTATCTTTTTATTTTTATAGTGTGTATTTACTTAACATAATATTGATTCAAAGTAATAATATTATATTTTATATGTGTTAAATTTAATAAATATTATTATGTGGTATGTATGTATCTATGTATATATTTTTAAATGTAAAATTTATTAATTCTATTTTTTTTTCAATGTACGCTGTCACCCCTTGATTTTTGCAATTCATTTTTTTTTCCTCTCCCCAATGGTTGCCTGGCAGAAATCGCTCATGAGCGATAAGGCGACCTTATCGCTCATGAGCTTTTTGTACTTTTGTACTTTTTTTTGCCCTTTTGTACTTTTTTTAACCATTCTATATAATATCTATGTCTTTGTTTACCTGTGTACAAATGACGAATAAATAAATAAATAAATTCTTATTAATATATTTCAAGTGAATGTAATATGTAGTGCTGTTGGTGTACCTCAACGAATAAATAGCCTGAATCTTTCTTCAAAATCTTATCCATCTCCACGTAATTTGTATCTAAATCTGATCGTTGGCGTGAAAACAAGCGTTTTACACGCGATTGAAGAAAAACTTCATTAAAATTCATTCGCCGTTCTACAAGAATTTTTTTAAGGGTCATTTTTATTGTAACATTTTTAGTGTACATAAACTGTTAAATTAATAAATAAAATGTGATTTGGCCTCTAGTCGTATTCAAAGAAGTTATCCACAACGTCCATCTGTCTCCAGCTAGTACTGTATAAAGTCTTGTACATTAACTTACACACACTTAGTTGTACATTAACACTCTAAACAAGTGGATGTGTTTGTGTGTGTGTGTGTGTGATTTTTACATGCGATGGATGTAAAAGTTGATAAAAAATTGAATAAAATAATCCTAACTTATTATGATCTTTTCCATTATCTGTCGTGTCAGTCAAGAAGCGCGAAGCATTGACATATGTGACTTACGATCAAAGCTTACTTTTTACTACACCCATTCCGTCAGCAAAAAACCGAGTTATGACACTTAAGCGCGCAGTATAACATATACATGCATAGTAAAATATTCAATAGACAAGGAAATAGTGAGCTAAATCGGTCATGCAGGTAAAAAACCGGTCATGCAGGCTTCAGTTGGAAATCAAACACTCTGTATAACGAAAGGTAATGTTAGTTTTGCTGTATAAATACAGATGTGCTATATTGTTTAGACTTTAGAGCATAGACTTGTATTTGTGGATCGAACGACTAAATATTGGAGAGAGTGAGATAGCAGTAGCCTTCGGCCAGTGTGTTTTAGGGTAATGCATGCGGGATATTATATATTATTTGATATTTTTCTAATTTGTAAGAGTTAACTATCTGATTTACATATCTTTACTATACATAAACCTATTTTCAGTAGGTAAATAGCACAAAATGTTTTTACTAGTGGATACTAGTCTTTGTACCACGCGCCCCTACAGAAATATTTGACGCTGTACTTACTCGTCTCAGGATTAAAAAACCACATGTGATGACAGATCTAGTCGGCCGTCGGTGATGCTTACCATGACTTTGGCGACCAGTAGTTCGTCTGCCAGTTTGTCCATTGTACTAAAATAATTTCGCTAGATGATGAAATATGGTCAAGAAATTTAGCAGGTCTATATATTCATAACTCATCCAGATATACACATCACACGGAGGCTAGGATACAAATTCACTTCAAAACTAGGAACTGCACACCAAATTGCGTAATAGTTTGTGTTAGATCGCTGGAAACGGCTAGATTATGGAACTGCAAACTAATTGAAATTCTAGACGGACTAGAAGTCGTGACCTGGATAAAAGTAATAAGATTTTTTTCTAGAAACTTCTAAAAGACTCGGGCAACTGTCTGAAAGTTCAATAATGAAAAATGTGACCGCTTATTGCGTTGTTTACTAAATAGGGAACGATCTGTTTTGTTATAACAGGCAAAGCTTCGTTAATATTTATTAAAGAAATACCTAAACAATTTAATCACATTTTTAAGACTTAAAATGTTCACATTTGCAAGGTAATGCACATATAAGCAGTGCGTAATTTTAGTTGTCCATTTAACCCATCGGCTTAAAAGTCGACTGATTCTCTTCAAGATCTGGCAGATTAAAATTACTTGAAAGAAAGAAAGAAAGAAGAAAGAAAAACACTTTTATTATTCACAACAATCACACACACACAAAATATACAAACAGCTTACGGTCTTGACAATGTGAATAATAGAGGCAGTCGAAACGTTGATAATATAAAAATCATGATATGCTGCCGTGATTTAGCTAGAATCTGATCCACACATATATTGAGATAAGAGATTTACTTTTTAACATAAGAAATGTATTATAAACAATATAATTTTCATTTTAAAATAACGATAAAGGAAATCAGTTTTAGTATTTCACTGTAACAATCTTAATTTGGTAAAGAGTTACGATTAAATAAATGTTTTGAACAAATTGCGGTCATGAATTGCTCCATCAAAGGACTTCGCAAGCCGATTACGTGTTGCCCCGGAGACCGGAGCGGGGTGGGCAATCATTTTGCATTTAGAAGAACAAAAATTTTCAAAATCGGAGGGTTGAAGCTAGTCATGAATATAATTTGAATGTAGCCTATATCGATTGTATAATTAGGGGGCCTAGCCAAAATGCCATTAAGAGAACGTTAGCGAAGTTCGAAAATGATAAAATGTATGGAATTGACATAAGGCCGCGCTTAATTACGTGGTCAATCCTATACATTTTATCCTTTTCGAACTTCGCTAACGCTTTCTTAATAGCATTTTGACTAGGCATCCTGATCGAGTAGTAAAGTGAGTCATAAAAATCCGACTCTGATACTCTGAAACACTAGTCTACGATTAATCACGGAGGTAATAGCAATTCAACCAACTAGTGATATGTACGTCGAATTCGCCAATCATCCATCAATGGCTATCAGTCACCCAATCAGAGCACCGAACCGGCACAGCGTCGCAGCACAGATTTGGTGGAAATTGTTGTCATACAAAACATAACATTATCTCTCTATTCCGACTATCTATGGTGACCTGTTATATGTATGGTTTCGTAGCTTATGTAAAACCACATATTAAGACCATCACTACCAAAAATTATATTTAGTTCTTTTAATATTTTTTGTAATAATCTATACATATAATAAATATTTATGTGAAAGAGCAATTTTAGCACCTAAAAATGATATTATCAACTAAGTAAATCCTGACATATAGAGTAAAGTACCAGGACAGGTACAACAGAGTATCTATCAATAGACACAGTTATGGTACAGAAAAGAGCATATCTATCCCCTAGAGTTTCTAAATTCGCTTGAGCTGTCAGATGTTAAATGTCATGTCAATGTCAGAAAGCTTAAATTAAAACTAGGTGTCCCAGTCATGCTCATGCGAAATTTGGATGCCCAGAGACTATGTAATGACAATTTCTCTAATTGATAATTGTATGTAGCATGTGTCCAATGCCCGGAATCTCTATATTCTATGCCCAAATGTAAAGACAAAAACAATATATAATATTGTTTACAATAGTTTATTAAAAAAATATTCTGTTCCGAGTTGTCTTCTTTGTTCTAAATCAGGAATGGGGAACTGCGCTCCTCCAAATTTAACGCGAGCGAAGCCGCGGGCAACAGCTAGTATTCGTAATAAAAGTCTTGAAAATCACAGATTTTTTTTTCATTATAAATAATCAATGATTGCACTAAGAAATATCAAAATAATTTTCAAAATCTTACTAGAATTAGCAGGCTCAAGCTAATTTTCAACTTTATATATATAATACTAGCAGCGCCCCGCGGTTTTACCCGCATCCTTCCCATTCCCGTGGGAGTACCTACGGTGATAAATTATATTTT
The DNA here is from genome assembly GCA_905333005.2 of Lycaena phlaeas. Classification (NCBI taxonomy): domain Eukaryota; kingdom Metazoa; phylum Arthropoda; class Insecta; order Lepidoptera; family Lycaenidae; genus Lycaena; species Lycaena phlaeas. The sequence continues at coordinate 1,577,169 of HG995175.1, read as the reverse complement.
TAGCCTTTGTGTTTTTTTGATGTATAAGCTATATAATTGTAAAGTTTCATTGAAATACATTTAGTAGTTTTTACGTGAAAGAGTAATAAACATCTATACCTACAAACTTTCGCATTTATAACATTAGTAGGACTAGTAGGATTAGGATAGGACTAGTAGGATTTTTATTTGTACAATCTGTATATATACAATATATACCCTCCTCGCCTGATTTCGAGGAGGGGACCCGTGTCCAGCAGTGGCACATATAAGGGTTGATACTTATAACTATAATATAACACTACTGATGTATTTATTCATATATAGCCGTCTGACGAAGCCGTTATCACGTAGTTAATATTTATTAACATTATAACGAGGTTTGTAATGCTGTGGCTGCTGATTGAGAAATTAATTTTAAATGCAAAAGAAGGGCGCTGAAGTTTCACTTTAATTAAATTATTTAACTTCTGTTATTATGCGCGTAAACAAGAGGGTGAACCAGTTTTAACCAGCAAATATGAATTAATGCTTATTTTAACAATTTTAATGACATCACAAGTAAAATTAACACTGAAATAATTTAAATAAAGCGTTCATCACCTTCATTCAGTTTTTCAGACGCATTTAGATGCGTTGCTGCAGCATGCGTCGCCACGGCACGCGTCGCCACAGCATATTGTGTTGCCACAGCATATCGCCACGACATGCGTCGCCATGCCAGCAATCACTTTTATATGCGGCTATAGATGTTTCACTTCAATAAAAAAAAAAAGTAAATTATCAACCCTTTATGTCCTACTGCTGGGCACGGTCTCCTCCTCTAAATCAGGCGAGGAGGGTAATGGGCCACAGTTCACCGCGCTGGCCCAGTGCGGTTTGGTGAACTTCACATACCTTCAAAGACTTTCAATCTCATCAGGCATGCAGGTTTTCTTACGATGTTTTCCTTCACCGGTGAGCGAGCGATGGTCTCGTGTTTGGGGTGCACTTAGAAATTTAGACAAACCTATTTCAAGGCACACACGGTCAGGATCGAACCCGGAACCTCTCGTATAAGAGGCCGTCCATCCACCACTGGATCATCATCGCTCGCTTCACTTCAATAGTTAAAGCTATTTAATTTAATATCCTAACATTTTCGTGGGCTAAGCATTATCGGATAACATCGCAGAGTTTTCCTTATTGTTTGACTTGTAGACAAATATTTGAGATATGCTTGTACAAATTGGTGGGAATTTATCTTATGAATGGATTGAATGTTTCCAGCGATCGAAGATAATATCTAATTTTCAACTTTGGGGATTTTCATTTTAAGTTGCGTAAAGCTGTTATCATTAGCGAGGCTTTATTAATTTATTGCATAGATATTATAATCAAAAGATTTTTTAGCTTGAATGTGCCTGGTACCTCCTTTAACTATTTATTATTTGATTAGTGAATGTTAAGATAGCAGACATATCCTACTAACATTATAAATGCGAAAGTTTGTGAGGATGTTTGTTACTCTTTCACGCAAAAACTACTGTATGGATTTTGATGAAACTTCATAATAATATAGCTTATACATCAGATTAACACATAGGCTATAATTCATCCCCGTATTCCTACGGGAATGGGAAGTACGCGGGTGAAACCGAGGGGCGTTGCTAGTTGATAGTATCTAGCTATGTTATTTGTTAGGATAGTCAATACATGATGTCGTTGATACCAAAATCACGTTCCTTTACTTTATTTCGAGGTGCTCGATATTTTAACATTGTCTGCGAATGTCATGTTCCCGAGACTGCAGTATGCGGGTAGATGTTGACGTCATCAGAGGTGTCCGTACCGGAGTCTCTCTCCTACGTTTGCTGCGTAAGCTCTGGTCACCACTACTATTGTTATTTTCAGCCATACCATTGTCCCTTGTATTACGTACACTCGTTACTCGATCTTGTTTTCGACAAACGAGGCTCACAGCAGTATTACTCAGGGGTTTGCATAACCTAATCACCAGATTCCATAACTTCGACAGTTGAAGCCCGTCTTCCCTATTGAAATTACTGTATTTAGTCATTTCAATGGCTTCTCGTATCAATCGGGATATATAATGGCGTTCTGTCGCGAGTATCTGAGTATTATGAAATTTAACCCAATGGTTCGGTCTGGCTTCTACATGTTCTGCGATGGAAGAAGGAAGAAGAGTCGTTGTTTTTTACGGCCTTAATATCCTCGTTGATACAAAATACCGTATGAGTCATCAATTTAGTGTATTTCTGTCTGTTTGTTTTGTCTCTGAAACGGTTGAACCGATTTTGACGGGACTTTCACCAGCAGATAGTCAGCTATTAATTCGTAACTTGCTGTGTAACGGGCTATAAAACTAATCTTCAATCCGTCGTATACGGCAATATAAAATTAAAAATAACTATTCCGCATGAACGAAGTACTACATAAGTGAGCTAGGCTAAAGAAGGCTTGATTATCCTTAGTTCTAAGTCAAAGTCAAAGTCAAAAATTTTATTCAAAATAGTACTATCCAAGTATCTTTTTGAAGGTCAATTGAGTCTACCACCGGTTCCAAAGTAAGTCCACTGAGAAGAACCGGCGAAACAAAAGTTAACGCGCTAACGTTAACTAAGTTAACGCGACCGAAGCAGCGGGTAATAGATATAGATAGTTTCAAATAAATTTTGTGTCAAACAGAGATTATAAAATATCCGTGATCATAGACCACAACTGGTGCCCCAAATAGATTATAGGCTTATCATTTTATGCAAACAGATTTGGGGTCCGTTCTTATTGGCCCTATTCCTGGGGTCCGGTCTAATCCCCTGAATGTGTCACCTTGTTTAAGACTTATGGGTTTTATAATGTAGACACTATTATATTTGCTTTTTCAAACTGGATAAAGGCTATGGCTAGGGGATGGCTACGGCACGATTATTAGTCTTTTAATATAATTGATAGAATGTACTGTCGGTCCTTGATGGAAATTCATGTTATAGCCACTCTAATGAAACTTTTTACACTATTTCTACACTAATATTATAAAGAGGAAAACTTTGTTTGTTTGTTTGTTTGGTTGGTTGTAATGAATAGGCTCAAAAAGTACTGGACCGATTTCAAAAATTCTTTCACCATTCGAAAACTACATTATCCACGAGTAACATAGGCTACATTTTATTCTGAAAAAAAAAAAAAATAGGGTTCCGTAAGATATTTCGGTTTTTCGGACACAAGGTGTAAAAAATCAACCAGAAAATCTACTTATTTTGCGTACTAAGCTCCCGTTGTAAATCTTAGTTAACGCAGGCGAAGCTGCGGGCAACAGCTAGTATTTTATATATTATTACAGTTACAATTTAAACACGACCGGTTTCGACAAAGTTTAATTATAGTGGCTATTAGGGTCTGTTTCACAATCTCCAGTTAAGTTCCCAATAGGCTATCGGCAACATATTTGACAGATACTTGACAGATACTCCATACTCTATCTGTCAAATATGTTGCCGATAGCCTACTGGGCACTTAACTGGAGATTGTGAAACAGGCTCTTAGTCTTTTAGGAAAAGTGAATAGTAACTTTAATTACTAGCAGCGTCACGCGGTTTCACCCGCGCATTTCTCATTACCGTAGGAAGCTTATGAGCTATTTTGAAGTGTAAGCTATGATATTGTAAAATTTCATCAAAATCCATTCAGTAGTTTTTGCGTACAGTAACAAACATACATCCATAGATTCTTAAAAACTTTCGCGTTTATAATACGAGGGGCGATCAAAAAGTAATGATAATGAATATAATAAAACAACGATTCTAATTTAAATTTAATTTATTTTTCTACGTAGTCTCCTAACAAGTCGATACATTTAGTCCAACGTTTCTCTAAACCTAAAATACCCTTTAAAAAAAAATCTTTATCAGAGCTCTCCCAAAATGCCTCTACAGCAGCCATCACCTCGCTATCATCGTCAAATTTCTTGCCCCTGAGGTGTTCCTTGAGCCGAGGAAACAAATGAAAGTCGCTGGGGGCTAAATCTGGAGAATAGGGTGGGTGTTCGACCAGTTCGAAGCCCACTTCTCGAATGGCAGCCATCGCAACTTCGGCTTTGTGTGCAGGAGCGTTGTCCTGATGAAACAGGACTTTCGCTCGGAGTTTGCCGCGTCTTTTTTCCTTTATGGCTTCTCGTAGTCGTCTTATTTGATCAGCGTAGTAGGAGCCCGTTATAGTAGCTCCCTTTTCCAGGTAATCAACCATTATGATTCCCTCAGCATCCCAGAAAACGGACGCCATAACCTTGCCCGCCGAGCTTGAAACTCTGAACTTCTTCGGCGTCGGTGAGGATGGCCTTTTCCAAGTCATCGATTGTTGTTTGGTCTCAGGATCAAAATGATGAATCCATGTTTCGTCCATGGTCACAAATCGAGACAAAAAATTTTCTTTGTCAGCCTGGAACTTTGCAAGATTGGCTCTTGAAATGTCAACTCGCTTTTGCTTTTGTTCGTCCGTTAACATTCGCGGTACCCAACGAGCGGAGACCTTTTTCATATTCATTTTGCTGGTCAAAATGCTTTGAATGCTGCCATATGAGATCCCTGTGACCTCAGCTAAATGTCTGACGGTTACTCTTCGGTCTGCTAATACGATTTCTTCGACTTTTTTCACGTTTTCCTCAGTGAGGGACGAGGTTGGGCGTCCCTCGCGATGTTCATCTTCTGTGGTCCTTCTACCCTGCTTAAACTCTTTGCACCACCGTGCCACCGTAGAATATGGAGGAGCAGAGTCCCCTAATGTCTCCACCAAATCAGCGTGTATCTCTTTGGTAGACATTTTTTTCAAACAGAGGTACTTGATGACGCATCTCACTTCGTGTTTCTCCATTTTCGTGTTGTCGCTCCGACTGCTGGTATTCAAATGAATGTAGCTCCTGCAAATGACGTCCTATTTATACAATTTTTTAGCTGGGAAGTCATGAGGGACTGAGGAAGTAAAAAACATTTTTTTTGGATTTTTATCTTCTTTAAAAATACCTGTTTATCATTACTTTTTGATCGCCCCTAGTATTAGAAGGATACTTCAACTGATCAAAATGTCAAGTGTCACCAGATTGGATTATTCTCCACTCCCTGTTTTTACATCCCGCCCAGCCGCCCAGCATCAGCAGTAATTGAATGTGATATTGCGTCAGCTTCTTCCAAATACTCCAAAGCACTTGTCAGTAATGGAATTGGGCAGTTTTTAAGATATTATGAGTGTTGGTAGGAAATTAAATTTGTAGATACTTTTGTCGCGACATTGAGTGTGCTAGATTGAAGAGTTATTTTTATAAAATAATAAGTATTTCATTTATCTATTTACTGTCTATTCAATTTTTATTATATATTTTGATATCCTAATATACTAACTGCCTACAGTCTACCTATCAAACAAACAAGCAAACAAAACGAACAATATCGTCACAAAGAACGATTTTCATATCGTTATAGTTAAAATGTAAAGGTTAAAGGTCAAAAATCGCTGCATGAACTCAATATAATCATGTAAAATAATCAAAACCTATTTACTCAAGAACTACCTGACGACAGGAGAGTTATTTTAAAAATATCTTATCAAAACTCACTTAACCGCTCCATTTTATTATAATTTCCAGCCGGCGGCCATTTTGTCCCTGAGGTAACGAGGAAAAATACTCCTCCATGAAATATTTTTACGGATTCGATTAATATGAATCGGTTTTTTTATGATTAGCTGGACAGGTGCATCCGTAGTCCAATGCATGAGGGGTCATACGCCTCTGTCAATGTAGGATTAACCCAGAAGGAGTTAGAAAGGGCTTTTATACAACGGCAAAAGAACCTAGAGATTTTCTTATCGAGGTGTTCGCTTGTTCGTTTATGACTTGATATCAGAAACAGTGCATCAGAAACTAATCAGCAGGACTTCTGTTATGGAATATTGCAAGCGAAACGTAATGAAATAGGATGAAACCTGAACATTGTTCTAAAGGTGGGTATGTCTCCGAGGTCACTAGCTTACTCTTGGTGGTCCAGTCCATCTGCGATTACATGTGTGGCACCTTATTTGCGGCTGAAGTGTTGTCAAACTTGAAAAAGTGTATAAGATACATATTCTATGCAAATTTTTTAAATAACATAATATAATTAATGAAAATATATTCTGTGAGATTTGCATTGTCTATACGACGGTTTGTGAAGAAAAATATCACATCAAAGACATTTTTCATTCTTTTGTGTATTCAAATGTGATATTTTATTTATGATCGTTTTTCTATTACTTTACGATTCTCTTCTGATGTGATATTTGATGAACAAAATAATATTGTATATGAAAAAAGGAATGGCCGATGGGCCATTAAGGTTCAAGAGTGGAGACCGCGTTTAGGTAGACGAAGTGTTGGTCGGCCATTAACCAGGTGGGAAGACGATCTCCGTGCAGTGGCCGGTCCGCGTTGGATGCTAGTGGCAAGGGATCGGTCATCTTGGCGTTCATAGTGGGAGGCCTATATTCAATAGTGAATAAATATAGGCTGATGATAATTCATCTAATAGGTTAATCTTACTGCATGTCTTTTAAAATATTATATAAACTTTGCTACGCCACGTTGCATCAATGAATGTAGCTGCGCTACGGCGTAGCGAGGCTACATTCATTGCAATACTAATTCGTAGTTTTCTTTTTTTTAATAAGTTGCTATTATGACTCTCTTACCAGATCAGAGGTTTAAAAAGTAAAAGGAAAAATACCAACTCTTTTACGCCTCACTTCTGGTCACAGGCCTTCTCCTCGAAATCAGGTGAGGAGGATATCATAGTCCACCGATGCATTGGCCCAATGCGGTTTGGTGAACTTCACTGGCATCAGGCATGCAGGTTTCTTCACGAAGTCTTCCTTTACCGATGGTCTCATGTTCAGATGCACTTACAATTTAAAAAAACCCATCAGGGCACCTCAGGGGTCAGGATCGAACCCGCACCTCTCTCATAAGAACACATCATATCGCTTGACAGAGTTTAAATAAAACTTTTCGCATATTCTGTCTATTTTATTCCAAATCATTTGAAATAAGAACACGATAATTTATTCAAAATTACCGAACCAATATTCCAGTCTACGTCCAAGGTAGCACGTACAAGCCCTTAATCGAATTGTACGAGGGTCTCAAGATTAATATGATTTTATATGAATAGGGCAGTACGTGCCGACAAATGTCCCTGTCACGGAAACACGGTGTTGCGGCGTCGTAAGACGTATACTTGCATTCATGAACGCTTGCGGGTTAAGGGATTTGGGGAACAGGGAATATGGTTTTAGTATAGGCATCTTTAGGGTCGGAAAACAGGAGATGCACTAGCGTGGTTTTAGAATATTGTGTGGAAAGAGGAATGCGAAGTTGTATAATCATTATAATATTTACGAATTTTCATTGATGTGGAACATCTATAACGTAAATCCGATTTCTGGCGTGGCGTGGCATGCTATGGTGACGTCGCCACACTATATAATGGTATACCATTTTCTTTAAGGGCAAAAATAAAAAAATTATTTCAAATTACAACAGATTTATAAAAAAATGTATATAATATATACAATCTATAATATGCAGTATGCAGTAGGCCTACTCACTGTACAGTGTAGCGTACTTTTCAAGTACATTAAACAAATGAAGTCGTTATGATTTGAAATAAATTTAAAATTTTTGTCTCTAAGGAAAATAAAGTATTATGTTTATTAAACAAAGAGTCATCATTTTCGGGAAAAAATCATGATTTTTGTTTTATCTTCATGACATATTTAGGTCCTATCGTATTATATTCTTTTCTGCATTTTAGAAGTTATTTTATTTTAGCATTGTGTCCTAACAATACTAACATAAAAGTGATGATCTTCATAATTATGTTATTTCTTCCACGCGCATACTAAGCTCATTATTCTTATTCTCAAGTAATCTGTTAGCTGTGGTAGCCCCTAAAATTTACAAATTCACTTCCTCTTTGCCATGTGTTCTTGTTCTTGCTATTTTCTCCTAAACTTTCCCAATTACCGCCACTGCAAAGCAAGCATCTCATTAACTTATTCTAATCAAGTCTCCAAACTAATTAGTATGAAAATGAAGATTAAAGTCAATTTAAATATAAACAACGTTTGACATTGTCATGCGATGCCGTTGAATTATGTACGAGGTGGTATTAATTTACATTGTCAACAATAGCGCCGCGGTCGACGGCTGTTATGGCAACGGAGCATCCATCTACGTGCTATTGATCTAACTTTGTTAATTTATATTAATATAGTTTTGGAGGTATAAATTGTTATTAATGAGGTATGAGCCTATATACATGGTTTTGTATGAAAACAAATTCCGCCAAATGATGCTGTGACGCTACGCCTGATGTAAATCGATAGACGATTTGCCAATGTGACATGCAACAGATCCTGGTTGGTTATTTACTATTTCGAAACTGATAAGTGACAAATCACTGACGTTTCGAATTTCATGACATTATTATAGCATTCGGTTATGTAAATAATACAAAACACTTTTAAATTATTGACTTGTTGATTTTTATTTATAGCTACAAGGATATTGCAAGGTTGTGAGTGGATAGAATTTGGCCTAGGCGTTTATTGAACCCCATGGTTTAGGCCTTGTCGTGGCGGTGGGGCTCAGTAGCCCAGGAAAACCCCAACACCTTGGGCGACGCGAATTGAGCCATGGGGGCTCTTTGTACCCCTCTTATAAGAAGAGGGGTGAAGATGGGAACCTCACCTCATCGTACAGTCCAGACGTTAGGAGTGGTTGTTCTGTGTTGCGGGGCAACCACTCTGTGGAGGTGGCGTCGGTCCCCTGAGGGACTAGCCGTCGGTGCCCTGTTGCTTGTATATCCGGGGCACCTCACCAAAGCCGGCATTGGTGCCACTCGCCGGGTTTTAATGGATAGTCATACCTGCCTGGGAAGACCCACGCCCCAGCGGGATGCGTCGGTGCATTTCCCAGCGTAAAAGAAAAAAAAGGTGTCCATTGAAAAGACTGTGACAGGCCGGGATTGAAATCAGAATCAAAACTAATTATACACTATCATGACGGGTTGCGCCAAATTTCCAGAACGGTCAAAAAACCGTCCGGGACGAAAAAGAAAAAAAAAAAGATTAAAGAAAAATAAATCCAAAATGAATTACAATATCATTACTAATATTATAAACGTGAAAGAAGGAATGCTTTTTACGCTTTAATGTGAAAACTATTCAACCGATCATCATGAAACTTTGTATTTTCTAGTAACTACTAACTCTTTGAAGTAACATAGGATACATAAACATAATAATATTTTAAACGCGGACGAAGCATGTAACAGATAGTACTAAATAATAAATATTAATAATATATATCGGGCAACTCACACACGGTCATCTGATACCATATCTATCGAAGTATTGTTTATATTAGAAAGTGGCTCAAAGGTTACTTTCATAACATGTCGGATTTTGACGTCATCCCTTCTGGACGTAAATGGAAATGTCAATATAACGAGGGTGACTCCGTTCGAATACACATGATACAATACACCGAATATGAATATAGGGTAATTGGCGAAGTGACTTCGAAGATTTCTGTAGTGAACCGTATGAATTTGTTTGATGTTGTTTTCGATACGGTGAATATATGGGAATCAGAAAGGAATAAATCGTATATAGGTTTTTTGTTACATTTATTATTTGTCGTATTAATTTCATGACAACAAACATGCAATAGGGTTACAAGAGCACGAAGATTTTTTTTTATTCCAGCATTCGTATAGATTCCAATTAAAAATGAATTTTAATATTAACAGAGACGATTGATGTCTGCATGACCTATTATTTTGTTTCATCTATTCCTTTAACAGTTACCTTTTAATTGATAATAAAGTGAAATCAAAACTTGGCAAGGAACACAAGTTTCACAGGTTCACCTCTATTCAACTTCGCCATAACAGAAGTGAAATTAATACCTATTATAACAGTGCTACGAGATAGTCGTAGCACTACTACGAGGTTGTCGTAGCACTGCTACGAGGTTTTCGTAACACTGCTACGAAATTCATAGATTCTGCTTGTCTAAATAGAAAACTAAATAGACAACAAATTTGTAACTAATCTATGAAACACCTGGCCCGATTTTTATGGGACTTTCACTAGAATATAGCCAATGCAACAAGGTGTAACTTAATCTATATATATACTATAAAATAATCATCATCAATACGGATAAGTTAACGCGCGCGAAGTTAACAAGTGCAGGTAACAACCGGTCTTTTATACTTTTTTGTCAAAGGAAAGGTTATGTGAAAGATCTATGATCTGTTCAATGCTTAATACTATTATTGAGCCTGCAAGAGAACAGTAACGAGATATTCTGAAAGTTCGAGGTTAGATTAAGGTCGAAACTTCAGTGAATGTTTTGAGCTAACTTAGAAGTGCTCGTTAGCTTTATTAATGAAGTTTTATCTGGATGGTATTTAATGTTTATAGACAATATAAAAGGAATAAATTCTTAAAGGATATGTTAAAGTTGAACGCTTTTGTACAGGCCAATAAGCTTTGTGTATTTTTGGTAGACGAAGTGTTGGTCGGCGATTAACAGGTGAAAGGACGTGGTGTTAGATGGTCTGGTCGTCTTGTCTTGAGTTCAACAGTGAACGGATAAATGCTACTGCTGCTGTATCTGATCTCTTTTTCTATTCTTGATTGATGATGATTAATGGATGATTTTTTATATATGGAAAGGGAGAGCAACGCATCTGCATAACCTCTGATTGCGAGGATATGTATAGGTAGCCACCATAAAACTCAAGCTGCCTTTTACCATCCGAATGCCATAAAAATATATATTTCTCTACATATTTTTTTCTTCAAATAGAATATAATTCTGCTGTACGTGGATGGATTTCAATATTTTTTTCCACCAATGGGTCATTTGTATCTAAAAGACATCTGTCGGCTCCGCTAGTATCCTAATCCTAATCCTTACTAATATTATAAATGCGAAAGTAACTCTGTCTGTCTGTCTGTCTGTTACGCTTTCACGCCTAAACCACTGAACCGATTTTAATGAAATTTGGAACACAGATAGATTAGACTACGGGAAAGGACATAGGCTACTTTTTGTCGCGAAAAAAGCTTAGGTTTAAATAAACATTAATAATTATTCCACTGTTTTTAAGATTTTTACCTATATGGGCATGAAATAGGAGATTAAAGTTCGCAGGGTAGTTCAAAAAAAAATCTGTTTGTGTTTACTATACGCACGTACGGAACTGCGCTACTCCGAATTTAACGCAAGCGAAGCCGCGGGCAATAGCTAGTAATATTATAAATGCGAAAGTTTGTGAAGATGTTTGTTACTCTTTCACGCAAAAAGTACTGAATGGATTTTGATGAAACTTTATAATAATGTAGCTTATACATCAGATTAACACATAGGCTATAAGTCATCCCCGTATTCCCGGGAAGACAAAAGATGCCATTGTTAACGCAGGCGGAGCTGCGGGCAACAGCTAGTATATATAAATATAATAAACCTTTTTATACATCGCCAATACCAGGCATGACTACAGCTGGTGACATAATTATATTTCTCTTACATAAATTAAATAAAAATGATCCTTTCTTATACAATATTCTGTGGGACAAGATATTATAATTATGTATTTTGGCAAAAATATAATTTATAAGAAAAAAGCGTTAGACGATATGTTTGGAAATATTAGTTCTGTAAGATAGTTCCGCCGGTTTTCTCAAAGGGCTTGTCTTGGTGAATAGGTGGTAAAATCAATAATTGGTGTTAGATTAAATTGTATATTTTTTTATTTTGAGACATGATAGCTGAGATAATATTATTAATTAGAGAATATAATAAATTAAAATCATATAAAATATTATAACAATAGTGTAAAAAAAGGTTTTGTTTTTAATTTTTATAATATACTTAATTTGAAAAATTTACAACAGTTATTTTTACACGTGAAATAGGAATATAAAGGATACGCTCGTCAAAACTGGATAAAGTTTAATAAAGATTTGAACATAGATAGGTAGCAGCTGGGAAATTTTTCATCTTGTAGTATGTTCTCACAGGGAAAAAAGAAGATCTTTGAAAGAATGAGATGAGGGCTAGTACCAGGTCATTTGCCTATCCAACCAACATAAGCATAAAGCCTATTAAGCCAAAAAATACGTAACCTTTACCAGTAATAAAATACAAGAGGCTACGTACCAGCCATTAGCAGAGTATATAGAGTTAAAGTACGTGCAGCCACTTTCGATATTTCCCGGGAATTACCAGTCGTTTACCATTCAATGGCTGAACCGCACAAATTTTACTTATCGTATGGTCTGTTTCATCGGCTACCGTGGAGCTGGGGGATGGTGTAAGTGAGAGCAGCGGGGTAAATTCATGTTAATATTGCCAATTGGGGGGATACGATGTGCCGCGCTCCATCATCATCACATGAGCCTTTATCCGTCATGAAAAAAATATGCAAAATTGCGTTTAGATAGACAACATATTAGTCGACCATTAACCAGGTGGGAAGACGATCTCCTCACAGCCGGTTCATGTTGGATGCGAGTGGCAAGGGATTGGTCGTCTTGTAGCCTATTGAAGGAAAGTTATGTTCAGCGGTGGATAGATAATTGCTGATGAACATGGTGATGATGATGAATGCGCGTAAAAGTGCGATCAACTGTATTAACAGTACTGTAATTACCTGCCTTGCTAACATTGATACTTAGGAGGCTCTTTTTAATTTTGAGTTGATTTGTAAATACAACACTGAATAAAAAAATGTCTGAAAAAAATTTTTTATTCAACTTTCTAACTTTCTTCAGTCCAACAATCGTCAGAGCTTACAGAATTTGGTCCTAACGTTTCATCCTGCACCTTGGACCAGCCCGGATCACGACAGTAACACGATCTCAGGCTCGTTAGCGGTGGTAATGAGATTTTAACTTTCCTCCACCATGATAAGGGCAATTTTCTCTAAAACACGGACTCACCGTGTAATCGCTTCTCAATATGTATTGTACCGAGACGTGTTAAGGTTGATTTAGGTCAACAATAATTGTTATGAAGGAGCATTATGGAAAGTTTGTGCTGTTCACAAAATAAACGAGTTAGGCCCGTTCGGACGAGCGTTTTTTTAACAAGCGGTAAAAACCGTTTGAATGAGACTTATGGCCACCCATGTATCTGTTCACACGAAGGCGTTTTTAAAACGCTTTTTTATCGAGCACTGTAACTGTTGGACTTTCAACGTTGAGCGTTTGACGGTAAATCGAGTTCAGCATGCCAAACTCGCAACTCAACCTGACGTCGGGTTTCACCGCGACGGTTTTGAGGTGCTCGAGCGAAAGACATGATATCATTCATTGAGTATGTTATGTGTTTTGTATAAAAAAAAAACGCAAATGCATGCTGCTACGCTGCGCCGGTTTTGCGCTCAGATTGGTCGACTGATGGAGGAATTTCCAATGTGTCGTACACACAGATCACTGGTTGGTTGAATTGCTATTTCGTCAGTGACATTTAACTAACCACATCGGATCTTTATTGGCCCCGTTACTGCCCTACTCGGTTGAATACTCGATGATAGAGACCAATATTAATGATTTTAAATTAACATGCTTATTTTCATCATTTAAAGTATTTAAAACGGGATATTTACCATGTTTTTTAATATTGTTTTGCGGAGCTCGATATTTCGACATTGTCTACGAATGTCATGTTCACGAGACTGGAAAACAATATTAAAAAACATGGTAAATATCCCGTTTTAAATACTTTAAATAATATTCATGATGTCACCCGCGTACCTTACATTCCCGCGGGAGTACAGGGATATATTAGTCTATGTCAGTCGTAAATAATATAAGCCTTCTATTGGTAAAATAATCTCAAAAATCAATTGGGTAAATCCAGACTCCAGAGATTAGGGGGTTATGAATAGAGGTAAACAAACTCACAAAATCACAAAATTATAAACTCATGTACTCACAAAATATAGTCTATTAAAATAATAAAAAAAAAACAATTTATTATTTTCAAAAATAAAATATTGAGTAATAAAATAGGTTCATCTTTATTTCGTAGGTTGTTTAAAACTTGTACACTTGTAAATTGTCCACTGATGGTCATATAACTGAATCGCTGTTTAAAATAGAGTACTAACAAAAGGCTAAGAATTATAACCGATTAATTATTGATCTATGTTGTTCGAAATAAATATTTATTTATAATTTTTTTACTTCCTTCACCCTAACTAACAAGCATTACCTCTTTATTATATAATATGGGTTAAGTATTTTCAAAAGAAAAAAAAGTCTTTGGAGTAAACTTTAGAGGTACTTCGTTAAAATAATATTTTGTTTCTCACGAAACATTCAAAAGTCAATCAAAAGTCATTCAAAAGTCAGTCAAAAGTCAATTTTGCAGCAATGAATTGAAGATTCAAAAATTCAAAGATTCGGACACGACCAGAGGCATATCTGTAAGTACCAGGAGACTATAAGCGAATAGACGATAATATGTTCCGATATTTCAGTTATAACGCGACACGGGACCGTAAGGAGGAAGGAGGTCCGCCTTGCTATTGAAACTATTACTAACTACTTGGAGTTAGATGCAAAATAGTTTCGTGAAACGAGAATTAACTTGTCCATCATTGGCTTTGTATGCAATACGACAATCACAGGAATCGATTTATATTAAACACTAGCTTTCTTCAGCTGACTGCTTTGTTTGAATTGAAATTGATATCAGTCACGTAGAGAATGTTATAATTAAAATAAGTATTTTGTAATTTTATGGAGAAAATCACAGATTTATATATACAGATGGAGTGGCAAGAACAAACAGTATAATGGAATGGTACTTTTCATTCAAGTGTGAATGACAATCCTGTGACAACTAGTGCAGACGTGCAACTGTGTGCGTATTTTTTTTTTCAAATTTTCAAGCATTAATCTCACTGCTGGAAGGCTGCACTGTGCCACGCTCCCGCTTTCTGCTTTTTTCGAGAAACAACTTTTCTGTGCGGAGATAATGGTAGGGCCCAGGTTCTCCTTCTCTATATTAGGCGAGAAGTTTTTTAAAATTAGTAAGTTTTTACGTGAGGGCTTTTTTGCGGGGTTCGCAGAAGTCTGCGAGTAGTAGTTTGCAGCCAAATCATGCCATCATGACCGGGGTGTTACTTTTCGCTCACATAATACCGGCGTAAAGTGACAGCTAAGCTGTCGCGTTTCGTGCGGTTTGTGAGTTTCCGGTGGCCCATATAGGAAAAGGAGGGCAACGCATCGGCATAACCTGTGGTTATGTGGATGTTTCTGGTGGTAAGGGTTCGACTGTTAGTTTCCTGTTTAGACTGTTAGACTGTAAGACTGTTAGCCCCTCCTATGATATAAAAATATGGCGAGGAGGGTATCGGGCCATAGTTTACCGAGGCGCTGGCCCAATGCGGGTTGGTGAATTTCACATACCTTCAAAGACTTTTAATCATGGCATGCGATGTTTCCTTCAACGATGGGCGAGCGATGGTCTTGTGTAAAGAAATTAAGAACCCATTCCGAAAGATCACACGTTCAGGATCGAACTCAGACCCTTTCGCTCAAGAGGTGGAGTCCATACCTAGGACCTGGACCTAGACTATCCTTGTATTTAACTATTTTTTTTTTCATGTTGCAGTGTCCTTTTCAGACCTACCAGGGCCTCGGCACACTGGCGTGTATGGTTACCGCGACCACCACCTCCCCTCGTAATTACACTAACGGTATCCTAATTTTATACTTGCACAGAGAATGCTTGAATTATCCCCAGAAACTGAGGTTTATCAGCTTTCTTGCCATCTGACATCACAAGTATGTTTGTCTGGAAGTAACAAGGTCAAAAGATAAAACGATTGAGCTTCTG
Organism: Lycaena phlaeas; assembly: GCA_905333005.2. Classification (NCBI taxonomy): domain Eukaryota; kingdom Metazoa; phylum Arthropoda; class Insecta; order Lepidoptera; family Lycaenidae; genus Lycaena; species Lycaena phlaeas. Next base: position 1,561,241 of record HG995175.1, on the reverse strand, counting down.
GCATTGGCATACATATTAATAAAACTAGAAGACTATTAATAAAACTAGAAGACTATTAATAAAACTAGAAGACTATTAATAGAACTGAAGAATTTCCAACCAATTTATATTGTGGTCTAAAAACTCGAAGCCTCCCCAAAGCGATGTTCGCGTAACGTTTTCACGTGAATGTGACAAATCGCCAGTGATTTAAATATCACGTGTCTACTATGCGAGTGACCTATGAAATATCACGAAAGTGATTTTATTTATCGAATCAAATGTACTATTTGTGGGAAAAGTAAGAATTAATAATATTACACGGTACGTTATTTTTACCAGTGATCAAAGAATATCATGTACGCTATTAAATATCAACCCACATGCCCACTTACTGGGCGTCTCCTCGAAATCGGGTGAGGAAAGTTAAGTTTAAGGCTATAGTTCACCGATGCGCTGGCTCAATACTGATTGGTGAACTTTGGAGACTTTCAATGTTAGCTTGAAAACTTAAGCCATACACAATGTAGTACATCGCTGGTGAGTGAACGATGGTCTTATGTTTAGAGTGAACTTAGATATTAAATATAACCCATTTCAAGGAATCACGGGGGGTCAGAAACGAACCCGGACACTCACTTAAGAGGCCCAACCCATAACCACTGCACTATCGTGGTTATAATTCTATTGATATTAAATATGAGTAGTTACAATTTCCTATAAGTCGCGTTAAAACTGGGACACTTTTTGTTTTCTTATGTTTACGCGAATTCCAATCATTATAATGAAACGACTTTTACGGATTTTATCGCGGCTTATTTCTCCCGTGACCATGGTTGCTATAAAGTATCCGAAACGTCGGGCATATAAAAAAACTCAATAACCCGCGACAAAATCCGTAAAAGTTGTTTCATTATAATGGAACACTTTTTCGATAATATTTAAAGCAATTGTAACAATAATGTTTTCAGGATTTTCAGTCGCAATAAGACGAAAACTGTAATATTCATAAAGAGCATCTTTTATTCGCTCCAAAGCATTCGAGGATTCCTCAAGATGCATCCCGCAAAGCTCACGACCCAAATGAATATATTGCATGCCATTTAAATTAAATTTGGAATTGCGAGGAATTTGCGAAATCTATATATGAATATATTTGAATTTTATTCCACGTTATATTTAAAATGCTAAGGTCAATTTTTGATATTCACAGTTAATTATCAAAATAAGTTAATGTGATATGTGTATAAATGGGAGTAACTTAGTGGGAATTCTTATTATGAGATGTTTAATAATATTGACAGTAATTCAGCGAGCCACACAGTCTTTACAGTAACTGTCTGAGTGCACATGCGTGTGCATATGCATTAATAAATCGTGTTTAGCATCTGGTGGTTTTAATGTAGCAGTTATAAGTTAATCAATAGTATTACGTTAGTTAAAAATATATATGATAACATGAGTAATAAACAATGCCTTTTCGTTTTCTAATTTATCAACGTTGGTTTTAAAAAGTATTTTTGAGTTGTGCGCGGTTCATAATGAACGGAGAAATCTGTAAAAACACAAAAAATAGAACCTCGAATTTAATGAACAACGAAGCGTTGTGATATTCAAAAGATTTGTTTGTCTCATGCACAAGGAGAATAGAATGCAGTGCGCGAGCTAAAAGTGACTTCGTAAATATACCATTTCAAACAGTTATAATCAACGTTGTGTGGTAATGATCCACACAAATATTATGAGCTATTAACAATGATGCATTTGAGTGTTATAATTAATAGTGCGAGTCTAAAATATAAGGGCATTAAGGCAGCGCCCACAAAGAGGTGATTTATATGCCGCGACATTTAAGGAACGTATCCACTAGCAGATAAGTATCGAAAAACAACCGGCGGTCTAGACTAGTGTTTGTGGGATTCATAAACAAGCAGATTTTCAAGATGTTTATGGCAAGAAGACCAACAATTGACGGAAAAAAATCGGTTATCTGTAAAGTCGGTTTACTGACGATAGTTGAACGTGACAACGACATAAGAAAATACTGATGGGCCAATTGTGCCTCTTTGTTAAGCCTTATATGTAATGACTCAGAGCGAGGTAGCGCCGCACGAGTCATGTTTTTTCGTGCGTGCAGCCGGCTCCATCGAATGACGTTGTCATGGCAAAAAGTTAGCGATGATGCTGGGACTCAATTCCATGAGCTGGTAGAAAAATATTTGATGCTTAACTCAACCGAGACATGACTCAACAAAACACATATTCCACGATTTTTGTGCTTAAACATAAAACAGCTATTTACCATTGTAAATGTGAAAGAGGTTGTGCCATGCCATATTCCAGTATCGTCCTCTAGCACCTCTCTCTAACGCTATGCTGACCCATTGAGGGGGAGTTGAAAGGAGGGCAAAGCATACCTTCTAGTTCAATGGATGCCTATGGGTCGGTCGGTCGTCGATAGTCGACATAAGACTCCAACTGCTACTTGTAAAGAGGTAGTGCCATGCTGCTTTGCAATCGGGCCGGTACCGGAGTGGTACCTCTTGCTCACATAATACCGGCGTAAAGTGACAGTTATGCTGTCGCGTTTCGTGCGGTTTGTGACTTTCCGGTGGCCTATTGGAGGGATAGGGAAAAGGAGGGCAACGCATCTACATAGCCTATGGTTGTGTAGATGTTTATAGACGTCAATACTCGCCAAAAAGCTTCGACTGTCGATTTGCCCTCTAATGCTATAAAAAAAAACTGCTCGTTTGCCTCCGTTTACATAAAAAATACTAGGTACTAGTGAAAAAGTCTTCTAGATAGATAAAGAGAAAATAAAATTTTCAAAATTATTTAGTCGGCTTGGTGCGGAGGGACGCTAAACTCATACAATGGTAACTCAGATCTGCGACTCGCTGCTGCTGGCAGGACCAATAAGCGGAGACAATGGGCTTGTATTAACTTAACTTATGGCCTTCATATACTTTACTATATGGAGACAAACCGGCTGACGTGCCAGAAAGTCGTGGCGCAGATGTTAAACATCTATAACCGAAGAAGATCCAATATACATAATATTGTAAATAGTTCTAACCCATATATTGTCTTGCTGCTGGGCATGGATCTCCTTATCAAAATCAGGTGGTGAGGGCGTTGAACCAGCCAGTTCAGCGATGCGCTGGTTCAGCAATGCGCTGGTCCAATGCGGTTTGGTTAACTTCACACACCTTCAATGACTATAAATCTCATAGGCATACAGGTTTCAGGATGAGCCCCCATATCAAGTACCTGGGGCTCATCCTAGACGGCGGATGGACCTTCGGCCTTGAACGGACGGCAAAACGTTGGGACCGAGAGTCGTGAAGGCGGCGTGCGCTGGGCATAGTCCTCCCGAACCTCGGAGGAGGTTTTAGTGGGGTAGTGCACCTGATGCAAGTCCCCACACACGTCAGTGTGCTTACTCGAGGCCCTGAAATGGAGCGAAAGCATTTCCACTGCGACATCAAAAAAAAAAAAGAAAAAAAAAGCAGGTTTCCCTATGATGTTTTTCACGAGGTGCAGATGTGAAATCTATAATAATTGAACAATAGACACGTATTCTAATACCCGAATACTCAAACTCCTTTCTGTCACTTAGGCCTCCTACGATTGAGCATATCTTTATTCAAATTGTATATACAAACGTCACTCAAGCAATTTGAGCGAAGATTAATTAGCTAAGCAGCACTTGCCACTTCCTATCAGTCTCGTAGATCAGGTTAGTTAACAATTGTGACGTAGACGAAATCCAGCAAACATATAAAACCAAACTATAATCCTTATTAGGAACGCTGCAAGTGATGTCAAAATAATACTCGTCTCGGTTGTATGTTAAAGGAACAAACTTCTAAACGCTACGTAAAATAACCCATAACCGGCGCAGAGCTAAGTAGTTAATAATTCCTTCGAGGAGATGTTTTCAAACGTACCTTTTAGTTAAATAGTTTTGTAAAGTTTCGTAGATACGTCCGCGATGTCACGGTGGCCCAAGGAGGTCTCCTTTGCGGTTCTGTCTTTTAATATCTTATACTTTTTACCATATTTTATATTAATAGTTATGTAGCAATAAGTTCAGTTTGGGCGGATTTGTGATTAATTTTAAACTTACAAGAATTTTTAAAATAATATCTTAGAATATAAAAAAAAGATTTTATTTTTAACACGCTTTTATTAGCTTTGTATGTTTGTATGCTTGTATGTATGTTTGTAACCGACTTCTTTGAGCTCGATTTTGTCCTACTTTGAACGATCAGAATTAATTCAAACTTTGCACACCTGTTAAAAACCGATGACAATGCAATAATTCGATAACAAATTCCGATTATACCAATTAGATTCGCCAGGATAAATTAATTCCCTTCCGCATCCTTTGCATGCGAGTAAGAGAGATAGAGCTAGTGCGCGAACTCAGAGAGACTTGTAAAGCGTGTTTTTTTTTTTGTTTTTTAAACTATAATTTATTTTACAAATTATATTTGATATTTTGAGCGAAGATTAATACACTCTCTGATACAGTCTGGCGCAGGACGAGCGCGAGAGTGCAAATAGTAGTAGTGCTTGCCCCCTTGACCTGTATAAAAAAGTATCAACCCTTTTATGTCCCACTGCTGGGCACGGGTCTCCTCCTCGAAATCAGGCGAGGAGGGTAATGGGCCAATAGTTCACCGCGCTGGCCCAGTGCGAGTTGATGAACTTCACATACCTTCAAAGACTTTCAATCTCATCAGGCATGCAGGTTTCCTCACGATATTTTCCTTCACCGGCGAGCGAGCGATGGTCTCGTGTTTGGGGGTGCACTTAGAAATTAGAAAAACCCATTTCAAGGCACACACGGGGGGATCAGGATCGAACCCGGACCTCTCGCATTAGAGGCCGAGTCCATCCACCACTGGACCACCGTCGCTCTAACCTTCTTGACCTGTATAATATATTATAATATATTAATTTAATAGGCAACGAACCGAGTAGCCTCAGGCGATACATAGCGAGTGCTCTCGTTCGAGCGTGTACAGCTACCATTAGATATCGGTAACACTACCGAATGAAACACCGAATACTTAATTCAAAGTAAGTTGCTTATATTAAAATCTGCAAACATATGCAATTCATATGACATTATATTATATAGCATTTTTTAGACATTGTAGTCTAATCTTATTGTTTTATATCGCCATTACTTTATATCGTTATAAAATTTTTCAACTCTTGAAATCAATTCACAAAGCTAACTTTGCCGTATAAGTATTTAAAGGCATTCGACCGTTTTTTATAGTATAGAATTGCAAGCCTTGCGATTAACGACGCCCATTAACGTCCACATAACCAGAGGTTATGCAGATGCCCTCCTTTTCCTCTTTTTCCCTATCCTGTAATGGGTTACCGGAACCTCACTAACCGCACGAAACGCGACAGAATAGCTGTCACTTTATGCACTTCATGTGAGCCAAAGTTTCCTTTGCAGTCGTCCGGGCCAATTCGGCTGCAAAGCAGCATGGTACTACCACTTACAAGATAACTGTTATAAAAGTAAGTCTTTTTTTCATCACCTCTGATAACAGTTATCTGTTGACTGCTCTTATAGCCTTATACGTCAAAGCTAACTTTGTGAATTGATTTCGAGAGCTTGTAAAACTTTTAACGATATAAAGTTATCGCTAGAAAGGCAAAAAAGGAAAAAATCCAACACTTGTAGTTACCGTGATCAGCTCAGATGGGAGAGACTGCGTATTGTAACTTAATAAGCCCCACCATGGTTCAGGCCCTGTCGTGGCGGTGAGGTTCAGTAGCCCAGGGTGAGCCCAGCAACTTGGGCGAAGCGAATCGAACCAGCAAGGGGCGAGGATAGGAAATCTCGCCTAATTGTACTGTCCCGACGGTTTTAGTGGGTAGCGCTTGGGAAAACCCACTTCCCCGTGGAATGCTTAAGCGCATTTTCCGGCGTTAAAGAAAATAAAAATAGTAACTGATCCTAAATATTTAGTTGGATGATCTGTTAGTTTGTTGGTTTCAATAACACAATACTCTATCTGTCCTGACTTGGGCCATTCTGGGAGGCCGAAGTTTGTAATGTCATTACTTGAAAGTTTGCTTTGTAAGAGCCGCTGGGGCGGGCTGAGATGCTACTCCGTTTTACTTATTTTTATAAACGGGATCAGCTATCATCTAATCAAATGATGCTGTGGAAGTGCTACCGAGATGCAAGTTGTAGAAGCCTCGCCTTTAATCAAAGTTATTTCTGTCATATTCTGATATTACTAGCTGTTTTGACATGATTATAAAAAGTACCTAAGCGCGGTTTTATTCATAAAGTATATTTTTTATTAAAAATAAAAGCTTAAATCCTCGATAAGATTGGCAAATGCGAAATAATATTTTATGTAAAAGATACTATTGCTATCAATGTTTTAAATCGGTAGATACGCCCATAGTAGGACCGCTCCAAAATGTGTCCAACCTCAAATTAGTGAGCTCACTCATTTGCAATCAGTGCGACAGAGAAAGTAATATACATAATTTGTGTCACACTTTTGACGGCGAGAGCATATCTAACGATTTAAATCTTTGATTGCTATCTCCAGGCAAAAAATGACGTGTCATGCCATGCCTTGTATTTTTAAGAATTATTGATCCTTATATTAATATCGATATTTCATATCTCAAGAGCGTCCCACGACGGCCATTTTTTATTTCATCTGACCACTAGTTTCGGAGATTAGAGAAACCGAGAACCATTTCAATATTAGTCAATACCCTGTGGAAATAGACACTTGACTTGATAGTGACGCAGGTCCTGAATCCAAAACTGGACCATGGTCATAGTTCAGACAGAGTATATATTCAGCGGCCTCCCGCCGTAGACGACGAACAGGGGTGCGTCGGAGGCGCTATTTAATGCGCTGCCAGTAACACCCCTGTGCTCGTGTCAGGCTCGGGATGGGTACACGGGCCTCGCTAGACAAGACGTCGTGGGGACTGCCAAGTCGTAGCCGGGCAGTCCTCCTACTGTGGAGTACCCCTATCTGGTCTTGCCGGGACCAGTCTGGTCTAGAGCGTTTCCCGTTGCCTGCGGTCCGGGCCCCTCAAATAGCGGCTGAAGGCTCACGCAGCGGTTTTAGTGGGTCATTGCGAGTCCCCTCACACGCCAGTGCGCCTACCCAAGGACCTGGTATTCTCAGAAAAGGATTTCCACTGCGTCATCAAAAAAAAAGAGTATATCCCGGTCGAAGTAGTCAGGCAGCTGCAGCTTTGGCTTCTAATCCCGCCAAATGCACAAGTTCTTATGAGCTTATTACGGGTTGACGTGGTACTGTTGAATAATATTTATTCATAATGGATGATACTATTTTAATCTTCAATGTCAAATATTAAAATTTTAAAAAGGAAACCTCACCCAACAAACAAACAAACTCAACCACAAAATCATTACAGGCAAAAGCTCCACGTCAGATCTATGACGTCGTCCCGCCATTATAGACCACGTGATACACCTACAAGCGTTCTAGCTAATATCTATATAGAATACTAACCGGTTCCCGCGGTTTCAATTGATGAAAACCTCTCACAAATAAGTGTTACTGTAAACCTTTTTTTTAATATCAGCTAGTGGTGCCGGAATATTTTTTCAGTTACAGTAATTGTTTTATTTACTAACCTTCATCAGCCAACCCAACACAAAAATAATAATCACTAGGCACCATGTTTTTATAAAATACTAAATTCTTACTAATATTATAAATGTGAAAGTAGGGATGTTTGTTACGCTTTTACGCGAAAACTACTCAACCGATCATCCGAAACTTTGTACACATAATATTCTCGGAGATACTAGAAGTAACATTGAAGACAAAAAGATATTTTTTTTGCTAATACGGCCGAAGCCGCGGGCAATAGCTAGTAGTATATAAAATATCTTCTATCGTTTTTCGTCCATTGGACTATATTCGAAGTTTTGAAGTATCTAAATTATAGAGTGGTTAGTCAAAAATGAAACACATAATGCTACGGGAACGCTAAACTAAGTTGGCAGAGCACTTTTATTACATTTCATGCTATCTCTCATTAAAAATATGTTTTCTGATAACCAATTATGTTATAACGTATAAGTTACGAAGCTATAAAACAAAACGGAGGAATACGCCGCAGCACTCCAATTAAATATAAAAGATCAAAGAAATATTGTTGAACATTATCAAAGCCACTTACGAGTAGACTCGACGTTTGTTTGTTTGGATGTTTTACTAGCGTTGAATGGGTTTTGATATAACTATGTACTAGCCGTACCTCGCGGCTTTGCACGTATCAATATTAAAACGAAAACTACTACATATTATAACCTTTTTCAATTAAGTTATTGGGTTATGTATTCTTTACCTGAAACTTCTTTAGTGCGGCTAAATCTATGCTATTGATTATTGTATATTATGTTTGTCATAATAATTATCAACGCTTAGGCCCCGTTCATTCGTGCGCTTTTTCAACGAGCGTTAAAAACACGGTTTAGTGACAAACAGATGTGATGTATTTGCTAAAACGTAAACGTTTTAAAAATCATCGATTTGTTGTCGAGCCCTCTTGGATTTTTGACGTGGATCGTTGGATGTTAAATCGAATTGAGCATGTCGAGCTCGCAACTTAAGCATACGTCTGGTTTAGAAGCAACGCTTATAAAGCCCTCGTGCACGGGGCCTTACAGTTGTATATATATTTTATGTATAATGTATGAATGTATGTTTGTTACTCACATACAAATAAGATATGTTAATGTAACAATATTTATTAACTTTATTTTAAAGATTTTTTTTGAATTCGAAACCGGTTTAGTATCTAAAAATACAGCATACATCCAAACTCACAAACCTTTGTGTTTTATTATTTAAATGAATTAAAAAATGATATAGCAAAATCCATCCTTAAAATTGTTTAAGCTATCTAGCAATAAAAGGCACTTTAGTATACAAAACATTAGCAATGGGCACTACAATAAAGCGGTAAAAGCGCTTTAAAAGCGGAGCGGAACAGCATTAGCAGGTGTACGGTGCATTAGTGTGCGTCCTGCAGCGGACACTGATTAATATCTCGCTGGATTGCTTATGTAATCGCACCTACATCCTTACGGCCAGTATAAACTTTAAAAATAAAAGAAAAATACAAAATTATTAAACATAAACTCCTCACGACTTTATAAGATTCTTTCTACATATTAAATCATATTGATACATGAAAGATGGAATGGAAGACAGCGAATTGGCCTTCTCCCACCAAGTTTGAAAGTTAAGACAGCTATGCTGTTGCATTTAGTGCAGTTTGTAAATTTCCGGGAATTTTGGGAATTCCGGGAGTCATTTTGGGAAAGTTAAAAGGACCATAATGCTGTGACTGCTCTTTTGCCCCCTAGTGCCATAAAATATGGAAATATCCCAAGTGGACTTGCGTCCCAGAGCGACGCCCCTCACCTCGTTGGCTCTGAGAAAAAAAATGTAAGAAAATACAATAATTTTCCGATCTCCAATACAAAATGATATTCCAATAATACGTCACCTCAAACGGAAACAATTACATGGAAGTATTGTGACGAATTCAATAATATATTTGAACGTATGTGTATGCTTGGAATTTTCATGACAATATCTTTTGGGAATCCGAGCCGAATTGCTACGGAGCGAAGAACCGACGGAATGCGCAATTATTGTTAACGGCGACACTCGGAGCATCATCACCTTCGAGGATACATGCCTCAGGAAAATATAATATGCGAAATAATATAAATCTGTATGGCATATCATGTATTTTTATTAGTCGAGACAGTTATGTGCCACTTAGGCAATGTTGTCTATGGTATGAAGAAAAGGCGAATCAAAGGATCTTATTGCAAATATCGCTTTAACTTTTACAGACTTCTCGTAAGCAGTAGTTTCTTGCTACTTTTTCAACGAGTAATATCACCAGGCTTGCAGACACGTCATGTGATGACGACTTTGAGACAATCGCCCGTCATGTTCATTCGCGGAGTGATCTGGAAAATCATATTATGCTTCCCTAATCTAAGATGTAAAAAGATGCCAGTCGACCTGCACTTATCTTAGACGCATCATAACTGTTAGATGTATGAAATAAGCGAAATGGTAGTAAGCGATCCTTTAAAAATATATGCTTTTTAAAAACGAACTTCGATAAAAAAATTAAACCAAGTTTGTATTTGGCATTTTGGCTTTCGGAATCAAACTCTCGGTCAGTCTCGAGTGTTTTTTCAGCCCGTCATATCCGTTCAATTCATTTTATTTGCTGAAAATAAATAGCTTTTTAGTTGGACGCAAATTTGCACTGACACCGCATCATTGAATGAAAACACACGTGTGTATTTTTATGAATAAGTCGTTAGAAAATTTAAAAATTGGGTTACGTATAAAGATTATCTGTCACTGCTTTACAATTGATTATAATTTATAGGTGTTGGTTAGAGATAAAAAAAAAAATAGTAAAAATATCAACTTTTCGAGTACATCTCACTGCTAGGCACGTTCTCCTCTCGCAATCATGCGAGGAAGGTACTGAGTCTTAGTTTACATTGGTTAACTAAGACTCAGTACCCTCCTTTGCGTGATAGCATCTAACCAACGTATCGACGTTCGCTAGATACGAAATTCCTCTCGGAAAAGCTTCACATGCCTTCAAAGACTTTTAATCTCACTAGGCATGCAGGTTTCCTCAAAATGTTTTCAGCAAAAATTCATTTCCAGGAACCACGGAAAGTCAAGATCAAATTCGGTTCTTTCACTCAAAAGGCCATACTCACTCATACGTATTTTATTTTATTCGAAAGACCTACAACTATCTTACAAAAATACAATCAGCCTTTAAAATAGTTACCTAATGCCCGAATACTGAAACGTAACTTAAATTTAGGAGCTGTTTACTTTTTGATGATTGGACTTATGGATTTAAGACGTGCTTAGCGTGGCATTTGAGAATTTGGGCGTAAGAGCCATTTAACAGTCTTCACTAACATTTAACTAAAACAATGCTAGAAAAGTGATTTAATAGTTATAACAAAGATAATTAGAAAGTACGCTTTACTTTCTATATAGATAGAGCTATTTGGGAGATTATCCAAAAAAATCAGAAGTGTACATGCGTTTTATCGAATTAGATTTTGTATTGGATATATCAACAGAAGCTTGGTTTACAGCAATGTTATTTAGATTCATACAGGGCCTTATTAAAAGCGTTTCTACGGTTACAGTTCACCGACACGCATTCTTCTGCTAATAGCTTCAAATGTTTCTGTTGCTTAGTTATCTTCTTTCATAGCTCTGAAGAGTCTACTGTACTATTTAGTATTTTTAGTAGGTATACTATATACATCTACCTAATTGTCATGAATAATTTAACAAAAGATAGTCAAAATATATTAATGTAAAAAAGAACCTTATTAACCTAAACACTTCCTTGAAATAAAAGAAAACACACCTGTTATTCTCAATAATAAATATCTTTCTGTCCTACACATCCACAAAAATGTCAATTTACATTATTTTACGTATATCCTACAAAACGCAGCGTTTTCAACCCAATTTTCCCCCCGTGTATTACAAGTTATGAGCTCCGTGCATGAAGCTCTTATACACCACGCTTTATTATGACAACTTATTCCGCAAACAAACTCCAAACATCAAGGCCTAGACCACGTCAAATGAGCCCTTAGTGCCTCGTAATAAGCACCATAATACCCTGAAACGTTGAATAATGTCCTATGTACATGTATTTTAATGTAACTCCATTCCCCAGACGGAGGATAATTGTAAAATGGTGAGAGAAAGGTTTTTTGTTTAATTAAAATTATTTTCCTTCCGTTCACGCTTTGTTATTTCGTTCTTACACACTTTTGTAACTATCGTCATCAACCCAGTTTCGTCGATCTTTTATGAACGCCTAGTCTTTCATGAACGCCTAGTGACCTCGTGAATTTAAATTTGTATGTACGAATGTTAGTTATGTTAGTTACTGGCATATTGGCAGACGTGGTACCTGATGGTAAGTGGTTGAGGTTTTTTGGAGTTTTTTTTGGAGTTGGTGGCGCATGAACCTGGCACTTAGGGAATTCTTTAATGTGTTCAAATGCTACATGTGAGGCACTTCCTCGAAATCAGGCGAGGAGTTATTAGGCCGTATTTGCTTGGTTCAATGTGGGTTGGTGAACTTTACACACCTTCGAAGACTTTCATCTTATCAGGCAGGTTTTATCACTATTTTTTTCACCGTTGAGCGAACGATGGTCTCGTGTTTTTAAGATGCACATAGAAATTTAGAGAAACCATTTGACATCACAGGGGGTCAGGATCGAACCCGGAGTCACTCGCTCAAGAGGCCGAGCCCTACCCGGATCATCGTCGCTCATGATATGCTGTATTTTATTATAGAAGAAAAAAAAAGAAAGAAGATCACATCACTTAATAGTAAGTAATCAAAACCCATAAACAAACATTGCATTGACCTAAACATAATCTTATTGTTGCTTCAAATAGCTTTAAATGCTAAATCATTTAAAATACTCAACAGATTTTAACGTTTTATCTTAAAACATAAAACAGTGGTGTACGGGCGATGTTTCACTGCCCCACTCCCAGCCCCATTCCCACTAGTCCCACTCGAGTGCTTCTCGGTTTTCATTAAAAGCTTGTCCCGCCCGCCCTGACGTCATTTCCGCCCATTACTAACCGCCTAAAACATTCTCTCAAGGATAAAAGTAAAAGCTATCTACTTAATAAATTAAATCAATTTTAAAACAACTTTCATTGTTCCGTAAAACTGTTTGAAATATTTAATGGTAATGATTGGATGAGTTTAGGAACTTTCGATTTTAGACGATTACGAATTGATGATATTGGAAACGACGATGACGTTTGGTCATTTACACTATCATCAATTCGTCATCGTTTTGATGAATTTAGACTTCAAAATGGACGAAAATAAGCTCACTCGATACTATCTAATAATAAAAACACACAGATACGCATGCACGCACGCCCGCTCATACGTACGTACGCATGCATTAACACACACACACACATACACAAACACACATATTAAAAAAATAGGAATTGTAAACGACTTTTTATTTCCTTCTCATATCTCTCTGTCTTTTTTTAAAAGGCGACACAAAAGCCATGAGTAAAACTATGCATTAAACACGACCCATCTCTCTACTTCGCAGAGCTCTAAAAACTTCATTAAAACTTTTCGTAATTTTACTGTGCTGAGGGCCTCACCTTCCATTTAGTCTCCAAGTTTAATGGCTGTGACAGATGAACATGCATGACATTATTCATATGCTTTTAACGATTGTAATGTTAGTTGGTAGCAAACTGATAGAGTAAAGAGCTAAGTGGAGTTTTTTTTAGCTTAGAAGGACAAACGAACAGTCGAAGCCTTGCGACTATCGACGGCCATAAACATCCACATAACCAGCAATTATGCAGATGCATTGCCTCCTTTTCCCTATCTCCCCCAATGAGTCAACGGAAACTTACAAGCCGTCCGATCGCGACAGCTTAGCTGTCACTTTACACTGATTTAATGTGAACGAGAGATACCTCCCCGGTCGTGCCAATTTAGCTGCAAAGCAGCATGACACTCTTAATAAATTGGTGGTAAGAGAAATTAACATAAGCAACATCTCCAGTTTTGCATGCATGTAATATGTACATTGTATGTACATATTACATGCTTTGTACTACTATCCTTTCCTTTTTGTTTCTTTAACGCCGAGAAATGTACTTAGGCATCCCGCGGGGGAGTGGGTCTCCCCAGGCGGGTATGTGGGACTCGCTGCGCCTGAAAGCTGGTAAATGGACGTAGCTCTACCCACTAAAACCCGGCGAGTGCCACCAATGCCGCATTTGGTGAGGTGCCCCGGATCTACAAGCAACAGAGCACTTCGACGGCTAGTCAGTACCTCAGGGGATCGACGTCACCTCTACAGAGGGGTTGGCCCGCACCACAGAACAACGCCCCCTAACTTCGGGACTGTACAATAAGGCGAGGTTCCAAACCACTAACTACCAACATTGCAGTTAATGCAGAATCTGCTTTGCATCGTTTATAGGTTCGTTCTCTTTTAAAGGAGCTATTTGTTATTTTATCACTAAATTCTCTAAGGCCTACGGTCCTTTATGAACTCAATTTTACACGAGAATGCACGAACTGCTTCAAATAAGCGAATAAATTAATTAAAAATCTAGCCAATTAATAGGCCTTTTCCAATTTCGTAACACTTATTTATTTTATATTCCGTTTTTCAGACATACTTCGAAATTTGTCTTCACATTACCGATTAATGATATCACTTCTATCGATAGCATCGTTTTCATCATAGCATCCGTCAAATCGGTAGTACATATATTTATTGACGGTAGCATCATTCCCATCTTTAGCATGCCTATCAATGGTATCATCACTTCAATCGTTACCATCCCTATCAAGGCTCGTATCATTCTCATTCGAAGCATGAACGGTAGCATCATTATCATCTTTAGCATGTCTATCAACGGTAGCATTACTTCAATCGTTACCATCAATATCAACGCTAGTATCATTCTCATTCAAAGCATGAACGGTAGCATCAGTACCATCTTTAGCATATTTATGAAAGTTATCATCAATCCAATCGACAGCATCCCTATCAACGCTAGTATCATTCCCATTCGAAGCATGAACGGTAGCATCAGTACCATCTTTAGCATGTCTATGAAAGTTAGCATCAATCCAATCGGCAGCATCCCTATCAACGCTAGTATCGTTCTCATTCGAAGCATGAACGGTAGCATCATTACCATTTTTAGCATGTCTATCAACGGTAGCATCAATCCAATGGATAGCATTCCTATCAACGCTAGTATCATTCTCATTCGAAGCATGAAGGGTATGATTCCTATCGTCTGCCTACTTCTGTCTGATTATAATGAGACAAAAAGCACCATGAATACAGTCTTACAGCGTTCGTTTTAATGAATTCCCAGCTCGGCACAAATTAATTCACTTACGTGCACGCGCCCTAGTTTTACCGCTCCAAGAAATTTGTAAGCAGCTCTTTAGCATTGACTTAATATGACCTGTTTTTATTTTCACTCAAAAAGATGATGTGAAAATGAAGGAAAAGCATTCTTATCATCATTATCATCATCATCCTCATCATCCTCATCATCATCATTATCATCATCAGCCTTTATTCGTCCACAGCTAAAAATAGGCCCTTGATGAACGCTAAGACGACACACCCCTCGCCACTCATATCCAAAACGTTCAACATTTTAATTATGTGTGTTAGTAAAATTTTTGTTTACACCATAAAGTTAAAGTAGGTAGCGGATAATAACTTCAATAACCTACCTTCCACTAAGTGTATTAACTTTATGGCTCACATATGAGATTAGACGTATAAAATATCAAGGCGCGGTGAGTAGACAACTTTTAAACGCATTTATGGGGGTGAAAAAAATGACGTGCGATACGATTCGCTGCTGCTATATTGATCAAGATTCGTTTACAAATGATGTTATAGACAGAATTGCTAAAATGTTTATTTTATAATTTTAGCTATTGAGATTTTTTTTCGTAAATGTATTTTGAACACCTTTCCTTAGAAACTGTCTAATGACATAGCGTCTTATTAGCGACTATAAATTCGAAAAGTTAATTTTCTTACTTCATCGTACCTTTCCTTACATTTTTTTTTGTAAAGTTTTATGAAAATAGAATAGAATAAACATTTATTAAGAAAAATACACTCAGTAAATCTACTTCAGTAAATCTGATTAAACGCAATAACAACTATAGAAAATTTTATAATGGGTCAACAAAATAGCAAAAATGGTACAACAAAACACTTTTTACGTTCCATTTTTTTTAATTCCTTGTTGCGTTCGAAAATAGCAGATCTACAATCTAGTGGCGTTTAATATTTGTATGGATTTTTGATTTTTTTCTGAATTCCATTCAAAGAAATGTGAGAAAACGATTTAAAAAGGAATTCCCTTTTCTTGGATATCCGATTTCAGTGGGGAGTGGCATATATGAGCCCCGTGTGGGGATCTGAAAACGCTTTTAGTAAGACAGCGCGGGAGGAATTATTTTACGTAATTACTTGGTTTTTGCCAAGTTCTTCATGACCACTTGAACACCAGAGTGATAAATTATGTTAAAATCCAAGACGAAATTATTTTCTTCTTGGAAAATTCTCTTTAAAAGAATATAAGATCTTTTATAGGTAAGGCCAGGACTGACAACATAGGTACAATTAATTGCCCGGGATAGTTCTAAGTAAAATATAGTAATGTCTAGGCTTCTAATATGATTTTGTCCCATTGGTGACGATACCCTTGGTCCGTGGAGTCCCAGCGCTTTAAGACTTTTTAAAGAAATAGCAAAAAGGTTAGTCGACATCACAGGAGATCGAAGAGCTGGCTAATACCTCGGGCAGAGAATTAGTCTAGCTATTCAAAGGCTGCCAGTATCTTCGGAACCTTACCCAAAGGGACTCCTGTTAGTAATATATTTTAGTTGTTATATTATATTTTTTTAGGGTTTTTAGTTTAAGGTTCATTGTACTTTGATGTGAGGATCAATTCATTTATGTAATAATTGTAGTACCTATTTATAATAAATGTGCAACGCACACGAGCATTTTAATAGTGAAAATAAGTATATTTATTAAATAAACTATAAAAAATATAATAAA
Organism: Lycaena phlaeas; assembly: GCA_905333005.2. Classification (NCBI taxonomy): domain Eukaryota; kingdom Metazoa; phylum Arthropoda; class Insecta; order Lepidoptera; family Lycaenidae; genus Lycaena; species Lycaena phlaeas. Next base: position 1,544,506 of record HG995175.1, on the reverse strand, counting down.
TAAAAAAAATATATATCTTAAAATAGACATCTGATACTGAATTAGACATAATTTATATTCAATATGGCCAATCACCACATGTGAAGACGATTTCCATGCTTTGGCTGATCCGTGGATACAAATGGTAAGGATCGATCGTCTTTGCCGTCACGACAATAATTTTTTATAGCATATGAGCTCGATGCCCATACACACTAACACAAGAGATTATGCGGATGCATTGCCCTCATCTTCCCGATCACCCCAATGGGCCACCGTATAGCATAGCTACTTAACAGACATCTGGATTCTGGTTCCAGTTTATCTAGTCCTTGCACGTAGCGAATTGCCGGGATTACGAACCTATCGCCACCCGATGTCTGTATCGACATTAAACTTTGTATACTTTTAAATGTTTCTTCGATAAGATGCTTTCTCGTTCATTTAGCGATAAGTTTTATATTACGTAGTGTTGTTTGTCTGTCATCCTAAATTAAAATACCAATTTTGATTAACATTATTTGATACATTTTTGAGTAACATAGATCTATGTTACTTTAATTACTAAGGCTAAAACGTTACGAAATTAGGTTTATTTTAATGACTGAAACATTCATTCCTTTAAGTTTAAGGGTCTGTTTCACAATGTCCTAATAAAGTTCCAATTAAGCTATTTGCAACATATTTACCACATAACTACAACGTTTTTGTTTCACAATTGGCAAATAGCAATATTTGGCTAATAAAGTTCCCTGTAAACTATAGGTCGGATCAACTGGCCATTAGCAAATTCATCTGTCAGATAAATTAGTTGACAGATATATACGCGGTTGACAGCTTCACGACATTTGACAATTTGACGTTCCGGTAACAGTAATATACAAAATAATTTAAATTGTGTTTTGAACGTTTAATAATTAAGGGATAACATTATATACAAGGTCTATGTAAATAAAAGGTATAAAGATAGTATGATACATACATTAAAATTATAAAAACATATTTTCATGTATATTTACAACATGGAATGTTTTTCTAAAACATATTTATCGTAAAATGGAACTATGAAATGCGAGTTTGCCAAGCCTACTAACCAGTAAGTGCCAAATAGGGATCTGCTAAATAAATTTATAGGGAAGATGATGGTGAAACCCAATCAAGACTAACTAGAAGATTCATCTGTCAATTAATTTGTGCCATATAGCTATAGGGTACTTTACTGGTACTTTGTGAAACAGACCCTAAAGTCAATAAAAGTCAAAATGAAATATAATAAAATAATAAAAACTTGATGATTTAGAACTGATTTCAATCGCGGTTTTTAAATAGAATCAAAAAAGAAATAAGTGATATAATTGTATGATGTTTGGTGATTCATTTTTTGAAAATTTCTTCATTAATCATATTTCAGACTTCATAATAATCTTTTAGAGGTAAGATTATGTCCGCCATGTAAGACCGCCATTTTTGTACATCCACCTAGTTTTAGGTCTATGTAAGTCAACTTTTTTCAAGTTTATGGTACACAATAAAGCCTATTTTTATTATTATTATTATTGATAGCAATTGCTCACACACTATTATAAAGTGAAAGATGCGCAAGATAAGTTGCGCACAAAAACATAATGATGTTATGCGATCCCAAAACTCGTCTCTTCCTAGTATGAAACCAGCAGCACTAGCAGAGCAACAATATATCTCTAAGGGAGAGATAATATCTACATCGAGTGTTATCTGGATTACCCTACATGTGCACTACAAGAGAGAGCTAAAATAGAATTATTAATCCTGTCATCTCGTCTATTGACGTAATTAGATGAATGTCGCTGAACGCATGTTAGCTAGAGACATACAGAGATAACACGACAAAACAGACAGATAAATTAAAATCATGTCGTAGCGCACATGCTACGCGGACTAGAGTATAGACGTTTTATACGAAAATCAATACCTGAGAATAATTTTCAAAACGAAAAACAAAAAAAAACAGACATCGAAGCAGTCGCATTTATCGAAATTATTGATGAGTTACTACAAAATTATACATACGTATGCTATTAGAGGCGTTGATGCTTTTTTAATAAAAATCATCCTCTCCAGAAGCTCTCAGATTAAAACGCCCCAGCAACATTGAGGAGCCACTCAAGTGCCGGTTCATGAATATCAAAAAGCAATCGAAATGCATTACTCCGAGACTACGATGGCCCTTCAGTGATTTATGCCAAGACGTTATTGACGTCGCAAATTATTTCACTAACACTATCATCCATAACCTATTTCTGTCAGCCAGTAGACAAACTGGTAGAAAAGATTCTACCAGGTAAGTCACAGACACTAATGAACTTAATTAATTTCACATAGGACTACCCCAGGCAATTGAATGCGATAAAGTTCCAGTGTCGGCGGGGGTGCTTCAGGATGTCAGAGTTCCCCCATACTTGTAGGAAGCCTGGTTAGCCCTTTTGAGGGAACCGGTCGCGAGGCGTGTCCTGTGTTAGACAGATCCGTGACACTCCTAATAAAGCAACTGAAGGCAACCAAAGCATTTCCACTGCGAAAAAAAAAGATAACTTAATGTGTTGGACTGGTAGGCAAATAAAACGACGCCAGAAAATTGCTATATTTCAGTTGCGTCAGGACTTAAAATATCTTATTTTGTTGCTGTTTGAATTGCTTGAGCTAGTCTAGTATTATGAAATAGTCTTCTTAGAAGTAAGGAACTTGCTCTACTGTGCTACTCTGAGGCGAATTTGTCGTTGCGTAACGTCGTCGTCGTTGATGAAAAAGCATGACTCATGCGGCGTTACCTCGCTTTGAGGCGTTCCATTTCAGGCTTGAAGTGCAAGCGAGAGCGCTGAACGAGCGACAATGAAGCACAATCGGCCCATCAGTATTTTCTTATGTCGTTGTCACGTTCAACTATCGTCAGTAAACCGACTTTACAGACAATCGATTTTTTTATTTATTAATTATAATAATAAATTAAATATAATAATGAGTTCTATTCTGTACACAGTATCAGGATCATATTTTTAGAATTCTAAAGTTATTTGTAATGCATAAATGTTTCACATAAATTATTTTGTTAAATAAAACACAAAAATCCGTTGCGCAAAATGGAAACCTGACCTCTCGTTAGTTCGCCTCATTATACACGTAGAGGTCATTTAAAATGGACAAAAGGTATAAAAGGAATCTAATATGAAAACGTTTTTTAATTGGAAACATAAAAGATAAAAGAGCATTCAGTTTGCAGAAGTTTCAGCTATTATAATAATAGTTAGAAGTTTCGAGTTGATAGGCTTTATCAGCATTGGCGATAATCTTTATATGTTCAGAAATATGTTTAATTAAATATTCAGATTCTACAAAGTTTTCCGTATTGTATAAAGGTATCTTTAATTTCTGAAAGTCTTTCACATGTTTTAATGAATCTTGATAATTTTTACCAAAACTTAATTATTGGTTTTATTTGTTTATTGGATAAAGGAAACGTTGTTACGGCTATACGGGAAAATTGATAATGTAACTGACATCAAGACATACCATTTCTCTTATTCATATTTTATCTTTTGCCATAAAGTACTATCGTTTTTGAAGTGAAACTTCTTTAGAATCGTTGTGATTTCAAACCGGAAGCAACGGAAAAAACGACAGGTAAGAAACACATATACAAAAGAGCGAGAGAGCAAATGTCGGTTTATATGTATATTTGCTTGTGTATATCTGCACTTGCTGGTATTTGAGCATTTAACATGTGTTTCACTTCTATCGTGTGTGAATCGCACATACACCTTTTTTCATTTTTATCTTAGTGTCGCCGAATGGAAAGTGGCTACTGTTCGTGACGTGAGGAATTAAACTAGCTCAAACAAATGCCTATCCCACTTATCCTTAAACGTATCATAAACCTGTCTATCCCAAAATTTTAATTCTTGGTTCCAATAAATAAATTCCCTGTTCGGTTTTTCTTTCTAAAACACAACAAACATTTTCATGAAAGAATATAATAAATGGTGAATTAATGATTATTTCTTAGTGATTTCATTGTGAATACTGTCTATATCATTTTAAATGCTTCAATACTATAACATAATTTTTTAAGTTTTTACATGCTTTTTTAGCTTCACCTGGGTGTATGTTTGTAACCAACTTCTTTGCCCGCGGTTTTGACCCACTTTTAACGGTCAGATTTCATTCAAACTTTTTAGATCTATCGAGAACCGATGACAATACACTAATTCGATAAGATTGCTCCATTTTTTAATTCGCAAAAGTTATTGAAGCATGTTTTTTCAAATATTAATTTTAAGTTCAGTACACAGCGTAGAGTAAATGAATATTTATATCCGTTCAGTTTATAACCGTAGTATAATGTATTATAATGTAATATAGTACTGTCATAAATATAATATTATGCACGTTGTTTTATTTTGCGTAATTTTGAACGTAAACGTCATCTTAGAGTACACCGTAAAATTTGATGGCCGTATTATATTTTAGGATGAACGGAGACTAAATTCATAATTTTAAGTTAAAGTATTATTGGGGTTTTATTTGAAGTTATCCATTTTGCCCGGGGATTCTTAGCACCCCCTGTGCCATTGCCAATGGGCCATTAAGGTTCAAGAGTGGAGGCCGCGTTTAGGTAGACGAAGAGTTGGTCGGCCATTAACCAGGTGGGAAGACTATCTCCGTGCAGTGGCAGGTCCGCGTTAGATGCGAGTGGCAAGGGATCGGTCGTCTTGGCGTTCATTGAGGGAGGCCAATGTTCAGCAGTGGACGGATGGAGGCTGATGACGATGATGATGATCCATTTTGACGAAAGGAATTTCTACAGATCGCATGCATAGAGCATGCCAATATTCTACCCATAGAAATATTAAGAACCTATTTCAAATACCAATTTGTGATTCTACTTCTTCTGTCTATCAAAACAGGATAATTTCTGGCACTGAGACCATCTTTCGTGTGCGGACAACTCATCAACGAGTTGGCTGGATTAGCCCCAAGAGAACTCATTAGTGTTGATAGGCGTCATTTAACTCTTACGATCAGGCGGCACAAGCCCATACACCAAGCATATAAAATTGGCGTAAACATTATAAGACTTTTGACGTGACAACGCCTAATAACTGGATATTACGGGCAGCATGCACGAAAAAGATAATGTCATGTAGCGTTCCGAAAGCGAGAGCGCGGTACGAACGAGAGAGGTATGATCGGCTCAGTTCGGTTCGTGCTGCATGTAATGTTTGACGTTGTCACGTCAAACTACCGCCCGTAAACCGACTTTACAGATAACCAATTTTTAAATCATTTATACAGCTTAGTCATATTAATTAATGTTAGTACGATTAGAGTTTGCATTGAATTTTCTTCTTATTGGACTTAGCGGGAAACAAATTGGTATAATATTATTCTAGATTACAGATAAAAATGGTCTGCATGTCATCATTATGACGGGAGCTAATTCATACATAATATGCACCGATATAAAGCACAAGAGGACCGGACGCATTAGCGGACGAAAGTTAAATAAAAAGTAAATTACATTAAGGGTCTGTTTCACAAAGTACCAGTAAAGTACCCTATAGCTATATGACACATAAATTAATTGACAGATGAATCTTCTAGTTAGTCTTGATTGGGTTTCACCATCATCTTCTCTATAAATTTATTTGGCAGATCCCTATTTGGCACTTACTGGTTAGTAGGCTTGGCAACCTCGCATTTCATAGTTCCATTTTACGATAAATATGTTTTAGAAAAACATTCCATGTTGTAAATATACATGAAAATATGTTTTTATAATTTAAGTGTATGTATCATACCATCTTTATACCTTTTATTTACATAGACCTTGTATATAATGTTATCCCTTAATTATTAAACGATCAAAACACAATTTAAATTATTTTGTATATTACTGTTACCGGAACGTCATATTGTCAAATGTCGTGAAGCTGTCAATTGCGTTTATATCTGTCAACTAATTTATCTGACAGATGAATTTGCTAATGGCCAGTTGATCCGACCTATAGTTTACAGGGAACTTTATTAGCCAAATATTGCTATTTGTCAATTGTGAAACAAAAACGTTGTAGTTATGTGGTAAATATGTTGCAAATAGCTTAAATGGAACTTTATTAGGACATTGTGAAACAGACCCTAACATCTCTATAATATTTATTATATTATATTATGTTTTTTTATATCGGTAATTCATATTGGGTGGATGTGCCCATAATTGAAGTGTTGGTCGGCCATTAGCCAGGTGGGAAGACGATCTCCGTGCAGTGGCAGGTCCGCGTTAGATGCGAGTGGCAAGGGATCGGTCGTCTTGGCGTTCATTGAGGGAGGCCTATGTTCAACAGTGGACGGATAAAGGCTGATGATGATGACAATACTGATGATTATGTTTTTTTAATTCTTTTAGCATTGTGTGCACGTGTTACCAGCTCAACATTTTGCGAGTGTTTTTTCACGAAGACATATGTTTGCCATACGCCCAAATACGCTAGACATGAATATAATATTTGCATTACAAATACCGTTCCGGTCGGGGATTATCTGAGGTTAGAGATACCGCTTTAGATCTTGCAGTAATATATTATATTAATTAACTAGCTTTTGCCTGCGACTTTGTCCACGTGTACTTAAGTTATATACAGACAAATTACCCCCGATTGCACCCCTTTATTATTGATATTGTTTCCGACTATAATGAGAGGAAAAGAGGATTCTTTCTAGATTCTTCCTAGGAAGAGAAATGTCGACATTAAAGAATGTACGAAACAAAACTATGTATCTGAAGGAACCGGGATGGGATTGTAGAACATTTTCCAACTGACAACACGTACTACGTAACACAATATGAAGATCACCTCTGTTGATGATGATGATGATGATACTATTAGGAATAATTTCGGTTTTTGGTGCAACATGTGCAATATTATAGGATTTTGTGAGTCTCGTGAACATGACATTCGTAGACAATGTCGAAATATCGAGCTCCCACAACAATATTAAAAAACATGGTAAATATCCCGTTTTAAATACTTTGAATTATGTGCAATATTGTTTTTTTTCGGTTGGAGCTGTGCTAATAGCCTTAATGCTTCATCAGTAGCCAGGTGAGCCGGTTGGCTTCACCCAGTGATATAGTAAGTGAGGGGTTGCCCCCGGCAGCCGCGAAGTGTGACTTCCATGGCTTCATGACGACGGGTTTGTTCCTGTGGTGGGTCTCTGCCTCACCACGGATGAAGAGTTCTCTGGTTTCTCTTCAAAACGTATAAATCTTTCGCCTTTTGAAATATTGTATGTATTGGCGATATATCTATGGATGAAGGAGTTAGGTTCATAAGGTCTGACGATGATGATATCTGGCATGTGTCTAGTACTTGAAAAACAGTGGTATATGACCTCCATAAGACTTCTTGATAATAAAGCCATAGGGCCGAATTCAATTGGCTATAAGCTGTCCAGGATAAAAAACATTTTCAGAGTATTTTGTCAGAAGGCAAGAATCCGGTTGAGCTCAAAGGCTATCAGGCCTAAAAAAAGACTTTTCGAAAAAAAAGGAAGGCAAGAAGCTAGTAAGTAATATAGCTTGTGACGCTAAGGAAGATGAAGGTTTTTTTCGAAATGTCCTATGCTGTGGCCTTAAGGCCTTTGAGCGAAATCGGAGCTCTGGTTTAGCAGGTAGCTTCCCCAAAAACGCAATACTTAGTTATGAATCGAAAAGAGTCTGGTTCGTATCTCCAGTCCGATCAATTTTATCTCAGGAAGATGAAGGTTCGACCTTGAACTCGATAGGACGAGGATATCCGTGGGCGGTAGATGCTCAAATCAATTTAATAATCTTAGCTTATTTACTTTCACCGTGTGATTTTTTTTGCTAGTTCTGTAACTGACCGTTTCCAAGCATAATGTATCCATTGTTCCAGTAGCAAACAGTAGCGAAACTCCAATTTCCAACTTAGATACAATTGTGCGATGCGGGCGCGGTATTTACCGAACTACAACTGTTCGGGTCATCAGGTGTGCAGACACAGTTTGATACCTCTTTAAACTTCTGTTTACCCGGTACATACACGGTAATTTGTATAAAATGTTGGAATTTAAGGATGGGATAGATTATTGGGATACAATTTTTGATTAATATTAACAGCAGTGGACGGATAAAGGCTGATGATGATTATGTTGATGATGACGTGTTTCTTATTTATTTATCTTAATTGGTCAGTGATTTAACTAACGTCACAGTAATTCAACCAACCAGTGATCTGTGTGTACGTCCTCGGCTTATCATTTATAAGTGGCATCCAGTCGGCCAATCAGAGGACAAAACCAGCTGAAAAATTTGGCGGAATTATATTATTATATATAAAAACATCATACAAAACACATATCATTCCTGCTCTTTTCCGATATATCGACTTTTCGATTAATATTTCAAGTTTCCAAAGGCCATTTCATGTCTAATAGCTAACCAGCTGTTAACCGATAAATAAGTTAAATTCATCTATAAATAGAAACTTATCCTCCTGGGAGGAGCCCTTCTTAAGCCCGTCTCGACTAATGAGTTTTACCCTGAATATCCATATTAGTTATAGATTTTCGTAGGGATTATATTTTTATCTTATCTTGATCTAAAACATACTAAGACTATTTAGTCTACCTTCGTTCTAGAAACCCCTATGTGACTGGCTACTGGCTCTAGCGCTCAATACACTACAGTCTACAGCCATGCAACAACATATTATACACTTGATTTGCCTTTCTTCTGTAGCAATCGGGTAAAAGTTCTTGAGTAGAAAAATCAGTAGAATGTTTCTGCTAATAAAGCTGTCTGTTATCTCGAGCGAATGGGCGATATACCAAGGCTACATCTAATGATTCTGGGCCAATCGGAATTGAGAATCGAATTACAATTCATTCGCATATCGGTAATCGATTAATCGCGCCACTCGAGTGGCCCGTGTAATTGTCTCGCTGACTATGATATTTCATCAGTAATCAATATTGACTGGTGTATTTTGATTAGAAACAAGGTGAGGCGTTTCTTGACTATAGAGGCTTATATGGTAGATAGGAAAAATGGTTATGGAATTTATCATCTTCGTCAATAATGACGAAGATGATAAATTCCATAACCATTTTTATATAATAATATAATTATTTTTTTTAGTCTATGAGTGGTTATAACTTTCTTTCAATAAACACAACGACAGCCCCAATATTGTATGAAATCCTAGTACAAATGGTACTTGTACGATGAAAACTAAGAAGTTTACAGCAAGGGCATATTGAGTACAAAATCCTTCAGTGCTATTTGGTAAACTAGGTACCTGCTCGACTATACTACCCATTGAGCTTAAAGGCCACTAGGCCTGAAAGTCTAGCTCTTTCGAGAAAAAAAAGAAATAGTTAGGTGTATTAATAAAACAAAATAAATAAATCAGATCACATAAATTGGAACCCTGCTAAGGTCTTTTTATTTATATTCATCAAAAAGCATCAAAAGATATATCTTTTTCAGATAACAGAAGGCGTGAGTTTAGAATGATGTCACGTGTATCTTCCTGACTGTATATGAATTCCTCATTATTGGGAGTGCACTACTTAACCGTAAGAGCCTTTAACCGCTTCTTGAGCGTCCTGGTTCTGCAGACAAGAGGCTTCGGCGATAGGCCTTGGAAAAAGAATACTCCTCGTAAGAGAGGACTGCCCGGTTGTCACTAGCTGGGCCTGAACCGGACACGAGCACAGAGGAGTTACTGTGGGCGCATTAAATATCGCCTTCTACGTACCTCCGTTCATCGTCCGCGGGGGGAAGCCTTGACGGCGGCCTTCTCTTTTATCCCCTCGGCCCCCTTTTGGTACAGTGGCCTTGCAGAAAGAAACCAACGCTGTCAAAGACCGCGGTGATGATTCTCTATAGAGATAAACCCGCCTATCACAGGCATACCTCGAGGGTGTTTTGAGCATCCACCGTCTCGCCACAATCACGACATGCTGTCACCGGCTCTCAACCATACCCGGCGAGCATAAGCATGGCTATAGCTTTATTAATGGAATATGTACCATCAACCCTGCCTACGCGTACACTCGCAAAACATTTAATTTCCTCATTGTACATACGTACACCGGATACACGACACAAAACAATCGACATACGTTTCGTCCTCACGTGAGGTAATCAAAATCTATTTTGACTAATAAACATTTACCAGAGAGAGGGATATCCCGTTGCGCGCCAATCCACATGGCTACCAAATTTCTGCTTGTTTCTACTCTAAAAAAGGTTTTATATATTTCGTAAAAAAGTGCCATGCAGTGTATTAATTATCGATATTAAGGGCCTGTTTCACAATCTCCAGTTAAGTTCCCTATAGGCTATCGGCAACATTTTTGACAGATACTCCATACTCTATCTGTCAAATATGTTGCCGATAGCCTATTGGGAACTTAACTGGAGATTGTGAAACAGGCCCTTAGACATTGTTACACATCAAGATGGCGGCGACGCAGTTTATCGCTATATATATATATACTATAGACGTTATTTATAATCATCATCAGCCTTTATCCGTCCATTGCTGAATGTAGTACTCCTTCAATGAACGCTAACACGACCGATCCCTTGCCACCCGCATCTTGAGATCGTCTTCTAACCTGGTTAATGGCCGGCCAACACTTCGTTACCTTAACACGGCCTCCATTCTTGAAACCTTGGCTTGAAACTTGGCCCATCGGCCATCCGTTCGTCTGAGAGTGTGACCAGCCCATTGCCACTTCAACGTGCATATTCTTATTATTATATCGCTAACTTTAGTTATCTGCCAAAGAAACACCCAGCATAGCACGCTCCATAGCACGTTGAGCTACGGCAAACTTGCGGACCAGTCGTAAATTAAGAGGCCACGTTTCGGCCCCGTAGGTCATCATTGGCTATTCTATATCGCATACTAAACACTATTTTCCCATTTTAATTGGATGTTCAATAACCTTCGACTAAAACAAAATGCCTATTTAAGCGAAGGAGATAGGATTCGGGATCTCATCACAACTACCAGTCCAGGGGACTCTAATTAGAGCGTATTTGTTCTGAAAGGCGGGTCAAGTTGCATTTGCTCGTCTCTCCTCGATTCCCCAACTGAGTTATTTATTTGTTTTCCTTTAGAAATAATTGCCATAGATTATATTACTTTGATAAAGGCATTACACTGAATAATTTATATAATGTTTTGTTATTCCAGTATTTATTGAGATAATTATGAGGAAAAAGCGGATTTGAATATGTATTCGTTATTCCGTCGGGAGTACGGGTCTATCATTAGAAATACAATATTATATTATTATAATAAAATATTATATTATTGATATAGTAAATAGGCAGTCTAAGATAATTAGTCCTACATGATGTACAATTCGTAATATCTTTCAACATGGGTTTTCGAGTATTGTTTCCTAATGTCAACGCGAATTTCACTCATTATAATGAAACACTTTTTGCCCATTGACCATGGTTGTATGGGCATATTGTAAAAAACTTAATAAATCTTAACTTAATAAAAAATAATAAAAGTTGTTTCATAAATCTTCAAGACTTATACAATAATATTACTTAGACAATTTTGTATACGTCTCATTAAAATTAAACAGAATTCATTATAGGCATAAGTATATTGTGGGTCACCACAGATTTTTATTTGCTGATATTTTTTCGGTACCTATCCGGCGTTATAAGTTTTAGTCCCAGCACGTTGTTTTGCCTTTTTCTAAAGCACAATATAGTTGTTTCACAGAAGAACCCAGCAGCAAGTTGGTGCCCACACAGGAGGGACCGTGGTAGAACGCAACTCTTCCTCGGTCATGTTATCCTATTCTTTACTCTGAATATTTTTCACCCTCAGAAACTATAAACGTACTCGGTATTTTTATTTCTAACTTCACATCATCATCATCATCAGCCTTTATCCGTCCACTGTTGAATATGGAATCTCTCAATGAACGCCAAGACGACCGATCTTATGCCACTTAAATCCATAACGGATCGGCCACTGCGGAGATCATCTTTCGACCTGGTTCATTGCTGACCAACATTTTGTCTACACACGCAGTTATATACAGACTAACTTTTTATATCAAAGATGCTCATTTTATAATTCTGTTGTATGTGTGTACGTCACTGAACACCTCATAAACGCTTGGACGGATTTGAATTAATTTTTTTGTATGCGTTTGGGTGGCGCCCTGGATGGTTTAGATTCACTAATCATCCGGGCAGATGGCGCTGCAGTCGGTCTGTAGGTTATTTATCTAAACTGCAAATGTCTGGATCATTTTGTATGTAAAGATCATCTTTTGGATCCGCTATTTCATAAGGTATAGTTTAGGCATAAAACGATACTACAAATATTCTTTGTCAGCCTCACGCTTTAATAGCCGCGAACCTGTCAAAGGACAGAATTATTTCCGGTCCACTACGACAAAATAAACAGACACGTTTGATTACAAGTCTGCTATTCATATTGTGAGTTTATACAGTACTTTATAATTGAAATAAAACTTATTACAAATGACTAGTGTTTAGTAGCGGAGAGAACGTACTCCATTGAAACCTCTGTAGTATTAAGGTGAAGGAACAATGGGGATTACCAATAGGGAGATGGGGTCTTGCCTCCCAAACTTATCAGTCAAGACACCACGTGGCGGCTGCTGAAGTGGCGGTGGATGTGGGTCCCAGCATTGCTGGCACCTCCCATCGGACTTCACCGGGGTGAAACCATCCGGTGGGGGGTAGACCGCCTGGGTTTCAGCCGACGGTGGCGAGGCAGAGACCCACCACAGCCTATAGGAACAAACCCGACGCCATGAAGCCGTGGAAGTCACATTCTGCGGCTGGCGGGGGGCAACCCCCCACTTACTATATCACAGGGTGATGCCAACCGGCTCACCTCACTACCGATGAAGCATAAATGGACGCAGCTCTACCCACTAAAACCCGGCGAGTGCCACCACTGCCGCCTTTGGTAAGGTGCCCCGGATCTGCCAGCAACAGGGTACCTCGACGGGTAGTCAGTCCCCTCAGGGAGCCAACGCCACCTCCACAGACGGGTTTCCCCGCACCACAGAACAAATTCTCCCACTGTCAGGACAGTACAATGAGGCGAGGTTCCCATGCTCGCCGCTTGCCCCCTGCTCTTATTGCCCCCTATTCTTATAAGAGGGGCACAAAGCGGCTTAATTCGCTTCGCCCAAGGTGTTGGGTGTTCCCTGGGCTACTGAGCCCCACCGTCACTTGAACCATGGTGGGGAGCCCATACCTACTGGACCATTGTCACTCAATCTCATGATAAATATCACGTGATCAACGCTAACACTTGGCATCAGGCGCTTCTCTTCAGCTACCAGTTTGCAAGAAAGGAGTAATAATATTATATTGTCATGATGCTGATGATGATGAATAAAAGCATGAAAGTAAGATAAAGGGGAGTAAATTTCAATACAACGGTAGTTCGGTCCAACTTCATGCCCGGAGGGCCGCCGTTGATAACGTAACATTCTGCACTCGCTGATAACTTTACTGTACGGTTCAACAGGGGATTTAGGGTTTTGACGTAATGTCCGGGTGTATTGAACTGGTCGGTATCTTGATGATGATTAATACTCCATAACTCCATTAGGGATGAAATTAATAATAACTGCCTTAATTATCCCTATCCGGGCAGAAGCAGAGGCCTATTCTGTATAAGATGTTAATGATTATAACCTGTTTTGTCGATATTCATAATATATTCCTGGATCAGTGCAATAATTATTTCAAGTTAAAAAAACTGCTAAAATATCTAAAATAATTTCTAAATATCTAATAAAGTCTGTTCAATACAAAGATACACATGTAATAAAACCATATTTTTCGTAAGAATCGATAAACGCTGGCACTTCGGTTTTTAGCAGATTTGACCAAATAAAATCATTTATAATAAAACAACTTTTACGGATTTTATCCCGGCTTATTAAGTTTTTCACATACGCAATGTTTCTGATACTTTACAGTAACCATGGTCACGGGAGGACACAGTCCTTATATACACGTCGGGCATGTAAAACACTTATAATAAACAGCGATAAAATCCGTAAAAGTTGTTTCGTTATAATGAGTGGATTTAGGATAAACAAAGGAAACAATAGAATAAAATACGTAAATTTAGATTTAGACTTGCTTGCAGTGGCCGGTCTAATTCGGATGCGTGTGGCCAGGGATAAGTTTTGGCATTCTTACGTACAGAAGTGATAAAGGGATAAAGGCTGATGATAATAATATTTAATATAATTGCCCCTGTTTAACGGTAGCACGGTAAAGTCGAGTTCGTGTGAGGGCAAACTTCTGTATGGACCTCAACTCCGGCACGCGTGACGTCTAAAATTATTACTTTTATTGCCCGTTAACTGTACAGATTTTCATCTACCTAGCGTGTAAAACTCAAAACCTTTTCATTTAAGTAACATAATAAATAATACAGAACTTTATAAAATTGTTAAGGAAAATTTTTCATTTTGAGGTGAGCATTTTTTGAAAGATACATCTTTTAAGGCGGAGAATTGTAAAATATGTCAACCTAACTGGACTACTGTCTGACAGATTATATAGTCAAGCTAATAGACTAAGGGCCTGTTTCAAAATCTCCAGTTAAGATCCCAATAGGCTATCGGCAACATATTTGACAGATAGAGTATGGAGTATCTGTCAAATATCTGTCAAATATGTTCCCGATAGCCTATTTGGCACTTAACTGGAGATTGTGAAACAGGCCCTAATACTTGTATAATCAATATGACTTTTATCCTGACAAAAAATGTGTCTTTGTAACAGTATAGCCTTGTTTGTTTTCCGAAATACACTTTTCCTGAAAATATAAGGCATTTGGTAGTATCCATGCGAAGAGCTTGTTGCACACAGCATCCTATCCATAGAAAATAATACACATCGAAATATTGTTCGTATTCTACATCAAACGCCAATGTATGAACTTTATATAAAGTTCACAACATATCCATACAAATTAACTTGAAACACGTACAAAACATAATTAATATTAAATTTAATGCGTTTCACACGTGCCAAAATAAATCCTCCGCTTGCGTTAGAAACTGCAAATTCCCGTGACCACATTTTGAGGTTACAATAGTGTCACCTCGTTAACGGGCTAAAAGTTTTAATAATACACGAAATTCGCTCGCAACTCACACTCTATTGCCGCTTTTGTATGAAATGTGAGGTTAGAAATTTAATCATTATTCATTATCATAACAATGGATAATGATTGGAATGGTAGATAAGCATTTAGAAGTTACATAACTAGAAGTGGTAAATAATGCTAATGAACCAAAGCTAATTCGTCATTATAATGAAATAACTTTGACGGATTTTATCGCGGTTCATTTAGGTTTTTATGAGCCCGACATTTCGGATACTTTACAGCAACCATGGTCACGGGAGGACTCCTCCTAAATAAACCGCAATAAAAAAGCTGAATAAACCGCGATAAAATCCGTAAAAGTTGTTTCTTTATAATAATTGAAATTCGCCTTATTCGCCATGTTTTTTTCTGTTAGATTGACGATTTGGAGACGCCAGAAAGGTGCTGTATCTATGTCAATCTTCACACTTTAGTAAGGAAAACAAGAAACCTTATAGAAGAAATAAGAAAAATATTTTAATTCCCAAGTGAACCCTTCCATCTGTTTATACCTTTAAGTTATGTGATAGTTTGTCTTATATTGTACGTTTCAACAGCTTGTGATATACACAGTGAATCTTAATTGAATGGACATAGCGTATATAATGTGATTTAACTATACCAAGAAATATATATAAAAGAAATTATAAACTAATTTACTTATAAATTATAAAGAAATTATTTGCAGTACAAATTAAATTTGCAAAATAAATTAGAAGAATTTTGAGAGCAAACCTTTCGTACGTTAAAAGGTGAACTAACCTGTGACGAGACCTTACATTCACAACGCTTTAATTTCTTTAGTTTCAAGTTCGCAAGAGCAAGTATCTTAGTTCCCATTTGTCGAAATAAATAATATTGCTCAATAGGTGAAGAACTATTGAAAGATAAATGAACACTAAACAACAGCTTAGAAAATCTCGTCTGTTGCTTTTACTGTCTATAAGAGATAATCAAGGCTTCTTTTTCAGTAGCGTTACTTTAAAAGAGCCTTAAAAGAGCCTTTAAAAAAGAAATTGCTGTCGAATCGTATAGGAAGTGGCAATTGGTTGCAAAGGGTAGAAATAAAGAGTGAGAAATTAAAAAATGCGAGTAGAACATAGAACTCTAATGCTGCGATATCGAATCGAATCTAACTTGTATAATCCATACATAACCAGCAATATGAGACATGCAGTTTAATATTGTCGCGTTTTATATTGCGAGGTATAATGGGGCTTTGTTTTTTCGGGCCCTTCTAATCTGGCGGATAAGGGTACAAGGGTATACGATGAGATTGCGGTTGGTCTGGACCCTATACGTTTGGGTCGCCTTATGATTGAAAGAAGCTGATTTTTTTATTGCCATATAAATGTTCTGCTTTAAATCAAGCATGTGATGAACTTTTATTTGATAAGATCGTTTGGAATGCGATTGGGTCTCTCTATTTTACTAGCCTATTGTCGCAATAAGTTCATAAAAACGACCACAGCGATGAATCAACTCAAGTTTCCCGAAATATCCTGGTATTATTGAAATATTAGTGTTATAGACATATATTATAGACAAGCGACGATAGTCCAGTGGTGGATGGACTCAGCCTCTTATGTGAGAGGTTCCGGGTTCGATCCTGACCGCCCCGTGTGTGCACTGAAATGGGTTTTTCTAAATTTCTAAATTGTGTGTGTGCACCCCAAACACGAGACCATCGCTCGCTTGCTGAAAGTTTTTGAAGGTATGTGAAGTTTACCAACCCGCACTGGGCCAGCGCTAGATCTATTGGCCCATTACCCTCCTCGCCTGATTTCGAGGAGGAGACCCGTGCCCAGCAGTGGGACATAAAGGATTGATACTTTACGTACATTACTTTCGTGTTATAGTTCCTAAGAAGCTCGTGGCTAATTATTAACACATGGTCGGCGTGGTTAGTCCATGGATCGGTGATCAAGACTCCTCCGTGCCTCAGAAAGCCCCGGCTGTCATTCGAGGATCTATGACAGTCGTTATAAGTCGTTAAAAGACCGAAAATCTGACAACCAGTCTTACCAAGAGATATTACCCAGTTACTGGGTTTGTGGAGGTCGGATAGGCAGTCGTTCAATTTAAAATAGTGTTATTCAGCTAAGGAAGCTTCAAGTCTAAGCTGATATTAGACTGGAAGCTGACCTCAACATAAAAGAAAAAGTTCTTAAATTCTTCTAGGATATGCTCTTCCATCCATCAGCATGAATCGTACCATTTTTTCTGGCTGTATTTTAAAAAAAATATTATCATTGTCATTAACATCATTAGACTTTATCCGTCCACTGCGAAATATAGACCTCCTTAAATAAACGACAAGACGACCGATCAGGGAGCTTAATTACTTTCCCCTTGACTTAAACCCCACGTCTCTTTACTAGGGAGAGAGAGGGAGCTTATCTTGATACGCCACCAATGCCGCCTTTAGGGAGGTCCCCCTGAACTGCTAGCAACAGAGCACCTCGACGGTTAGTCTGTCTCTCAGGGGATCAACGCCACCTCCACATAGGGATTTTCCCGGACCACAGAACAACCCCTCCCAACGTCGGGACAATACAATGAGGTGAGATTCCCGTCCTTGCCCCCTGTTCTTTTGCCCCCTCTTATGAGAAGGGTACAAATAGCCTCTTCGGCTCAATTCGCTTCGCCCTAGGTGTCGGGGTCACCCTGGGCTACATAGTCCCACCGCCACGACAAGGCCTGAACCATGGTGGAGAAACGGAGTTCGTCCTCGTTATAATATAAACTTTGAAATTAGAACACTTAATCTTAACAATTTGTACGTCCCTTTAAAAGCTTTTAATAAATACCAACAACCTGATATAAATAATATCAAAAATTTGCTTCCTACATAAAGAATTACGTTCTTTGGAACATTTGAAATGGTTGGAATTTGCAACGGGAATTTCATAGAAAACTTTGTGCTATTACATTTCACAAGACTGCCACACATCAAGTTGGGAAGTTGAATTACAAAGCTCTTTGAAACGCGGATTGAGGGGTTATTATAATGACTAGCTGTGCTCCGCGGATATTGCCATTTCATATTTCATAACATTTTATAAGAAATGATTGGTGCATTCTAAGAGAATTCAAATGGGAAAAATTGGAAGAAATAAACGAATCAAAGAGCAAGTTTGTTTGGAATGTGATAGATTTGGTGACAGCGACAACTTTAAAACAAAACAGCATAATCCAATAGGTACGTAGCATAGTAAATAATAATAATAATTTATTATTTATGGACGCTTTTCACCACGTCAATCTGGTCCCGTGGTAAGTTCTCGAAGAGACTTGTGTTATGGGTACCAGACACCGGAAATACATAATATATTTAATACTTTTCATATTAATACTTGTATTTAAGATTTTTATTATATAATCATCAATGACCCAGGAACAAAGAAACTTTTTTGTTCCCTGGCGAGATTCGAACTCGCTACCTCCGGCTTGAGCGTCAACGCGCTAACCAGTGAGCCTCTGAGGTCGTGCAATAATGGCAATATATTTTTATGTAGGTACGCCACCTGCATGATTGTAACTCATGCTTGGCACAGCCAAATTTCAAGTTCCAAAATCAATTGAATAATGACGTACAGACGTGAGTTTCATATGAATTTTTCACAGGCTGTTTAAACATGTGCCACACGCTCGCTACTTTCAACTTACAAATTAATAACTCGGCTACATATCGGTAGAGATGTAAAGAACTCGAGCCTTTTGAGTCTTAAATTTTAGACTCGGCTGACAAATTGCACAGCTCGACTCGTTATACCAAGAACCCCAGACTCGAGCACTTAAGTCTAAATAAAGACACGAGCGCAACATGGCGCTCGAGTCTTGATTCGCGCTCGAGTCGTTTTACGCGACGAGTCGCGCTCAAGTTCTTTTCCATTTGGAGTTCCTTTATAAATAAACAGGAAATAAAATATGTAACTTTGTGAGATATAATAGTAATTTAATTATTTTTGTAACGTCTAATATTAAAAAAGAAAAAGCAAAAAAAAAAAAGCAAAAAAAAGCGTAAAATAAAAAGCAATAAATATTGTTCCGTACCCACATAACAAATAAGTGTCGCGTTTTTATCCCTCTTGAGGTACACAGAACATAATAATGCCATGCCTAAAGGCCACATTTAGCATGTTGCCACATAAACTATGTATTTTAAATAAATCAACCTTATTACGCTCAAGACTCGATACGCTCGAGCTCTTTTTAAGACTTGAGTTCTTTTTGAGACGTGAGTTTCTTTTTTAAGACTCGAGCTTTTTTGAAATACGAGTTCTATTTTGGCGCTCGAGTCTTCGAAAAAGGACTGGAGCTCGGGTCGACTCATAGCTCTGAGTTTTGTTAGCACACCGAGTCTTGTAAAATTGAGCCGAGTCTATCGAATTAAGACTCAAAGACTCGAGTTCTTTACATCTCTACATATCGGGGCCAATTATGACTTAATTAGAATATCTTTTGGAATTCACTTTGAAGTTTTGATTAGTTTGTCACATAATCAAATTACTCTGGTATACATTATTAAATTTGATTTTATGTTATTTATGTATAGAGAGGGAAAGAGACAACGCTACATAATAAAAAGAGCAAGAGAACAGTAAACAAAGAAATCAGTTCTTTTAGAGAAATAGAAGTAAAGAGAGGTGAAGTTTAATTTTAAAGCGGTTTTAGCTTTTAAAAGTTACAGATTGACAGACAAGCAAACGGAATCATTGTCATAATATGAATGATGTTGATCTACCCGACCAATTTTGACCATGGCGACCACTTATGCCTCCTAGCAGAGAGTTATGCACTGATGCTGGATAACATATTATCAATAAAAACTTATTTATTAATCTCTCTCTCTCTATTTAAGAGCTTTGCTCTTGTCGGTGGAGCATTCGCCACTCATTCCTCCTCTCCGCCAACACCTTCACCTCCCGATACGACATTACCTGTACCTTCTCCTTTATTTGTTGCATATAACTCCTTCTCGGTCTACCTCTTCCTCTTTTTTCCATCAATCTTTCCCTCTATGATATTTTTTATAAACAAGTCATGTCGTATCAGGTGACCAATCAGATTTGCTCTTCGGTTCTCAACTTTTATTAATCATGCGTCTTAATTGCCAAATTTGATCCTTAATTATTCATCTATTTAATCTTCTTCTTGACAATTTTAATTGAGATCGTTGCGTTAGCTCTGATTCAGTTACCACTTAGCGACGTTTTAGTTGTGTGATCGAGTTACCAGTCCCACTGACCCCCCGTGTTGACTCTGTCCGCGGGCATATTACGGAGATACTGGGATTAAGTAAAACAAGTTATCTATATACTAATCTTAATAGGTGAGAGATATGTGCCTTAACTGCATGGGTGTTAAATACAACACGACCATAAGAACTCGGTAGCTGTGCCTATCTTAGTTTTTTTAGGTTTTCACTATTCTTAACTATATTACGACTACATACCACACCTTAGCGCCGGCCTTCTCTAAGACTTTTGAATTTGAATTTCATCAACCATGCATGTGTTTATTTCTTTTTCCATTAGAATGCTTACGCTATATTTTTAGGTACTCAGGAAAAAAGAAATCATTGCGTTTGTCTTATGTTTGCTAGCGCTTCAGAGGAATATTTATTTGTTCTTAATTTTTCTATTCGTTGGTCTTTTGTGACTGGTATTTTCATATTTAGTCTCAACTTTTTATCCTTCACTCTCGCTCTTTAATTCCTATTTACGCGATACTTTCGATAGTAATTTTGATTCGAGTTGTCATGGTAGTGACACGTAATAAGGACTTTGTGCTAAGAAATTCAATTCAGAGTAGACTAGCGTGTTTAAACACCGCCCCCCGCGCGTCCCGCTCCCGCCCCCCGCCCTTCACGCCCTGCCTAACTTGCGAAAGTTGACTGATCCAATTATGAGCAAGTTTACACTTTCATACAGTTTGCCTTGACAGGTGGTTGGTACTGGTTTTTGCCCCCAGCTATGCATTGCTGTATATTGGAACAGGATTTATTCCAAGAAATAAGTAATTATAATAATCCAGATTCGCATCGGAGTCGGTTTTATGTTCATGGGCTTTTAACCAATTGTTTTTAGGAAGCTATTCTGCATTCAAGTAGACAAGGATGGTGGCTGGTGGGACCAAAATTGTTTGACGATGTCAAGGAGTGGACTGGACTAACATACTACCAGATAAAAAGTATATCCCATGATAGGATGGAGTACTAAATGCTGACGTCCAAACTTCAGCATGAAGATGGCATGATGATAATGAGTCTGCATTGCCCTTTACGAAAATATATCGCTTTTATCATGACTTTTTTGCATGACATTTCAATGTACTAATCAGCTGTTTTAAAAATTATATAATTATCCATTGTTATCGACTTAGTACCGGCTGTTTTAAGGCTGTAATAATTATTATTTGATCGATTATTCGTCGCAACATCCGATGTCACTGATTTCACAATGATCGTTAGTAAACTTCCGGTTAGGAATGAGAGGGTAAGAAAACTATCAAAGTGGAAATCAATACTCGGTTCGGTGCATTCTGTTGAAGATAGTTTGAGAGCTAAGATTCTTAAAGAAATAATAAATATCACAGTCCAAGACAAGAAACAAGGTGGTTAGATTATATTTCTGATGTATTTAAAACTTTGGTAATAAAATGGAAATAGATTGGTCAATAGGTCATAGCTCAGCAATTGGTTCGATTAATTAATGATGCTGATTTTTATAAAATCCTAAAGCATGGATGAGACTTTTCAGTATATTGTAAGCCTTTAATCCTTACAAGCTTAAAACACACAAACATCTATATAAGATACTAGCTGTTGCCCGCAGCTTCGCCTGCGTTAACTAAGATTTACAACGGGAGTTTAGTACGCAAAATAAGTAACTTTTCTGGTTGATTTTTTACACTTTGTGTCCGAAAAACCCAAATATCTTACGGAACCCTATTTTTTTAGAACATTTTATGTAGCCTATGTTACTCGTGGATAATGTAGCTTTCGAATGGTGAAAGAATTTTTGAAATCGGTCCAGAACTTTTTGAGCCTATTCATTACAACCAAACAAACAAACAAACAAACAAAGTTTTCCTCTTTATAATATTAGATAAAGAAGATAAAGATAAAGATAATATGGATGTATGTGTGTTTCTAACTGACATTTTTCTTTGTAATGAATAAAAAATAGAACAATTTAGGAAAGTAATTTTTATTTTTAGTAACACTTCCTTAAGCTTTGCAGTAAATAACGACAATTAACGCTTCCAATGTTTTCTCTCTTCAACTTCTCCGAGTTCTTTTGAAAACTCAAGTAAATGACCTTTTAATTCTCTCCACGCACAAGTTTCAAACGGAATATAAAGAATACTAAATCCCCTCAGCCGAAAATAACTTCCAAATCTTAATATTTTGCGACACCGCTGTCCACTTTAGAAGCAATTTCGCCTGAAACTCGAGTGGCGAATGGAAAGAAAATAAGTTTGTTTATGTTTTTTGTCCTGAACTTTCTGGAACATATTGTTAGCTGCGAAAATATTTTACGCTTGGATACTCTTATTACCCGCTGGCAAGTTTGTGCGTGCTTTGACAATGTTTTGTTGGGAACTTCTAAAATAATCACTAATTGGCGTTCTGTAGACAAAGATATAGACTTTTTTTTTATAATTATCATCATTATTATCGTCATCATCATCATCATCATCATCATCATCATCGTTATTATCATCGTCATCATCATCATCATCATTACCATCATCATCACCATCATCATAATCATCAGTATAAAATGCTATACTTATACTGGACAGGCAAATCGGACTCTTATAATGAACGTCAAGAGTTTCGCTCCGCCAGTGGCATCCAGTTTAGATCGACAGGCACCTAGTTTAAGGTTGACCTTCCGTTCCCGAAATGACTGACCTAATTACCTAATAAGCATCAAATAAAACAAAAGCAACATTGGAAAACTCTCTCGAAATTTTTACTCTATTGAAATAAGGCGCAACTCGATTGACAAAATGAAATTGTACCCACTTTAATATTCATCACCTTTACACCAGGAAGGCAGGCCCAGCCGCAAGAAGTACGATGTATCAATTTGAGACACAATCATTAATTCAGATCCCCGCACTAAGATATTCTAGTGGCGCGTGCATAATGCTTCCATGGGTGATAAATCAATATTTACATTTTAAGTATCAATATTTTTTAAATAATCAACTTTTATGTAACTTGGATGGAGAAACTGGCAGACGTGTCACCTGATGGTAGGTCCATGTCATCCATCAACATAAACTAGTTCACCTGAAACTAGGCTCAATTGTAGTCCAAGCCACTCATTAGGAGTAGAGGCATTTGAGGTATAAAAATCAAAATTGTAAATTGTATTGTTATAGACGTAGAAAATATAGAAAAAGTTCTACTTGCAAAATATCACACGTATTAAAATATTAAATGCGGAGTGTTGGTTTTTAATTCTTCGAGGGTATACACAGTTTTCCCAAATATATTGTAGTATTAGTGTTTCGATTTCTAATTCTTACCTTGAATCCTACTAGTCGTACTAATATTATAAACGCGAAAGTTTTTAAGTATGAATGTTTGTTACTCTTTCACATAAAAACTACTGAATGGATTTTAATGAAACTGTACAATAATATAGCTTAGACATCAGTATAACACATAGGCTATATATTATCCCCGTACTCCTACGGAATAGGAAGTACGCGGGTGAAACCGCGGGACGCTTATAGTTTTACTATGGTAATAAGCGAAATTTATTTAAAATACCTAAGAAATCACGATAAAATCCGAAAAAGTTCTTCATTATACTATCTTTAATATTGCAAGTGTCATGTCCATATGAACGCGCTCCAACAATACTCCGATAATAATCCAATCACATCCGATCCGATCGTTAAAACTTGATCAATAAGGGCCAATCATTTTATTTGCTTTATGTAGGGTACGTCGACATATTCAAACAAACCAACGCCTCAAATATTATGCTATTGGACTTTCGACCATATTTAAATGAGCGTAGTGAATAAATTTGAAGTTTAAATTATATTAAAATGGCCGGGATTCGTTCCCACTGTAAAGTTTATTAATTGAGGGTAGTTTTAAAATTACTTTACTTCGTTCTTCAGAACGAAGCATCTAACTATTATAAGGTTTTAATTATATTTTTACACAACACTTGCAGTTTGAGTTGGTGTTTTAAAAACTGGACAGCTATTTTATTTCATTTATGATGCTTTTTAATGTGGAACATTTATTGGCGCGCCTTGACAGTGAAATCGGTTTGAATGGCTTGACCGCAAACGAGATGACACTGTCATAATATCATATTATATTTTATTACATCAATGGTTGTAGATATTTAGAGGAGCTCGTGGCTCAGTGGTAATAGCCGCACGTATCACTCGGTTAAGAAACGCGAGCCGAGGTTGGTCCGTGGATGGGTGACCATCTTTACATACCGAGACTCCTCCGTGCCTCGGAAAGCACGTTAAGCCGTTGGTCCGGGCTGTCATTCTTGGGTCTTTGACAGTCGTTACGGATCGTCAGAATCCCAAGAATCTGACAACCACTCTTACCACGGGGTACCATATCACCACGTCACTAGGTTGTGGAGGTCAGGTAGGGAGTCGCTCCATTTTGAATACTGGTTTTCTGCTAAGTCCGGTTAGACTGGAAGCTGACCCCAAAATATACTTGAGAAAAGGCTAGGAGATGATGGATGGTTGTAGATATTTATGTTTCACATTTCAGGATTAACCAAATTTTAATAATTAAATTTTAAATACAGTGTGTTTTTTGAAGATCCGACATATTCAAGTAGCGTATAGAGCTAAAAATCTTCATTCCAAAAATATATCACAAGTGGGGTCTTATTTTTTTCAAAATTATCCTTCACAATTGAAATAAAGTGGACACAGTATTATGACGTAGGTAAAATACGATCCTCACCATGATTCAGGCCTTGTCGTGGCGGTGGGGCTCAGTAGCACAGAATGTCCCCAACACCTTGGGCGAAGCGAATTGAGCCGACGCGAGGGGGCTCTTTGTACCCCTCTTATTAGAAGAGGGGACAAAAAAGCAGGGGGCAAGGGGTGAGGATGGGAACCTCACCTCATCGTACTGTTCCGAGTGGTTATTCTGTGGTGCGGAACAACCGCTCTGTGGAGGTGGCGTCGGTCCCTTGAGGGACTACCTAGCCGTCGAGGTGCCCTGTTGCTTGCAGATCCGGGGCACCTCACCAAAGGCGGCAGTGGTGGCACTCGCCAGATTCTAGTGGGTAGAGCATCTTTCGGGCGCAGCAAGTCCCACATACATGCCTGGGGAGACCCACTCCCCAGCGGGATGTGTCAGTGCATTTTCCGGCGTTAAAGAAAAAAAAGGTAAAATACGATGCATCAAATACACCGACGTTCTAGTGCGAGTCATACCTAAGGCCCCGTTCGACCATGAGCCACACTGAGAAATGAATAACCGATGACGACGAAGATTGAATTTGACCTTCTATATGTTAAATCTCACAACCTGATAGTAAGTGGTCTCTGGTCAGCATCGCCAATGGGCCATCCCTCGGGCCGAGTCCTCTTAATCATGCGTTATCTATGTGGCTCATCATCTTTCTCTTTCTCTTTCTCATCATCTTTGCGTTCATTTTACATAAGCCATCTCCTCACCTCTTCCGATCAAGCATAAATGCCCTTAGGAATAGGTCACTCAAAAAATGGGTTCACTGAAGCAGATATACAGAATAGTACGTAGGCGAATACGTACTAATAATGCTGGCTAATGTTATTTCAAACCTCGATCGCGTTAAAGTAAAAAACCACTCAACGGCCACACAATTTGCCGGGAACGCGAAATACGATCGCAATGCACCTCCTTTATTTTCCTTTCAATATAACATCTATAATAACTCCAAGCTTTTAATATTGAGAAACAAATTGAAAATAAAAAAGGTCTACATTATTACCGCTCCTTGCAGTCCAAGCATCATTTTCTTAAAGAGTAATGCTATTCAGATTTTTTCCTTTAAATAAAATGTACGGTTGCTATGGAGCGTTTGTCGCTTGTTTTTTCAAATTTAAATTAATGCTCGACTCTGGATTGAAATTATGAGCTTATGTTTAACTAACAATTTCCTGCGGCTTCGTCCGCGTTAACTTAGATTTACGGACTTATCCGGTTTGATGATGATTATTATTAAAGCTTAAGTTATTGCTTATTATAACAGCTACCCGCCAGTAAAAGTTCAGTTAAAATCGGTCCAGTCATTTCAGAGATTAGCCAGACCAAACAGATAGACAGACAAAACAAAATAGTAGTTTATTTTGGTAAAAATGTACCGCATGTAACTCGCAGTTCTCTCGCACTAGTGAAAGAATTTTATACTAATTCAGAAGATCTGACCAAACCGTTTTATATAAGTATTTAAAGGAAAAAAGTCAGCACGCATAGATTTGCCCACATCCGAAACATTAACTGAACTGAAAACTCATACTGAAAATTTAGGACCCAAATGTTTACAGATTTATAGCTTTAGCCAATATAAAATTCTTATATTAAAATATGACCAATAAACGGTTGCAAAAACGAACACAATAACAAGAGAGGATTAGATTAGAACATTATGATGAAGCAAGCCTCAAAATCATGCGAGAAAACTGACTTTCGAAGATAAAACACCGTAACTAAATCAATTCGCCTATTTAACCTAAATCTTTACGAGTTTATTTTGGTAAAAATGTATATTACAAAAACAACTATAAAACATATTATATGTTGTAAAGACTCATGTTTTACACTTGTAAAGTAAAAGCAAATATAATTCAGAACTTAATTAAATTTGTGTTTCATTTGCATTTGTTACGAATGAATGTTATTTATGTAATTTTACTAAAAGTAAATATTTTATTGATTCATGTATATGATTTCTGCGGTTTCTCTAAATTTCTAAGTTCACCCAAACACGAGACCATTGCTCACCCACCGATGAAGAAAGGCATCGCGAATAAATCTATGTCTGATGAGATTAAGACGTCTTTGAAGGTATGTGAAGTTCATCAACCTGTATTGGGCCAGCGCATCGGTGAATATAGGCCAAATAACTCTCATTGTATGATTTCTAGGAAGAGACCTCTGAATTATAGTGGGACATAAATGGGTTGATAATATATATGCATATAGGTGTGTCTGTTACTATTTTCATCATATTATTATAACAATACATCTGTGGAAGGCATGCGCTGTGCGAGAATAGCACCAGCCAGCGTGGTTGTTGTGTGCATCTGCATCGGCAGACGTCGGCAGAGTCTACCGACGCGCGTCCACACGTCTATAGGTGGATCAGTCTGTGTTGGTTCGCGACAGCTGCGACTCATACTCTTGAACCTTATTGGCCGATCGACCGTTCGTTCTTTTGAATCAACGTGTAGAGGAGCTATAAGAGAGCCAAGACTTGATTCTGCTCATGAGCGACGTTAGTCGCTTATATAAATGTAGTCCATCCGTCCATCTGCTAAACTGAGTTTAATAAAAATATCTAAACTTGTCCGGATTTGAATAAACAAACTGCGTTTGTGTGTTGAGGACTAGAGATGTCAAATTAGTGTATGTTTGTTAATATAAAAAAAAAAACATCTAAACTTATTTTGATAATGTAATAAACAGAAATGAAGCGCGAAGCCGCGGGCAACAGCTTGTATGTGGACATAAATAATGGACTTTAAATTTCAAACTAAAGTAAACCTTCTGTTGTGTTAATAAATCTCACATTGGTTAAATTTTAATATCGTTTGTCGATTTTATCGCCGATATAAATTAATGTTATTATTCACTTCCAATATATTACTAGTTAATGGAGTTTATGAATTTACATTGTCGACGATTTTCGGAGCTGCCGGTTCTTTTGGGGCTACCGAGGCTACAATTATGATCTGTCCCTTTGTACCTTTAAATGTATGTAGCGATCTCAAATTTTAATATTAGGTACATTACAGTACACTGCAACATGGAAAACCGCTGTTAGTATGGGCGTCAATAGATGCCAAAAGGCTTCAACTGTTCGTTTACCCTCTTATTCTTTGAAAATGTGGACTGTGAATATTTAGAACATTTTTCTAGTTGCATCTGAGTACCCTTTAACCGTGTCAGAAAAAGTAACACATTGGTCATTTTTTATTTTTTTAGTCATGATCTACTTTAGCGTATAATTTTCTTAAAACCTTCATAGTCGGCGAAATATATATAAGACTAAGTAAAGTGCTAGTCTGCTATTCTGTTTGTCTGTATATAATGCCAATTTTTTCTGTATGTTAAAAGGTAGTGCTATGCTGCATTGCAGCCGATTGGAGCGTCACGAGATGCTTCTCGCTCAAATAATACCGTAAAATATCTGCACTGTCACGCGTTTCATGCGGCTTTGAGTTTCCAGTGAGTTAAGGAAGGAGGGGGCAATGCATCTGCATAACCTGTGAATGTCTATAGGCGTCGGTAGCCACTATATGGCTCACAATGCTCGGCTCCCTTATGTAATAGAAATGATCATAATAATTCATAAAATAAGTTATAATATCTATGACCCAGGAACACATAAACGCTAACCATTAAGCCACAGAGGTCAAGTTATAAGTGACATTTTTGGACAACTTTGACTTTTAATCATAGTTATAATGAAACAACTTTTACGGATTTTATCGCGGTTTATTTAGTTTTTTACAATCCCGACGTTTCGGACACTTTACAGCAACCATGGTCACGGGAGGACTGAGGTGTCAGATGTCCTTCTGTTACAAAAGTTATTCGAAACTTTTGTAACAGAAGGACATCTGACTGATCATTTTAATCATAGTTTTTTAAATTATCCAAGCTTGCATTGATACCGACACAATCTATCCCGATATTCAGGTACGCTCAGATCAATCGAATTTAGTCGGAATAAACCTGCAAATATTACAAGATATGTAAGTAATGTTCCACTAGAGGAAGATGCTGATATAAAATATAATTTTCTCTGAAATAAGCTTACATTGTTCGCGTGCCCGCTGATCCCAGAGGTGACGTCCTCTAAACTCCGTAGAAGCTTTTTTCTTTATACTTTCTGAGGGATTTATATCCATATCTCTTAAGAGCAAAAAATGCTAAGAGCACTTTACACTACACCGGGGCGTAACGTTAATATTGCACGAAGTAATTTTAAATTTTACTCATAAGTGATTAGTGATTTTAAGCTTTTTAGCTTAAGCTTGCTTTTAGCTTAATCGTATGATAAATAATAATTCGTATGTATCACGATATTTAAAGTTATTTCGTTCATAATACAATTTTTTGTCGACGTTAATATTAAAGTTTTTGAAATTTATTGAAGCTGAGGTCGAAGTAAAGTTGTATTACAATATTTTTTTTTTAATTTTTTTATGTGATTATAATTGATGTAATTTATAACTGGATGTGGTTGGTAACTAGATTAGTTATTTTTGTCCATAGTATCGTAGCTAGACAAGTGTTGTATTCTGGATAATAGCAATTTCCTAATGTGCAAGTGTTAAAATGAAAATTTGTTTATAATATGGTACTGGCTTTCATTCTGCTACAAAAGAAAAATTCCGACAGGTTAAGAGGAATTCAAATTTTCGTGTACTTTTCGCTATCGTAAGCAAAGTAAGATACCTACATGGATGAAATTTTAGTATTTAATTTTTCATCATTTTTATGAACTATGATAGGAAAATACGTCAAGTAAAATGTTCGCCGAACGATTTTAAATTTAAAGAAGTATCTCTTTTTGGTACTTATTTTGGAACTATATGTGTTCGATGTAGCTAAAGCTATTTTATCAAAACTATGTGTGAATTGTGTGGAGCGAGAGTAGAATTGTTTTCCTTGGCGGCGCCCAAAACACAACTCCTGATGATGATAATGAATTATAATAGAGAATCAAACGAACTTACCTGTAAGTGAAGTTCGATGATTATTAAACGAGTGATTCGCCCAAGAGATTACAAGTATTCACAAGTAGTACCACGCGTACGTGCTGCCATCATACACACTTTTAAAGCAACTCTGGATAAAGAAAACTTGTTTTCTCCCCACTCACGCCTTCCTTAACAGCCCGTCGTCGTCTGCAGTCTCATACACGTTTCTGTCGTGTACGGCTTTCCTGTTAGCTATTTCGAAAGGGCATTACATCAATATAAATAATATGTATGTAATTAGGGTTTGGGAGGGTTTGTAATCTCTTGGGCGAATCACTCGTTTAATAATCATCGAACTTCACTTACAGGTAAGTTCGTTTGATTCTCTATTAAACTTCGTGATTCGCCCTTCGAGATTACAAGTATTCACAAGTAGTTGTTTAGAGAACTACGAAATAGCTCACTACACCAGTGAAAACACTAGTGTAGTTAGGTAATATTATAACAACAGTTTTTTAGATAATATTACAAGGCTTTTATTAAAATAATCGGAAAATATGTTTCATATAGTAAATAAAATCTATATATTGTGTATATTATAATACATACATTAGAATTGACTTTTACCAATAGAAGTTGAAAAAACCCCAACCTACAAGGAAAGT
The DNA here is from genome assembly GCA_905333005.2 of Lycaena phlaeas. Classification (NCBI taxonomy): domain Eukaryota; kingdom Metazoa; phylum Arthropoda; class Insecta; order Lepidoptera; family Lycaenidae; genus Lycaena; species Lycaena phlaeas. The sequence continues at coordinate 1,513,677 of HG995175.1, read as the reverse complement.
GAGAAAAGGAATCAAATGTTTTGATACCAGTAGTTACTTTTCAGTTTTAAAATTTGACTTAAGTTTGTGACATCTAATCCATCCAGCGGTTCGTTTGATAACATCCATGTTGACACCAGTCATGCGGCAACAGATCAAGTAGCTGCATGTCTCGTACTATGGGCACTAAGCACTGGTGTGCCCAATATCCTGGACGGTAGCTTTTATTCATCGGCTAAAAATCTGTGAACTTACAGGCTCAAAAGTTTTCTGAAAACTAACAAAGGGTAAATAACATTTGAAAGGTATTCTCTCAGAAGACATTTTCAAATAATAATCTAAGGTCCTAGTAAGGTAAATAGAAGGCGTCTCATAGCAATGTATATTTAAAATTGGTTGAGTTCTAATAAACCCAGATTTTATAATATAAAATTTTCTTAATTTTGAATATTATTTGATAATTGAAATTAAGAATATTTGAACACGATACCCATACTTAATATTTAAAAAAGAGCACAATTTTTCAGTTGTATTATAATATTTTGGACGCGGAGTGCTTAGTCTTATATACTGCGTACTATTTTCATAAAATAATTCTTAAATCGTTTACAATAATTGATATTACATTTTCAAATCGTATTATTTGAATAAAATTAGTGCTAAAGCTCATTTAACGAAGTTAATGGGGAATAATTTAAAAAATTAACTATTAGTTATCAATCCTAATCCTATAAAATGTATATTATTGACGATAAAAAATTGTACCATTGATAGAAACAAGGACAGATATTGTCTTATGGTATTATCCATAATAGACGCCAAAATAACATTACTTAACCCTTAATAAAGGTTTATTATTATTATCTTTATGCATATAAGATACTCACAAAATTTTTAGTAAAAATATTATTATTAATATTATTAATATCAGTTGTATTCGACGGCGTTTCGGGCCTGCGAATGCTGCCCTGATATTCCTTATGTTCTGTAAAAAAGGCTGGCTAGACTATCAGGTACAATTACGACTCCCGAAGACTTATGTTTTATTTATTTTTTACTTTGACTACTTTTTAAGAGTACAAGTCGTCACCTATGAAAAAGATATCATGATTTGATTTGCTAACCAGCTGGCAAGAATATCTACTTCAGGTTTTTAGAAATTATTAAATTTTGAAAAGCATAGTCGGCTAACTCCTATTCTATATCAGAATTAACGCAAACGGGATTCTGCGTCGGCCTCATAGTTGTCTTGTGAGCTAACGTAGGATGCGAACACATATTATCATATAGATATAGACCCTTTTGATACCACTTCAAGTGTGTCGGTTAATATCATCCTATTTACATAAATATTATTTGTTTATGTATATAGCAGTGGAGTTGTCAATTCTCAACGGAACGTTTAATTTTATGTCTTGCATAATCTACTGATTCCGAATTACTATGCGACAACAAAATGCACCTTTAGCTATAAGTAATCGATGTGATGGTAGAATCCTGCCTAAGAATAGCTATTTCATCCCCTGTACCTGTACGAGACTAGTCAGAAAATAATGCCGTTCGACAAACGCCTAACCGTATGGGCTAAAACATTCATCAATATTATTAATCTAATAGTGGAAATCGTAAATAAACATATTGGTAAATAGATATATTGGTCGTAATCATTTTCTTGTAAATAAAGATAAATTAACCCATAAGTTTTTTGTATATAACCAGCCATATTGTAATGTTAAACAAACCGATATTAGTGATTCTATCAAGTGCGTAAAGCGTCGCAATTTCTTTAGTCTCTTAAAAAATGTTTAAACTAGATTATTAATAATTATCATTATTATTGTAGTAATATCTATGGGCGCTTTTACACCATGTCAATCTTGTTCCACGCTAAGTTGTCAAGGTACGTATTTTGGACAACGAAACATATCTTATACTTTTTAATATACATAAGATATGCAAGATTTTCACATCCATGACCCAGGAATACAAAAAATTCTTTATTCCCAGGCGGGAATCAAACCCTCTAACTCCACCTTCCGTGCAACTCGCTAACTCAATGGTAAGCGCGTTGCTCAAGCCATAGAGGTCGTTAAATAAATAAATCGTAGAGGCTCTTGCTTATTTTTGTTTGTCTAAAAAATAGATATAATAAGTCCTGGTTACGTAAAAATTACACAAGCTGGTTGCATGATTTCTGTAAAATGTAAGGCGACTCATTGATCCTTTTTAACCACTGAAAACGCAAGTATTTGTTACACTGATTATCCCAGATTTATAAATATATATTAATAAATCTGTGCTGATTATGAATAGCTATAGAAAAAAATTTGGCATGTTTATGCACATTTGACATTTGACAATTATTAGAAATAAGTTTTAAAGCTGTTCTATAATCAAGTTTGAAAAGTGTGGCGCGGATATACATCAGTTGAAATAAACCATTATTTCGATTACTCTTCTTTATAAGAAATATGCCATATAAATTGACCAGAACATGATTTACATTCATGTATCGCCACTAATGAAAGTAAATAATTTATTTCCCTAGTCATTTCCCTAGTCATTTCCCTGTCATACGCAATATTTGTGGGTCTATTGACTGGTATGTTAGTCTGGGTAACAGCAGAAAGAAAAGGTATACGTAAACCTTGTACTCAAGGCAATATCAAGAATCAATATCTGCGCCTACGCCTTATTTAAAAAATTTAAGTCTACCTGCTTCCAGCGGGTGTTGGTCAGGAGCGCCATCTACCGCTCCACATGAAACCGCCGCTTTTTTCAGCACCGGTGTCCGCTTGTTGTTCTGGCGCCGCTCCGCTGCTGGCTGTTGCTGGCACCGCCAGCCGGCGAAATTAGGTCGGATTCGGTTGCGTGTACCGTGCACCCGGAGTCGGTGGCGGCTCTTACCCAAGTTTAAAGCCTAACCTGTACTAGAGGTGGAAAAGTTAGTTACGACTCGTGGTCGTTAGCGACCTAGTCTTTGTTATAGCAGACCTACTCTGCGTCAGTCGTAAGAAATGGCTTTTATAGATGTCAACTTTTCTTGTAAATCTCCTCCGAAAAAGCTGAGCTGGTCCCGTTTAAGATACTTCGTTATCTTCTACGCTCTTGTCTAGAGAAGCCGTTAAAGTATTCCCATATAGTCAACATAGCATAAAAAACGACTTACCTCACTCGATATTTTTTATTGATTATCGCCATTGTTGCGAGACTTGAAGATCATTAATTATGAGGTTAGAATTTGAGTCACACCGTACATGGCAACAGCTAGTGGATTTTCTGATAACATGTTATGCCTTTTAAACATTTTCCAAAATGTCTTTAATATCTTCTCCAATGTAATTTACCTTAATATAGGCTTATCGGCTCTAGCTGTATTTATGTACCTATTAGTCCCCAATGTTTCTGATTTTTTGGCTCATAGCCTTGATGCCAAGGATAGCCAGGATAGGGTGCTGATCTTCAGACGCGAGATAAATTTGAAAGATTATTACCCACTACTACTCAACAGATTGAGGGTATCAAAAAAAAATATATAAATATTAAATACTGTTAATTCCATCTTTGTCGATGATCATTAGCTTCTAGTATAGTTTTTGTGATACAGTCTCACGGGCTGTACTCTAAAAAACATCCAATGTATTCACGACGCAGTCTCACGGATTTTGTGTTCAGGGCACAATCTCACGGATTTGTGTTCACGACACAATCTCACGGATTTGGGCTCACGAACAATCTCACGAGTGCGTTCTAGAATAAAGTGCATCAATAAAAACCACACAACGCCCAGTCCAGAAAAATAACTCCATTATTGTTGAGTGTGGTTATGTAAGCTCATCTTTGTCAACGATCGTTAATGCTTGGTATCATTTTTGTGATACAGCCTCATGGGCTGGCTGCACTTCGAAAAAACATCCAGTGTATTCACGACGCAGTCTCACGGATTTTGTGTTCAGGGCACAATCTCACGGATTTGTGTTCACGACACAATCTCACGGATTTGGGCTCACGAACAATCTCACGAGTGCGTTCTAGAATAAAGTGCATCAATAAAAACCACAACGCCTAGTCCAGAAAAATAACTCCATTATTGTTGAGTGTGGTTATGTAAGCTCATCTTGTCAATGATCGTTACTGTTTTGCATAGTTTCTGTGATACAGTATCACGGGCTGTACTCTAAAAAACGTCTAATGTATTCACGACACAACCTTCTAGGCTGTTTTTTTTTTTTTTTTTTTAGTGGGTAATAATTTTTCAGATCAATCACGATATCGCATTAAGAAGAAACAAAAATAACAAAAGATAATATTAACTGAATAAATAATTTTTGATTTACCTTCATTTATTGTATTCGCTCGTGTTATTATTTTGAGCATGACGAATAAAACTACGGAGACATATTTTGCGATCTCTAGCCATTTTTCGTTCCAATCCTTTATTTTTCCTTTTCATCGTAATTCTTGCGTTTTTCCATGTCTAATATTCTATAGTGACACAGCTACGAACTTTCAGTATGCTAACTTCACTTAGAAAGAAAAATGCGTGTGCGATGGCCGGCACACAAAACGTGTATGAGACTGCAGACGACGACGGGCTGTTAAGGAAGGCGTGAGTGGGGAGAAAACAAGTTTTCTTTATCCAGAGTTGCTTTAAAAGTGTGTATGATGGCAGCACGTACGCGTGGTACTACTTGTGAATACTTGTAATCTCGAAGGGCGAATCACGAAGTTTAATTAAAACAAACGCTAGCAATATTTGTTTTAACTCACTAACCGAGGAAATATAAAGGGGTTGTAAACAATTGTTGAATAAAATGCAAACGATAAGACTTCAGCGATGTATACACTGCATGCGATGAAACTAAAGCTATTATTATCCTATTCCTTTTATTATATCCTATTATCCTTATTAGCAATAGAGTAAAATTAAAATAAATAATATACCTTCTCTAATCGGACTTAAGTGCATAATTTTATATTTTTTTATTAATTGTAGTGACATACTTACGAATAACAGATGATAAAATAAAAAGTGAATGTATAAAAAAAGATACGTTTATGAACATAATAATTTTTCCGTTTCCAAAAAAAAAACTTTTCATATTTGCGTTTCTTTTGATTCTGAGTTTCTTTTGATTATAATTCTGAGTATTTAACCCGATTCGTTTAACGTTTTATAAATTATAAAATATTTGCTGTTTAGTTTCTTACTAACCGCAAAATTAAAAAAAAATATAAATTGTCTTAAAATTGAGTTTATAAAAAAAAATCACCCAACCATAGGAAATTAGCAAACTCACAAACAATCTATTTAGCTTTATCATACAAGTATCTAAAAAATAAAATAGTAATTTGTATTTCTGCTAATAGGCTATATTATATCAAGCACTGGCCAGCGAGCCTTTCGAAGCGAAATGTCGTCTTGTTTTTAAATTCCCGGACGTCGCCGAAATAATGTTTCAGCGCTCCGGCTAACTCGACTTCTCATTATCGTGCACATTCTGTGTGTTTCGTTTTTTCCCCGTTTTTATTATATTGTAGAAACGATTAATTATGAACATTATCACAATACAAAAATAAAATCTTTATGAGGTACAATATTTGCAGGCTTATATTTTTTTAGTGGCGTATTCTTATATAAGAAGAGCATTCCTTTTACCTGCGACTCATACGCGTTTACGAATCTACCTATAGGTATAAACATTATGATTTGTGTGGATGGGCTGGGCCGAATGTCAGTCTATATGTGTACCACGTTGTTTATAACTTAAGACATTACTTTTAAAATAGAATATCTTTAAAATTGCGGTTTCAAAGGAGGGCGCAAAAGACCCTTGCTATCGTCACCTATTTTGCGTCTTAATAGACAACGCACGGATTGCCTGGCAGAATTAGTGCGCTCAGAGATGTTAAACATTTGCCATTAGCATGCCAGTTTGACTATTTGCACACGAAGCTTGAAAATTCACCGTATAATTGAACACAAAACAGCCAAACCAACACACAACTTTATCAGCGTCAATATAAATAAAATTAAATTGCTTTTTAGTGTTTTACTTTGTGTTTGATAGTTTCTTAGTTAAAAAATTAAAATAGAATTTTTACTGAATATTATGCAAGAAAGTACAGTTACTTCAGTGAATAATTAAGAAATCTGAAAAACTACTTTCACAAACAATAGTCTTCACTGAATTCTCCTTCTGTAACGAATGGAAGAATTTGATTCAAAATTAGAAAAATCTTTGTGTTTTTTCTTTAATTATAAAACATGACAAATTGGTGTTCCACTTTACATCAGCTGCCACTTCCGGCACTTCCGAACCGATACGACTTATGGGCCTTCAAGAAAAGACCATGATGTATGAAAGACGACCTGCTAACAAACCTGACCTAACCTCTGATCCCACAGACAAACTGTGCAAACAGTTTTGCGGAACAACTTTATAACCCCAAAAAGTAAGTGTTGTAGGGCTCCCACACAAAACTGCCATGCGATGCGATGCGAATTTCTGCGATACGATTTAGTGCGGCAAACCATTTGGTAGGGCGACCATTCCTTCAAGTGTAGTCAGCCGTACTGGACGACGTAATATCGCAGGAATGTGCGTTGCGAAGCAGATCGGAAATTCTTGCGGTGCGTTCGTGCGAATTCGCAGATTTTTGCGATGCGATGCGAATTCGCGGTTTTGTGTAGGAGCCCATAATAAATAAAAAAAAGAAATGTGGTGTGGTGGGACACCAGGCAGGAACGAAGTTCCTTCGGCTAAAAATATATAAATAAATAAATATCTTACGTAACCCCTTTTTTTCAGAATATAATTTCGTCTATGTTACTCGTGAATAATGTAGCTTTTGAATATCGAACGAAATTTTGAAATCAGTACTGTACTCTTTGAGCCTAGATATTCATTACAACCTTTTTATAATATTAGTGTAGATTTAGGATTCTTTTATTACGCTACCCATTCAAATCACGGCAACACGATTTATTTTCTTGCATATTATTTTGATTTTGCTATATCTCCTAAAGTATTCATTTAATTTGCATGATGTAAAGGGGAAAAATAATCTTCATGAAGCGCTGAAGCTAATTAACTGATTTAAAATGTTAAGGATTCATACTGTATTTGTGTAAATAACTTTCAAATTATCGCGTTATAATTGCTAATTTTTAAAGTATTAAATCGATATAGTACGATATCCCTAAGAGATAGATATATGCCATCGCAGACTTTTTTGTAGACCTATTTAAGATATACAATTCCACCATACATTATTTCGTTATATCTCAAAAAAAAAAAAATCCGACACCTCCAACAATTATTGTTATATCTTAGCTAATGTATATAAAAACTTAATAAATTATATACATAAACCTTCCTCTTGAATTGTCCTATCTATTAAAAAAAAGATATTTTACACTACTCGCTTGTGTATGCGACTGTCGCGCCTGCGCACGTCTCATTTAACGTTTTTTAATTCCACGCACATAATCTTACGGTTTTACTATCACATTTTTTCGGTTCGGTCGCGCAGCAAAATCCCTATCCCCTCCAAGCCTGCCGTAAGGAACTTCGTTCCAATAATAATAAACGTAATCTATAAATAATAATAAACTGTTCTAGCGGGTATCTATGGACGGAAACTAGAAAATATGTTTGCTCCTTTTATAAAAAATATGCATTTAAAAAGATTTATTTACTTCAACTTTTAATGTAAGTTATTTGAAAGGGATCGGAGAAGTAAAATCCATATATAATCACTATAATGATCGTATCATTGTAGTGCAGTGTAGTGCGACGACCTCTATCGCTCAATGTTTATCGCGTTGGCGTTCAAGCCGGAGGATGCGGGTTCGAATCCCGCCAGGGAACAAACAAGTTTCCGTGTTCCTGGGCAATGGATGTCTATTAAATATGTGTATTATATAATAAAAATCTTAAATATAAGTACTTATTAATATAAAGAGTATTAAATATATTATGTATTTCCGTTGTCTGGTACCCGTAACACAAGTCTCTTCGAGTACTTATCACGGGGCCAGATTGACGTGGTGTAAAAAGTGAATATGACTCATCGACCCTATTGGATTTGACGAGCCAAAACCCTTCTCTCCAGAGTAGCGCACGCGATACATCGAATAATTTCTAGGTGAGCCATCTGCTCGCCTACCTTACCGATTGAGCAAAAAGGCAACCAGGTCTAAAAGTGCAGACTCTAAAATATTTTGGCTGTAACATATTATATTACATTGAAAAAACTACATAAGAAAAACGGCCTACTTTACTTAATATAGATTCAGCAAAGCCACAAAGGCTCAATAGTATTCCCCCAAAGCGACATCCGGGCTGATCAGAGGTACCTGAAAGCCAGCGCACCAACGGCTCCCGCGGGACTGGGGACGTCAAATGACGGGAATCTGTTAGCATCAGGTGATTCGCAAGATCGTTACTATTTGTTACGTAAAAAGAGGTGAAATTTATAGCCAGTGATTTTAACGTTTTAGCTATTTGTAGTAACAACTTTTACGGATTTCATCCCGTTTTATTAAGATTTTTATATGTCCGACGTTTAGGATACTTTACAGCATGGTCACGGGAGGACTTTGATTTTGTTGTTTTTTATTAGTTAGTTATTGACTCTTTACAGTGCAGTTGACGTATGTACGTGTAGCGGACGCTGTCAGCGCTACAAATCCTGAATCGCGCTATCGGAATTCTCCAGTCCGATCGCTATATATACAACATCTGACACGATAGCTAGTGGGCTTCGGCCTGGCCGAGCATTGCGCCTCGCTCGGTCGTAGATCTCCCTTTGGGGCCAACCACCATAATGCTCACATACGTATTGAGTCTTCGCATAAATGAATTTGCTATATTATTTTCTATTGTAGAATAAACTTTTACTGATTACTGTAATTCATGATTTCCTTGTATCTGATTTGTTTTGAAATTATAATGAAAGAAATTTTTACTGATTCATTAATTTAAACATTTTGAGCCTTTTGTAATAACTCTGCGACATGGTAGCGAAGTGACTCAGGTTTTAGATGAACTAATGTTTTTTTTTCTCTTTATTAGGGTCGAACAAACAATGTCACAATAAAATTAACACGAGATTATAAGATGTAACAATATTTTGTAAATGTGACATCAACTTCGATAACCACAGTTTACTATAGAAAATAGAAAAGGAAAATATTTTGGTTAAAGTCATTCAGTTGTATTCTCAATTAACTTGAACTATGACTATTTATTTGTAACAAATGATAGTGAAAAGCAGTCAAAGTTGAGTGGCCACACTAGTTTTTGGCTTTGGAAATTATATGTTTACGATATCTTCGTATTAAACTCACGTTGGGGGAATCAATAACAATATTGGAGCTGGACAGTATCGGAGACCCGCACGAGATTTTTGAAGTGAAAACCTCTTTGGACGCTTTGAATACTTTTTGGTTAGGGAAAATCTAATAGGTTCGCGTCACCGACATGCTAATGTGACCTTATGATATTAGGAAATTAAAAATGATTACTAAAATTTGAAATTTCATGTCATAACACTAAGGTAAGTTTTTATTGGTGGTTTGACTGCGTGGTTTGATCCTATGACTGCGAATTCTTGTGGGAAAATATTAAGCCACGTTAAGCATTAGTTTACGATAGGAGAAAATCTTATAATATGGCCCCGCCACCGACATGCTTGTCTTAATGTGACTTTAGTTAAAATTTTATACTGCGGAATGCCATAATTATTATTAGTTTTAAGTAAGTAGCATCTAACCAATACCTGTAGTACTGTGTACCCTAGTACCAACGAAAGTATTTTTAATGTCGCTTGGATCAATAAATATCCTGTATAATAATAATAATAATAACATCTATAAACACTTCTACACCACGTCAATCTGGCCCCGTCCTTCTGTTCTGTTCCAGACAACAGAAATAAATAGTACTTTTATACTTAATACATATATTTAATATTTTGACTATAGACTATACACATTTTTAATACACATCCAGTAAAAGAGATTTTTTTCGTTCACTGGCGGGATTTGAACCCGCTACCTCCGGCTCGAGCCAAGCGCCAACATGCTAACCATTGAGCCACAGAGGTCGTCTTGCATCAGTCCAGGCATTTGTGTGTTATTGTGGCACGAAAGATGGTCTCGATGGCAGCATGCTGCTTGTCTTCGTGGAGCATGGCAAAGCTGGAATAAAAACCAAATGATGATGGTGGAAAGGCAAGTCCCATTTCAGTCCAACCTTCGCGGCCGTGACTCAAAATTAAATCAGCGTAAAAACCATTAAATAAATTTACCTATTTCATTTCATACGAAAACTTTTTAAATATTCATTACTATAACGAATGTTTTAGAAAATATTAAAGAACCCAATTTATTACTCATTTGAATTAATAATGATGTTGGGTTAGGTTGCGTTTTTACGTTTTACGTTTTCGCTACTTTGAACAGAATATCTCATTTCAGAAAAAATCTGGATACTAATAAAAATAATTTATTTCATCACAAGAATGTAGTGCAATGGTGGTTTTTTAAATTAATGCCCATTACATTCTATCATAATTAAAAAAATAAATTAATATTATGTTATTACCTACAATAAATCTTTTGAAAAATTAATTATTTAATACTCTTTGTATTAAATAATTAATTTTTCACACACACGAAATTATAGAACTAAGTACAAACAATTATTGTCAAATATACTATTTATAGATTGTAAATTGCAAACTCTTATATTAGTTTAACATTCGTTGGATGGACAATCGGGCAGCCGTGTCACCTGATGGTATGTGGTTGACGTCACCCATCAACATACACTAGTTCACCCAGGCTACTATTTATTTATTTACAGTATATCTTGCCCTTATTCCCGAAACACAGTAAAGCTGTTTTACAAGAGTAAGCAGAATGAGCACCATTTAGACAGGGCACAGCGTATCCCTGCCACCGGTAAAAGTATAATGTTGTGGAAGAACAACATAAAAATACACCATTCATGTATCATGGAAAATATATGTAAGGAACCCGTGTACAAAACGCGATTACGCTTGACCGTATCATAAGTGTGATGTGGGTTTAATAGGTACCATTAATGTTCATAGCCAATACTTTCCAGATGATGTATGTTTGTTTAATGCTGGCTTACTCGTGAATAACGAATACTACTTTACGTTTTATTTTCATATTATAATAAAACTGATTATCTCAATTTATGAAATTTTGTATTTTAATAATTGGCTTTGGGACTGACATACCTATGTAGGATAAAAGTCTCTTTAAATAAAGAGAAAAAAAATTGGTTAATTTGAAGAGCTGGAGGGGGACATCATTGCCCAGCAGGGGGACAACATAGGCGAATTAAAAAAAATGGCTGGTAAATCTAAGTGTTTCGCTATTCGGTTTAGGCTATTTATGCTAAGGTGTAAGTTCGAGTCTGTCTGGAATTTTCTTATATTTTCTTGATCATGTCAGAAATGTTTATTTACCGATGAAAAAAAAAAACATCATGAGGTAACCGTTTGTCTGATAAGATTCAAAGGCATTAGACCATCGCATCGGTGAGCTATGGCTCAACATGCTCTTCCCCTGTTTTCGAGAAGAAGACCAATGCCAAGTGGGACATTATATGGGTTGATACTTAACTGTTGTAGTGTTAGTTGGCATGGTCGCCATGTGGTGTTGCCGGGTCGCCATGAGGTGTTGGTAGGTATAGTCAATTAGGAAGGCCATGTGGTGTCCATACTTTATTAGTGTCTAATACAGACTGTTCTAGAAACGTACTTAATGTTAAAACTACAATATTGCTTACTCTACATTATTCTACGTTATAATATGATATTCTTAGGGTCTGTTTCACAATATACTAGTAAAGTACCCTATAGCTATATGACACATAAATTAACTGACACATAAATCTTCTAGTTAGTCTTGATTGGGTTTCACCATCATCTTCCCTGTAAATTTATTTGGCAGATCCCTATTTGGCACTTACTGGTTAGTAGGCTTGGCAACCTCGCATTTTATAGTTCCATTTTACGATAAATATGTTTTAGAAAAACATTCCATGTTGTAAATATACATGAAAATATGGTTTTATAATTTTAATGTATGTATCATACCATCTTTATACCTTTTATTTACATAGACATTGTATATAATGTTATCCCTTAATTATTAAACGTTCAAAACACAATTTAAATTATTTTGTATATTACTGTTACCGGAATGTCAAATTGTCAAATGTCGTGAAGCTGTCAACCGCGTATCTGTCAACTAATTTATTTGACAGATGAATTTGCTAATGGCCAGTTGATCCGACCTATAGTTTACAGGGAACTTTATTAGCCAAATATTGCTATTTGTCAATTGTGAAACAAAAACGTTGTAGTTATGTGGTAAATATGTTGCAAATAGCTTAATTGGAACTTTATTAGGACATTGTGAAACAAACCCTTACTATAAGGGAACATACAGGTAGAACTTATATATAAAGGAGCTTACACACTACACTTTACATTTTACTTTGTCACGTCAAAAACTTGACGACAGCTGAAATTATTATGACATGTGATAAAACTCTTTAAAATATGTAAAAGGCGAAAATATTTGATTGGCTTAAGTTAATTAATAAATGTTTGCACTGTACAAACTTCATTCAAAATTTAAATTTTTCTGATAAATTCATTCAGTTTTCGCAATTCAAGTTTCGACTGATATGAATTCGCTGCTTGACGTTGTATATTTTAAACTAAGTTAAAGTTTACACTGAAAATATCAATATTTTTGTAGGTCAGAAGTCAGAGCCTATAATAATAGTAAGAGAGCAGTATAGTAAGAAAAAAAAAAGCACCGAAACTAGTGTTATATACGACATTGTATACGACAATAATAAATATTATCGCTGTAAGATCTTGCAAACAAAGAAATTTTAATATATAAATCATCATAAATCATCAAAATTGAGAGACATAATAAATTTAAATAGTAAATGCGCATAAGAGATTGTAACGTTGCGCTAGCTCGTTACATGATTTTAGGCTTAAATTCAAGATTCAGCAATAGAATTATGTTTAATCTAAGCATACTAATGGTATAAGCGCCATCTATCGTTAACTAGTGTCAACTATTGACATACTCTATTGGCTCAGTAGCGACCTCTCTAAAATTCAATAACCGTTTCTACTTTCCTTTTTTCAAATAAAATTAATTTACCTCTTGTAATTAATAATAATAAATATACTAATTTAATCTAATCCCTAAACAAAATTACAAATAAACTAAATTAAAACTTAATTAATTATAAAGTCTGTTTGACAATTGACTATAGAACTATATTGTTTATGGAACGATAGACAAGCTGTGATTAGGACCTTTTTGAGTGGCTGTCACTTCTAACCGACCTCTTGGACCGCTTTTCTTGTCCTGACTTCGTGGCTGGCGGAAGCCGAGGCTAACCCTCGTCTAATTTCATTGAATTCCGCTGGGAGTTCGCGGAGCACAGTTCGGATACTAAGTATCCAAGTATAGAAGACCTAACAGCCGGCCGGCTGAACCGAACGCCCAGCGTGAAGACCCAAGCTGCAGCCAACCTACCATCGCCAGGAGTCCAGTCAGGCCAGTGATTCCTCCCTTATTACCCCTACGCAATACGCTGTCGGAACGTGGGCCAGCCAAGGAAAGTTTCTGGCTCGAGATAAGGTGAGACTTGTCCGAACCCCCCTTCCTATCGTGCTCGCAGGGGGCATCTACCACCCCCACCCGACAGCTGGCGCCCAACGTGTATTCTTTCTGAGGCCTGTCCAAGTTCTGATAGCGTGTTTTTAAGGAAATATAGTGTTTTTTCTAAAATTAGTATCTAAAATTTTTTTTTCTATATACCCACATATACTAAATGTTGTAAGCGTGAGGTGACGCCGAGCGAGCTGGTACGTAATTATTTAACTAATTAATATCTGTTTGTTACTATTTCATCTATATTTCCTTATTTTGTGCCTATATCATAATATTTTGCTACAATATTTTTGTTTTGGCCGTGCTAGACGTCAAAATTTAAGTTTAATTATCTAACCTTTTGTCTTTAATACTATTGAAAATACTATAAAAACACTAAATACTTATTGTAATACGTAAAAGTTCGCAAAGCTTTCGTAATAACTAGTAAATTCAAGTTCTATAATTTTCAAATTATTTAAATACTTAGTTGATCTTCAATTTTTTATTTTAAAGTCATAAACTTCTATCGTTGATATTTTACATTTCACTTGTCACTTAGCGTAATAGGGAGATTGCTTTGTAAAAAACACTATTTAACTATAACTACTTGTAAACAGCTGATCTATCGTTCGATAATCTTTTAACTACTTAAGATTTTTAAACCTACATAACCTAATTGTTTTCTATAGCATAACATAAATAGTTTTGATAGCTATATAACATGGATACTTACCTAATTAAATTCTTTTTGCTAAACAAAAACGAATTAACCTATGAAGTACTGATCAGAGGCGAGGATGCTGCCCTAGCCCTCTTCAGGTTAAGAGTATTGATATAGTAGGACCCTACATCTTACTAAAATCAAATATCTTTATTCTTTAGGTTATAAGTATTGATTTTGTAGGACTCTACCCCTACTAAAATCAACTATTTTATTCTAGTTGAAACTTGTTGTTTTAGTATGTATTGCTTACTTTTTACAACCAAGAGAGCAACCGCTGAAACCGTTACTAAGATTTATTTGCATTTATTCAATTCATTAAATGTAAGTAATTGATAAAAAGTCTCCACTTGTCTACACACTTGCTGATATGTCAGGTAAACCTCTAGGTGACTGGCATATTAAAGATATTAAATTAGTAAACTATAAATCATAAAACCTACTTAAATAAAACTAAATAAATTATTTTAACAAATCTAATTGAACTTTAACTTAAATTCAAATACTTAAATAATCTAACCTAACCTAACTTGAACTTAACTTAAACTCTTAATATTTAACATCTAGTACCTAAACTATGCTGTATTAATTAAACTAAATAATACTAATTAATACTCTTAAACTAACTTATTGAGTCAACAGCGGCTGGGTTGTTTACTCTATATGTAAGGATCTTTAGGTTACTACTATTAACTTAAAGATATCATGAGAGATGCAAGAGTGTATGTGATGGGATGTATGTATAGGTGTGATGTATGTATAGGATGGAAGTGTAGTAAGTTTAGTTCTATGCATAGTTGGTATGTATGACTGCAGTTCAGTATATTATCTTGCAGTGAGTTTAATAGATAGTTAGTTTAGTCGGATTTTGCTGTAGTAGGCAAAATCCTACGCTTTTTGGCGGGGTACTGTAACGTTGCGCTAGCTCGTTACATGATTTTAGGCTTAAATTCAAGATTCAGCAATAGAATTATGTTTAATCTAAGCATACTAATGGTATAAGCGCCATCTATCGTTAACTAGTGTCAACTATTGACATACTCTATTGGCTCAGTAGCGACTTCTCTAAAATTCAATAACCGTTTCTACTTTCCTTTTTTCAAATAAAATTAATTTACCTCTTGTAATTAATAATAATAAATATACTAATTTAATCTAATCCCTAAACAAAATTACAAATAAACTAAATTAAAACTTAATTAATTATAAAGTCTGTTTGACAATTGACTATAGAACTATATTGTTTATGGAACGATAGACAAGCTGTGATTAGGACCTTTTTGAGTGGCTGTCACTTCTAACCGACCTCTTGGACCGCTTTTCTTGTCCTGACTTCGTGGCTGGCGGAAGCCGAGGCTAACCCTCGTCTAATTTCATTGAATTCCGCTGGGAGTTCGCGGAGCACAGTTCGGATACTAAGTATCCAAGTATAGAAGACCTAACAGCCGGCCGGCTGAACCGAACGCCCAGCGTGAAGACCCAAGCTGCAGCCAACCTACCATCGCCAGGAGTCCAGTCAGGCCAGTGATTCCTCCCTTATTACCCCTACGCAATACGCTGTCGGAACGTGGGCCAGCCAAGGAAAGTTTCTGGCTCGAGATAAGGTGAGACTTGTCCGAACCCCCCTTCCTATCGTGCTCGCTGGGGGCACCTACCACCCCCACGCGACAAGATATTAATACTTTGGTAGAAGTCAATAAAAGTGTCAGTGTAAAAGTATAATGAACTATACTAGAGTCATCGCCACTTTTGAAGTCCTGCGACTAATGCCCGAACTAAATTTGACAACATTAACATTTTGACGTCTGTCTGGAGTAAGAAGTTGTGATATTTTAAATTGTTTTACGTGAAATATGGAGCATATAATATAAAGTAAGGTGTAAAAAGTGAAGGCCGTATAATGATCATTAAACTGAAATAATTTTGTGAATTAGAAAGTAAAAATAAACAACAATTAACCCCGTTGAATAATATGTTTATAAATGTCACTGACATGACAGGTAAATTTTAGACATGCCAGAGTCACTTATTTTTGCCTAATTTATGGTTAAAATATTATCATTAACTCTATACCTACATTTATCTTATTATATTTTATATGAATATAAATACAAGGTAAAAGAATTAAATCCTTGCTCAGAGGAATTATATTTTCAGGTGTTTCTGTAAAAAAGGTCGAATAACAAAAGAAGTAACAATGGCAGCAATTACTTCTGAGAATCACTCCTGGCAAAAGCCGAACACACCCGAAGAAGCTTGTTTTAGATGAATTCTACTAATCGGTTATACGTAAAAAATGCGAACGAAATATTTACAAAAAAATGTTTTATTTTACTAAAACCTGGCAGGGAGATTTTTATTTTGCTGCTATAATTATTTTCACCATTATTATTATCATCAGTCTTTATCAATCCACTACTGACCATAGGCCCTATAATTATTTAAATTTTTTATTGTACTAGACTTGGTGGAAAATCATTACACTATAAATTGGCAACATTGAGTTATGAGACCGCAGCGCCGCGTCTATCGGACTTCTAAAGTGGCGAGGACTATATTTCCATTTCTTTATTTTCTCGATGACAGTTCTAATTTGATAGTTTTAGTGTTGTGACCAAATAGGTTATTATATCATCATCATCATCAGCCTTTATCCGTCTACTGCTGAACATAGGCCTCCCTCAATGAACGCCAAGACGACCGATCCCTAATGATATCGATAGCATAAATTTATTATATTTTGAACAAAGACAAATTCAACAAAAACATTCAAATATATTTTTTCGTTTCGTTTATTTCATTTCATTGTCGATTGTCGAAAGTCACAGTTTTACAAGAGCTTCGAAAATTTTAAAGAAATTGGCATTATCAATCAAGGATTAATACGTGTAACATCTTGTAATGTAATATATTATTAGTTAATAAATTTGTACAAAAGTATCCGGCAGTAGTTTAGTTTCTTACATCTTGTAAAAAATATCGGGTCTGTTATCGTGTTACGTTTATCGATATGGCTCTATCCCTATAAGTTTCTCCGACTATGATAAAACCTTGTACGTGTTAAAACGTCATATTTTTTATAAAATAATACATACATAATGTAAAAAAGACGCTCTTTCAAGTTTTCACAGGATCTGTCATAGAGAAAATAAAGAAATGGAAATAGTATAACGCCTTCTAAATACGAAGGTGGAACAGAACTGTTTCTATTTCAGCGTCAAGTCATCCTGGATACAATTGTATATATTGAGCAAAACCGCGACCGCTAACTGCTAGAACCGTGTCATTTAATATTCTGTATTACAAAGTATCTTTGAACTATTCAAAAGGGTTCATTAATTTATAAGTTGGTGGACATTTTAATTTTCTTTGTCCCAGCTCTGGAGTCTGTAACGAAGATCGTTCATGAGTTATGAGCCGTTCAATGTATACCAAGTAACCTCATAAAGTACGTGTATAAAATTATGCTGCGGCCTTTATATGCTTGTCGGATGTGGCATTTCGGTTATTGTTTTGTAGTTTTGGTTTATTATAATATATTCAGGTCATAATAGGGATGTTGACTAATTTTTGTAATTGATTTTATTTGATAGGTATACTATATATGAACACGAAAAAAATACTTTTGTAAAGAAATATGTCCAATTTTAACAAAAAATTAAATAAAGAAAAATGGTTTTTAAAATCACCCTTGAAACGCTCCAAGCGTCATTACGTCACACACCGCATTCAGAACTCGCGCTATGTTAGGTGAGTTTGTACTTAGCTCAATGTTCAGTGACGTCATCGCCTTATTGGCGTTTACAGTCACGTGATAATGCATGATAAATAACGCATTTTAAATTAATTTTCTAAATTTCAAGACAAATAAGTAGACTTTTTAAATGTTATTTTAGGTTTTCAAATACTGCATTTAATATGTAAAACATAACTTTACATGAATTTGTAACATGTGTCAACATCCCTATTTTATTCACAAATCTTTCTTTTATGCATGTAATTCATTTTTTTACGTTGGATGCAAGTGGCAAGGGTTCGGTCGTCTTGGCGTTCATTGAGGGAGGCCTATGTTCAGTAGTGGACGGTTAAAGGATGATGATGATGATGAAATTTTTCTTTTTATATTGCCTATATATTATTTATTACATCTTATCTTTGATAAGCGAGGTATTAATACCTTATGTTATTTTTCATTATGATCATAATCATCATCATAATCAGCCATTTTCTGTCCACTGATGAACATAGGCCTCCCTCAATGAACCTCGCCACTCGTGCTCCAACTCGGACCGGCCGTTGCGCCGCATCCTCTACCCACTTTTTTGTCATTACTACTATATTGAAATTATTGTACTCTAGAACGTGCTATGTATCCCGGAAAATAAGGTCCAGACGCCATCAACCGGATTATTTGTATTTTAAAATTATCGAAATCATCATCATCATCATCAGCCTTTATCCGTCTTTTATCATCGAAATATCCCCTAAAATTTATGGACTTTATTTTAAACGGACCAGTTGTGAAGCTAAGACATACGAAAATAAGCATATACATTCAAAAAATAATTAATATCAAACACGATTAATTGAAGCCCAGCGTATTAGTGAACTATGGCCCATTAACCCTCCTCGTCTGATTTCGAGGAGGAGACCCATTCCCAGAAGTGGGACGTTTATGGGTTTGATACCGTTTTGACACTATTAATAATAATTTTTTGACAATATTAATAATAATTCCCTTTTAAGCGGCGCCTCCATACATCATAGCTTTTCGTTCATAATAACTCGGAGCAAACTTTGTTATTACTTCACCAGAGTTTATTTGGAAATGAACTGGAAACTGGCGTCCAGCCGCGATGCACGCCAATCCCACCTTTATACCATTGTGATAAAGGCCTCGCTGTGTCATTTCAATATGATATCATAAATATTAAAATGGAATTAGTGTCCATGGATTTGTTTTGAAGGCTTATGGAGGCACATTTGTAGACGAGACAGCTCGAAGTGAGCAAAATTAGAAGTAGAGCATAGGAAAGGAAAACTTTGAATTTTAAATGATTAATCTTGGTAATTAATTCTTTCCTCTCCTGAGACAGTACCAGTCCTTTGTCCTATATTTTGCAAAGGAGTGAAGACAGTGATGGATAGCTAGTTCACTTTGTGGTGAGTGATAAGAGGCAACCATGGAGATGGTACACCAGATGATTACAGGTGTGTTGCTTATCAAATATGAGTGTGCTTTTTTCTCGAAGGTTCCTAAGTCGTATTCTAGATTATTCATGCGGCCAGGCAGTTCCCACTTACGAAGAGTAGTCAGATCTTTCTCTGGGGCAGCCTGGAGCAGATCAGATTTTAGAGGTCTGGAGGCCTTGGGACAGCAAAGGAGTGGAGGCTCCTTGGTCGTAAATTATTTTCCAAATAAAAT
The DNA here is from genome assembly GCA_905333005.2 of Lycaena phlaeas. Classification (NCBI taxonomy): domain Eukaryota; kingdom Metazoa; phylum Arthropoda; class Insecta; order Lepidoptera; family Lycaenidae; genus Lycaena; species Lycaena phlaeas. The sequence continues at coordinate 1,493,817 of HG995175.1, read as the reverse complement.
TAATTTTTAAGTCGAAATTTCCGATAAAGAATTTATTGTGAAACCAAGTATAGATTCTTTTAATATTTAACAAACATATAGGAAATAAAGAATAGATTTTTTCTGAAGTCTTAATTGCGGGGCCTCCGCGAAAGAGGAGCCTTTTTCGTGAAGCCCCCGTTGCGGTAGCCCGGGTTGCCCTCCTCTAAATCCAGCACGGCATTTGCAGAGGTTTTAGTTTGGGATTTCATTGGTACTGGTACACACCAGGCGTGAGTCCCCCACATAGGGCCAGGATCTACCCAGGTACTTGGTTAAATTTATAAAGGTTTCCTTTGTCAAAAAAAAGGACTATCCATGCAAAATGTGCTGGACATAAGTCCTCCAAGAAAAGAGAATACTTCTATTTGAAAGGCTGCAACGCGCCTGCTGATCCTTTGGTGCATGTTTAAGGCTGTCGGTTAACAGATAACTTTCGGTAAAGTGATGGTAATCCGTTTGAACTTTCAATAAAGATAATAAGCATATCCCAGGCTTAAAAACGGAGTATAAAAAAGTAAAGCTTAAACCCTTTATGTCCAACTGCTGGGCACGGGCAAAAAAAAAGGAGTATACATCAAAGATATTCTAAATATACGTATATGAAAAGAGATTATCAGGTAAATAACGGGATAAAATTATCAAATTTCAATTAAAATAAGTTCATGTTTTGAGGGATTATGATAAAGGGCTTGACACACTCATTATAATTTAATTACATTGTTTTATAATGTAGTGAAGTCATAAATGATTATTTAGTTTATATTGAATATTGAATATATCTGAACATTATCAAATTATTATTTTAGTGTCAGACAACCAAAGTGGGGACTGCAACAGAAAAAAATTAATTATCAACTTCTAAATATTTTACTATGATTTTAAATATTATTTATTTCAATTTGTATTGTGGTACTAAATTACCAATTAAAATAAAATTAATTTTAAATAAAAACCAAAAACCGACTGCAACTAAAAAAATTAAAATAATGTTCAAATACTTCGGGGTGAAGTAGAAGTATACTATTTAAATTGGGTATTTTTGGAGTCGGTGCCAGCCAAAGAGGACATTTTAATGATTAACCACATACACCAAGTATTGAGTAGATGCCTGTGAAGGGCATCGATGTTTTGGCTGGTACCGACTCCAAAAATACCCCATTTTAAATAGTATACTTCTACTTCACCTCGAAGTATTTCAATATTATTTTAAATTTTTTAGTTGTACATAAATTAAGGTATAGTTTTTAAGTCGGTTTTTTGGTTTTTTATTTAAAATTAATTTAATTTTGTACTGTTTAGTTTTAAGTTTATACATAAGTAGGTAATATAGTTTTTATTCTTTCTTGCAAAATTTTTGGCGTTCCCGATCTGTGTTTTATCTGGATACTAGTGGTAAGGGACCTGTCGTCTTAGCGTTCATTGAGGGAACCTATGTTCAGCCGTGGACGGATGAAAGTTGATGATGACCTCACCATACTTTGATACTTTAAAAAGTATCTAATTCAGTGGTTTTTATTCATATTACATCGACAAGTAATAAATGAACAAATCGTCTGGGTATACAAAACCAACCAAATAAGCATTATTGAAAATAACTTAGAAACCGCTGATTAAATGTCGATCAAATTAATATGGGACCAATTCGGAAACATAAGCTTGCAAACAAAACAAGAATCACCAAAATCCATTCTCAAACAGAGGAGTAATCGTGTAACAAACATACAAAAAAAAAAACATACAGACGAATTGATAACTTCCTTCTTTTTTTTAAGTCGGTTAATAAAATAGAAAGGTATTGCATATCAATTAGGACAATAGAAAATCGAGAGAGGGAGAGGAGAGTTCTCCCGTAGCCATGGCTGCTGTAAAATATAAAAATAATAAAGCGCGATTAAATCTGTAAAAGTTATTTTATTATACATATAACATTAAATAACAATACTATTTATAAATTGGATATGATTTAGTTTAATTCTACATTGCCTATTGTTATTTATTCGTTTAGTCAATGATTAAAATTTTATTTGTACGAAATTAAAATGTTGTATGTTTAGGTCGTAACTTTTAATTAGGAATACATAAAATTGTTTAGGATTTTGCGAGGGTCGGATCCATTATGGGTGCCTTATGCGATGAAAGGTTTTATGATTAGATGTAAATACAATATTTACATTTAGAGGACATATTTTGTGGCTTTTTATTATGTAAATTGACGATTTTTATTTAAAACTTAAATCAATATAGATTTAAAGCTACTAGCTATAGGCGTAAGGAATATTGTAGTTACTTAGATTTACATGAAAGAATGGAGCCTTACATGAAATAATGGAGCCTTACATGAAAGAATGGAGCATTACGCGCAATTTTACTTGCCCAGACTGGATTAGCTATGTCTTTTCCTTTGGGCACGCGGGGCAACTGCCCAGGGCCCCGCAATCCATGGGGCACCGTTATTTATACTAGAATATGATTCAGTGATAATTTTAGGAAGATAAGCACCGATTGCTGATTAGAATACTCAGTAGAATCATTATTACTATGTTTAATTATAATAAAACAACTTTAAAGGATTTTATCGCGGTTTATTAAGCTTTTTATGAGTCCTCCCGTGACCATGGTTGCTGTAAAGTATCCGAAACGTCGGGCTCATAAAAAACTAAATAAAACGCGATAAAATCCGTAAAAGTTGTTTTATTATAATGAGTGAAATTCGCGTAAACATAAGAAAACAATACTATGTTTAATCTTTCAAGTCCACAATTTAAGCCCACAGATGTATAAATTGTTATTTATGTCGCGGCTTCGTTATGCTAGTGCCCAGGGGGGCTAGCCAAAATGCCATTAAGAAAGCGTTAGCGAAGTTCGAAAACGATAAAATGTATGGGATTGATATAAGGCCGTGCTTAATCACGTGGTCCATCCTATACATTTTATCATGGCTTAATGGCATTTTAGCTAGGCCCCAAGGGCCTCCAATAGGTAAAAGGGAGCCTAGGTTATAAGCGTATCATAAAATGATTTCTTAACTAATTAATTTAGTTCATTCAATTTAAATTGTGTTACCTTGATTGTATTTAATGATTGATGGGTTCGATGATCTAGTTAAAATAATAATAATATGTTGGGACAACTCATATAAACTGCCATTTGATCCCAAACTAGACAGAACTTGTACAACAATGTCCAGAGTATTAATAGATACTCCTGCATTTCTACATACATACATATTATATGCAAGATGAGATTAAAAGTCAAAAGTTTTTGAAGGTATGTGAAATTCACCAACACGCATTAAGCCAGCGCATCGGTGAACTATATCGCATGAACTTCCTCACCCAATTTCGAGGAGGAGACCCGTGCCCAGTAGTGGGACATAATATAAGGGTTAATACTTTTTTGTACATATTATAAATAAATAATGTCCAGCCGGATCAAAAGATAATTAAGTCTTAGATGGGATTCTACGATTCACGATTCTACTAATGTTTAAAATAATTTATTTATGCAAAGATGTCTTAATCCTCTTGTGACCACAGTTGCTAAATATCCGTACCACTAACCATGTAAGAAATCAAGTCGTTATGGTTTTTTTTTTATTTTATAAGTGGGCAAACGAACAGTCGAAGCCTTGAAACTATCGACGTCCATTAACATCCACATAACCAGAGGTTATGCAGATGCGTTGCCATCCTCTTCCCTATCCAATGGGCCACCGGGAACTCACAAACCGCACGAAACGCGACAGCTTAGCTGTCACTTTACGCCAATTTTATGTAAGCGAGAGGTTCCTCCCCGGTCGTGCCCAATTTGGCTGCAAAGCAGCATGGCACTACCTCTTACCTTGCTGTTGCTGTAATGACTAAGTTTAACAATGAGATATAATAGTGAAAAACTCTCGAATACTTTGATATTAAAAACTCTTGGATAATAATAAAATTGTAAAAAGCGTATATGTTGAACTGAATAAATAAGAGTTTAAAACAAAATTTATTTTGTCAGTCATCGAAGGCGTGAATAATGTTGTTCTGCGAGAGTGAAATATTCGCAAACTTTTGTTACAACTGAATTTATTGTATATCGATCCGAGCCAACCATATGCTTAACAGATCAATGACCTACGTTTTGCAGCTGCTCGCGATTTCCTCCTCGAAATCATGCGAGGACGCTATTAAGACCATATGCCTATACCCTAAATAGGGTTAATAATCTTCATATATACTCAAAGTCAATAGATATGTAAGTTTCTTGTCGATGATTTTCCTTTCCGAGAACAGGCAAAGCCACGTCACAGTACTTTTTTCAAATATGCCAAATACAAGTTTTAAAAGTTTATACTCTCAAATTTTTCTCACCTGACAACTGACAGGATATTGAGAGACTAGACTTTATGATTGTATGTTATAATGATTGAACTCAATTGAATTGACATTAATAGCTTTTTTTCAGTAGAGGGAACTTAAACTTTAACCATAGACTATTTGACTAGTATTAAAAAAACGTCTCATACTTTTCGGTACCTGCGTGCCACCTGAGCGAACACCTGTAAACAACACGTGCACCGATTACGTCACTGAGCGAGTCATTCGATGTCCCCACTCTCCCGACTACCTGACTTGCCGGTATAAAAGACGTGCAAAGATAATTTTCAAGCGGTCTTGGCTCTGGCGTGGCTCGGTGCACTAGTTGTATCTCGCTACAGGCTTAACCTAGACACTTTGGATAATTAATTGTGTGAGAACGAATTAATTATTATTCCGGATTATAATTTGGTTTTCGGACTAATTATACCCGATTATTTTAAAGCTAATTTATTGAATTGTTAATCTTAATATAGTTTAGTTTAAATGATCAATTAATATTAAATTGTTACTAGTGATTTGCTGCTTCTATGTATTTGATTGAATAAACTATTATCAAGTGTTTTTTTTGTAATTATGGCTGACCCACTTTCTATATCAGAAGTGGGATCGGATCCACCCCCACTCCGCGATCAAACCAACTCAACCAACTGCATGGAACAGCAAATATCTCTTTTTTCTTCCGGTATGGAAGCAATTTTATTAAAATTATCAAATAGTTTAAATCAGCATCCCGTCAATTCACCTACCCCCTTTAAATTGGTATCATTCGATCCCGATGACGCAGATTCAGACATAAAAGACTGGTGTACCTTAAGTGAAATGATTATTGAAAAAAAGAACTTGGAGGGTGTTGATCTCATTATTGCACTCACTCACGCTCTGAAGGGTCGCGCTGCGACTTGTCTTACAAAAATACGGCCAGACAACATGTCCTGGTATGCTATTAAGGAAGTACTAATTTCAAAATTTTCAAAACCAATGATGATGCAGGACTATTTTGATCAGGTCATTAAGTTTCGCCTTGGTAACAAGGAAAACCCAGCTGAAGCGGGAACACGCTTATGGCAGCTTATAGAAAAAATCCCTAACGCAAACCTACCCGAAAAGGTTACAACGGGCTTTGCGATTTCGATTTTATCACAATGTGATGATAAAATACGTCGCGAGTTAAATTCTGTAATTATTAATGACAAGCATCAACTCTTTCGTACTTTGAGAAGCTTTTCACTTAAGAGATGTAACGATGATTCTTTAACATTGGAAGTAGAACAAAAAAGGTTCCGCCCTTCTATACCATTCAAAGGCTCCTGTCATTTTTGTGGCAAAACAGGACATCGGGGCAGCGAATGTCGGAATAAAAATCGCTCGTTCACTAAAAATACCTCTATGTTAGCCAAACCAGATTCTTCAATGACTAAGACCTACTGCTACATCTGCCTGGACACCAGCCACATAGCCAGCGCCTGCCCTAAGCGGTTTACGAAGAAGGAAGACATCGCTTCGAGCAGCAAGCAAGTCAACCTATGCAGCAAACCATCCCGTGGGACCCTAGAGACCAGTGGTATGAAACTATCGTTTATTTTTGATTCAGGATCAGAATGTAGTCTTATAAAACAAAGTAAAAGCGAATTACTGATCGGTGAAAGATCTCATGAACAAGTAGTTTTAAAGGGGATAGGCAGCAACAACGTTATCTCTTCTTTACAAGTAAAATGTGAAGTTTATGTTCAAACATTTGTCCTTGACATCCTCTTTTACGTATTACCAAACGAATGTTTAAGCGAAGAGGTTTTATTAGGTCGCGATATACTAAAAAACGGAATAGCTGTTGAAATTAACAATGAGAAATTGACTTTCTTTAAATCCAAACTTAGTAACGTTTGTTTTAAATATAATTTTGACTCTCAATACATAGATACCGACCTAACAGGTCACGATAAAGAAATTTTGATCAATATTTTAAATAAGTATTCTGACCACTTTATCGATAAATTGCCTACCACACAAGCCAGCACAGGTGTCTTGAAGATAGATTTAATTGATCCCAGTAAAATAGTTCATAGGCGTCCCTACAGATTATCTCCTACCGAATTAGATATTGTCAATGTCAAAATTAAGGAATTACTAGACGCTAAAATTATCCGAGAAAGCTCTTCACCATTCGCAAGTCCTATTTTGCTAGTGAAGAAAAAAGATGGCAGTGATCGTATGTGTGTCGATTACAGGGAATTAAATAAAAACACACTACCTGATAGCTATCCCCTTCCCCTTATTAGTGACCAAATAAATAAGCTACATAGAGCAAATTTTTTCTCGACCATTGATATGGCCTCTGGATTTCACCAGATTAAAGTTGACAAAGATTCCATAGAAAAGACTGCGTTTGTTACCCCCACTGGTCAGTTTGAGTATCTGAGAATGCCATTTGGACTTCGAAATGCGCCACAGGTTTTCCAAAGAGCTATAAATAATTCTCTTAAAGGACTCAACGACGATAGAATCCTTGTCTATATGGATGACGTACTTTCTGCATCAGAAACAATTAGAGAAGGCTTAGCCAGACTAGATAAACTATTAGAAGCTCTTTCTAAAACAGGTTTTTCTTTTAACTTAAAAAAATGTTCTTTTATGAAAACAAAAATTGAATATCTAGGGTTCGTTATATCTTCCGGACAAATAAGACCAAATCCACGTAAAATTGAAGCTTTGAAATCATTGCCGGCTCCCAACACTGTAACGCAAGTAAGACAGTTAATCGGTTTAGCATCTTATTTCCGTCAATTTATTCCAAATTTTTCAAAATTATTAAAGCCGTTATATCCGTTAACTGCTGCAGGCAATGGAAAAATTACATGGACGCCTGAACACGATAAAATTCTTAAAATTATAATTGATTGCTTAACAACCGAACCTGTTCTTAAAATCTTTGATCCTTCGTTACCAATTGAGATTCATACAGATGCAAGTAGTGACGGTTACGGAGCAGTGCTAATACAAAAGGTTGACAACTTACCACACGTAGTAGCCTATTTTAGTCATCGGACGAATGATGCAGAAAGTCGTTATCACTCTTATGAACTTAAGACTTTGGCAGTAGTCAGAGCTGTGGAGCATTTTAGACATTATCTCTATGGCCGCAGGTTTACAGTATTTACTGACTGCAATTCCTTAAAAGCGTCCCATTCAAAAAAGGACTTAACACCGAGAGTGCACCGTTGGTGGGCTATTCTCCAGTCTTATGATTTTGATGTGGTATATAAAGAAGGAAAAAATATGGCTCATGCCGATTTCTTATCCCGTAACTTTACATTAGAAAAGCAATCTTCAAAATTTGAACAAGTGCCCAAAATAGTTAACTTCTCAGAATTGGAGAGGGGATGGCTATTGGTAGAACAACAACGAGATTCTGAAAAAAGGATATCATATCGAAACTTAGAACAAATGATTTTCCAATAGAAATATCACACACATACGATGTACGACGAGGTATTCTTTACCGTAAAATTGAACGTGGCAAGCATTCCAAATGGCTACCTATAATTCCTAGGTCCCTGACATGGACTCTAATCGGTCACGTTCATAATGAAATAAAACATCTCGGATATGAGAAAACTCTCGATAAGCTATATGACCTTTATTGGTTCCCCAATATGGCAAAATTTGTAAAAAAATATGTCGATTCTTGTGTCATTTGTAAAGCATCTAAGGGTCCTTCTGGTGCTCAACAGGTCCGACTACATTCAATCCCAAAACCAGCTATACCTTGGCATACTATTCATTTGGATCTAACAGGCAAGCTAAGCGGAAAAAGCGCACGAAAAGAATATTGCTCTGTGGCAATAGATGCATTTACAAAATTCGTAGTTTTAAAACACGTTACTACTTTAAATTCATTTCATGCTGTTAAAGCAGTCCAAGATATAGTTAACTTATTTGGCACACCTAAACGTATAATTGCTGATCGTGGTCGTTCATATGATAACACTGACTTTAAGAAATTTTGTAAAGAGCACAACATCCAATTACACCTCATTGCCACGGGAACCAGTAGGGCTAACGGACAGGTCGAAAGAGTCATGCGTACCTTAAAGAGTTTGTTAACCATAATTGAATGTGATTCCGATAGTACATGGCAGGATCAACTGGGTGAGATACAATTAGCCCTTAATAGTACCCGTTCGAGAGTCACTAAATATACCCCTCTTGAACTAATGTTTGGTATACAAGGAAATTCTCTGGGATTATCTAAAGTAGCTTCTAGTTCACATGACGACAATACATCCAGACTAAACTTGAATGAAATTAGATCTAGTGCCTCCAGCAATATCATTAAGTCCTCAGAAGCAGATTCTCTTCGATTTAATAGAGGCAAAGCTAAAGTACGACCTTTTTCACTAGGTGATTTTGTGTTTGTCAAATCTGAAGAAAGGCACCAAACAAAATTAGATAGAAAATTTAAAGGTCCCTTTAAAATAACTGCTATATTAGATAACGATCGCTACGAATTGAAACATATTGATGGTTCAAATCGAGTTTATAAATATTCCCACGAAAATTTACGAGAGGTGCCCCGGGGTCCAACTGAATTTTTTGAAATGGCTGAATATTGTAGTGACGATAACGAGATGACGGATCGATTAACTGCCAATGTTCATGAGTTCGATTACCAGTTAGATAATATAGAATATACTGAAAATTATAACCAACCTGATGCTGGTTCAGATACTATCTCGGTTAGTACTGACCACACCATGACTGCACATTCTGATACCTTATCAGCACAATCTGATACAATGTCGGCTAGGTCTAATGCAATATCTGTATATTCGGAACCTTCTAATATAGTGGTACAAGCAGAAGTACATCGAACTAATGAATGTAACTGAAATATTATTGAAGGGCTTGTGCCGGTCCAATAATTTGGCTGTAGGGAATCACAATTCCGGTCCAGCATAAATGCTACAGGGAATAACAATTCCGGTCTAGCAAAGGCTACAGGGAATAATCATTCCGGCCTAGCCTCTCTAGAGAATTAAAAAAAAAAAAAATACGAAGGTTTTGTAGGACCTCTGGTCGGACCAAAAACTAACTACCATTAATCTGAAGGGTCAGTTTGGACCGGACCAGGCACTATAATATTGTCAGGATAATCGAACGATATTTCTTTTTTATTCAGATATCTAAAAAATAAGAAAAAAAAAGACGCGTGCGAGGGCGCACGCACGTCAGCATGGCCGTGTCGGTACCTGCGTGCCACCTGAGCGAACACCTGTAAACAACACGTGCACCGATTACGTCACTGAGCGAGTCATTCGATGTCCCCACTCTCCCGACTACCTGACTTGCCGGTATAAAAGACGTGCAAAGATAATTTTCAAGCGGTCTTGGCTCTGGCGTGGCTCGGTGCACTAGTTGTATCTCGCTACAGGCTTAACCTAGACACTTTGGATAATTAATTGTGTGAGAACGAATTAATTATTATTCCGGATTATAATTTGGTTTTCGGACTAATTATACCCGATTATTTTAAAGCTAATTTATTGAATTGTTAATCTTAATATAGTTTAGTTTAAATGATCAATTAATATTAAATTGTTACTAGTGATTTGCTGCTTCTATGTATTTGATTGAATAAACTATTATCAAGTGTTTTTTTTGTAATTATGGCTGACCCACTTTCTATATACTCATTATACAAATAGCAATTATTTTAATTTAATTAAAGTATAATGCATAAAAAAGCATTACAAAAATATTCTAATTATGTGTGCTGTAAAAACGCTTGCTTCAACAATATGGCGTCACAGACTAGTGACGTCACATGTCTGTAAATCTAGTTTACTGCTTAGCGTTACTTAATACAACCTCAGTAGTGGATGTTCATACAAGTTCGACGTCTACACCCCCGATAGCTTAGCACCTAATAAGTCTAGGTTACCTAAGAATGTCATAACCGATCCTGTTGATAAAATCACAGAAATGTTAAAGCGCGACGCTGAAGCGCGACGTAAGCTACAACACACACTCAGACATAACACAGCCGGTGTTAGGCACACATTCACACCGCATGGGCCCCGGGGTCGTATGCGACGTCGAACCCTACACTCCGTTGACCAGTTGATCCGGATCAACCGCGACAGCATAGGCTCAGATCAGCTACGAGTCGACACCAATACAGACCGTGTAAACACCGATAGCACTCTGCTATCGGCAGCTTGCTCGGGTCCCGCGCTTGACCCGCCTCCCCCGCTACCGGGGGAGGGGAGGGCCGGCCCTCACGATAGGTTTCTAACGTCACCCGTTCCAAACCAGTCGACCGTAGCTGACCAAGTTAGGTACAAACCCGACGCCATGAACATGGCGGGGGGAAACCCCCCAAATTATAACGTCATAGGATGATCCAACCGGATCATCCCATTTCCGATGACGCATAACGGTCACTAGGACCATTAGCATAGATCCAACCGAAAAAAAAAAAAAAGTTCGACGTCACATTTGCTTAGCCAATTAAAACCGTTTATGTTCATGACGTTCCGACCTCAAAACATTTCTTTTGAGATAAATTTGGGGATTTGTGGTAATCATACTTAGTTTTTTAAAGTATTAATGAAACTTCTTTTAAAAGTTCATAAAAATCATTATTTTCTAATATGATCAAAAAGTCTATCGCGGGAAAGAGTATTTGTTTGTCCTTTAATGCATAAAAAATCGAAATGGTGGTGAAGCATCGTATACATACACAAAGGTTTCAGTTTTCACCGTAGAGAAGGGTATTTTTAAAACACAAACAATACTTCCCTACATTTACTTTATTACGTCTATTCTGTATTTTGGCTTTTCCTCTCACGTTATTTCTTTGAGATCTCCCTTATGTTTATCTTCCCCGAATATGATTCGGGTAATTTTATCTGAATTAAAAAATGAAGGTTCTTAATGTGATGAATGCTAATAAAAAAATCTTGGTGAAGATAATTTGATTGTTATGTAAACGCTAAAAGAGAAGACACACATGTTGGTAAGATGCGTGGACATCACTGTTTGTCTGTTTATCAAACTTAAACCTTGTGCCTACGCCCATAAGGTTCTTTTCATTTATACAGAACTGTTAAGTTTCATAAGAAGCTAGATCTCACAGCATAAGTAAAAAATAAAAACTAAAAACCTATTAGTTGTTATTGTATATGACATACTTTAGTCTCACTTATTCTTTTCAGCTTGCTTCTTTATTTGTTTAAAATAAATTTTACGGAACTTACAAAAAAAAAATCCTTTTCAGTAGTTGTAGGTCCTTTTTTTAGTGAAATTAAGTTCATACAAAATAGCATTTTTCAGAGTAAAGTGAAACTTTAAAGGAGTACTTGTTTTATGATTTTTTGGAGTTTTCGTGAACCAAAAGGGCTCCTGGTTCACGAAAATGGTAGAGCCATTTTCGTGCCATCAGGTGAACTAACTGTCCGTTTGTCTTTACTAAAACTATAAGCTGCGTAAGTTTACTAATACGGTGAGCTTCGAACACATAATCGAGTATTGAGTGTACGTAATACAAGGGACAATAGTACGGGTGAAAATACGTGTAGTAGTGGTGACCAGAGCTTACGCAGCAAACGTAGGAGAGAGACTCCGGTACGGACACCTCATGACGTCAACATCTACCCGCATACTGCAGTCTCGGGAACATGACATTCGCAGACGATGTCAAAATATCGAGCTCCGCGAAATAAAGATAAAGAACGTTATAAATAACTCGTTTTAAGTAGTTTAAATAAAGAAAATAACCATGCTAATTTCAAGCCCCTTTATAGAATACTAGCAGCGTCCCAGGGTTTGACTCGCGTACTTACCATTCCCGAGAAAGTGCCGGAATAAATTATAGCCTATATTATTGTAGTTTTATCGAAATCCATTCAGTAGTATTGACCTGAAAGTGTAACAAACATCCATCCATTCTTACAAACTTTCGCGTTTATAATATTAGTAGAATATAAAATATCTTAAGTTAAACTATCTTAATTTCGAGATTATTCGCGTGAACTTCAATATACAGTTGAGAACTTGTTGCGATGTAAGTTACGGGCTAACTTTTGATATAGTGTACTTGAATTTTTATTCTACCCCACTTATCGCTGAATTCGGACGCGACACCGCCAGCGCCATCTGCGCTGTTATTTACTTCGTCCCTGGCAATTATTTTAAAAGCCTTTTAAAGATATCCATTTTAATTCTTAAACTGAAGAATACCTTTGACGTTCATTGAAAGAGGTCCATCATCATCATCATCATCAGCTTGCGGCAGTCCACTGCTGGACATAGGCCTCGCCCAAGGCACGCCACTTTTCTCTGTCTTGAGCTTTGAGTATTCAGTTGCTGCCAGCCACCTTGCGCAGATCGTCGCTCCATCTAGTAGGGACCCGTCCAACACTACGTTTGCCCGTGCGCGGTCTCCACTGCAGAACTGAGAAAGAGGCCCAGCTGTGGAAGAATTACGGCTGATGATGATGGGGCCAGGATAAATACGCAGTGCTGTCTAGGCAGTGCGACAATAATGAAAGTACCTTCATTAGTAGGAGAGGCACCCCAAAAAGAAGATTAGTATTCGTTGTGTTTTTTATAATACAACAATTCAAAAACCAGCCAAGTGCGAGTCGGACTCGAGCACGAAGGGTTCCGTACCAGAAGAAGCGGTAAAAAAATACTTTTATTGTATGGAAGCCTTAAATATTATTTGTTTTATTTTTTTTAGTATTTTTTATTATTGTGGCAATAAAAATACAACATCTTTGAAAATTTTAATCTCCTTGCTTTTACGGTTCTTAAAATACAGCAAAAAAATGCCAACAACTACTCTGTTGTATGCGCAGCGGTGAACTATGGCCCATTTTCCTCCTCGCCTCATTTCGAGGAGTTGACCCGTGCCTAACAGCGGTGCATTTATTATAGGCTGATACTTTAAGTTTTATAAATACCAATATTATAAAAAAAGATATGATTGTTTGTTTGCATTGAATAGGCTCTGAAACTACTTGACCGATAAAAAAAAAATCACTGTTGGGAAGCTATACTATTCCCGGTGCATATAGGCTATAAATTTTCAAAAAAATTTGGTTTTACATCCCGTTTTACATCTTAATGCAGGCTGCATGCAACAGCTAGTACCTTATAAGCTCAGACATCAAACCTAGAAACGTTGCCATTTAAAATAACTTTAAGTACTTTATGAAACTGATTTAATCTTATTTTTTTAGTGTTATAGACTGTATTATTTTATTTACTTCAAATTAACTACATAATAAATAACCGGGCCATAAGATATAGCTACCAGAAGTAATAAAAGTGTAATACTTCACTTACTTCCCTAAAGTATAAACAAGGTAAAATAAACCATGTTTCATTCGTGAAGACATAGAAAAACACAGAAATCCCCCCGGACGGACTGAGATAATATAAAGGTGTTTTAAACTTGGCTCTTTTAAAATATTAAATTTTAATCACTCAGTTTTCATACACGTCTAGACTCTAGAGATAAGACTGAAACTAAATCTTCATTTAGCTAATGTTCTTACAGCTTCAGACAGACTTAGAAAAAAAAAATACTTTTATGTTTTGTATTTGATTTTTGATTTATGTTTTGTATCTGATTGTTTGATTAAGATAAAAATTGTTTTATATTTTTTTTGTTACGTTACATCATTATGTACAATAATGAAGATGAATGCTAGACTGAAAGATTACTTTTCATTTATAGCCAATATTCTCTTGATGGTATATTTTAATAAATGCCAAGATGACCGATTGGTACTTCTTTTTAGAATAATTAAAACGGAATAATTAAAAAATATTAGTTTGTCTGGTCGTCGGTCATGCTGTGTCTCATAAAAGTGAGAGTTAAATTAAATTATCACAAATGTATTTCTGATGTTGCTATAACAAAGAATGGAATAAAACCAAAATAAAAGGCGAGCTTTCATACAACACATTTTTTTAGGTAGTGGCTTGAATTATTTACATAATAATTATTTTATTATACATTAAGTTAAAAAACAGTTAAATTAAAATAAATATTTAAGGTGGCTTCCACACAACAAATGTGATTTTTTTGTTAAAATATTAATTTATGTGAAATTGTTTTTGAGTTATGAGGGGGTAAAAAGTAGCGCCAAATGGTCGTGTAATATTACACTACGCTACTATTGCCAGCTAAACTTGGCTTGACGCGCTACCACGTGTCTATATGATAGTACAAACCGCTTCGTGCGCGAGTCTGACTAGCACTTTTCCGGTTTTTTACTGTACAAAAATTGTCCTTCCATCTCCGATTACTCATTGGTAGAACTAAATTAAGTTCTCCCGTGGCCATGGTTGCTGTAACCTAATAAACCTGAATAAAATGAGTAAAGTTGTTTCAATATAAAAAATGAAACTAAATCTTTTAGAGCTTGAATTACGTTAGTTACGCTAGACAGCCTGTTTATTCCACCAGCGGCTGACATTTTTTTTTATCTTGATTAATTTAGAGGCTTTTGTTAGTTGATGTCAGCCCCATTGTAACTTATTTTTAACATTTCTTAGCTAAATTACTTACAAATCAATACTTAATCTACGTTTATCTAAACTATCTTTAACAATTTTATATACTTACACGGCCTCTCTAGACGAAGTTTCGGATATCAATGTTTGGAAAAGCCTATTTTAGCCTCGACAAATTTTCAAAATAATCTTTTTTCCGAGTATCGTTCAATTCAACAACTTCCATTAAGCAGATAATTTTATGGACTTAGATCTCTTTTACTGACTTCAAAAAATGGGTTCTCATTTCACCAAAGGGCCTAGCCATAATGTCATTAAGAAAGCGTTAGCGAAGTTCGAAATGATGAAATGTATAGGATGGACCACGTGATTAAGCGCGGCCTTATGTCAATCCCATACATTTTATCATTATCGAACTTCGCTAACGCTTTCTTAATGGTATTTTGGCTAGGCCCCCTGTATGTTTTTTTACAATCTAATACCCGAATTATTAGGAAAATCTATTTAACTAGTTATAATATGAAAAGTTTTTTTTAATCTTGCCGCGAGTGAAACCGTTGGGAGCTAGTCATGAATCTCAAGTCATTTCACAACTGTATATGAGTGCATCTATACATGACCCGAGATATATTCCCGCGGGATAAGATAATGGCGTAACTCGATAAAAGATTTCCCAGGGCGCCCATACTTCATAACTTAGCTGTTAACTTGGGCCTTGGATTCCAAGTGCGAGTGACTTAGAGTAATGTGTTCCATTTATATTTTTTTTGAAGAAAGATGTGGAATTGGAGTAATCCTCCCTCAAGCATTAAAATAATTAGTGTATTCTTCTTAAGTAGATTAATGTTGATCGTTTACCCACGAGAAACCGACGCGCGGTCTTAGCATGGATATACCTGTTTAATTCTGTGAAACAGCTTTGCTGTGTTTCAGATAGAACGGTAGACAGTATAATATTAGTTGAAGTCTCAGAATAAGTAAGAATAATTGTTTGAAAAGGTTGCCTTTTTGAAAAAAAAAATACATTATGTACTCTTTTTGTAGGCAAATTATTAACGAAATATTTGAACTCTTTGGCTTATTTTTTTTAAATATAATATAAGAAATATTCAGATCCCGTTTTTGAAAGGCATGTAAATATTTTTTATGTTTATAGAATGTTGTATTTTTGTTTAAAAAAAAAGACTTAATTTAAGTTAAACATAAACCCATTAACTCTTTTAAACACTTAAATAATGCCTAAAGGAAATCGTATTTTCAAAAGCTTAGCTAATTTAAATGAAATGATATTGTTAAATAGGATTTATCAAAAATCACTTTACTGTGGACCGTAATGGAGTTGGCCGTTAATACCCCGTCCCTTGTTCCTGTGGCTGGCTTAATGTAGGATGTGAGAACAACGCGCTGATTAGAATAACTAAATGGATTTAGTGGACGTGGGGATCCTCCGTAAAGTATAGTTACTGTATCATGTAGCTGCTACTAATGACTGGAATGTAATTTAATATGACGGGTTATTATTGTTTTAAGGTACAATTTTTCTAGTTTTCTATTCATCTATTAGTTTGTTTTAGCAATAAAATCGACTTTAGACTTTAATGTGTGTGGGTATTTTTTTTTTTTCACCTAAAGGAGACGGTCCATTTCTGGTGTAGTCTTGTACAGTATACTATAAATAAATAAAAATACATAGATTTCATTAGAAAAAAAAATAAATTAGTTTATCGTAATAAGTTGCGTGCAAAAAATTATAAAAAATATCAAGTTTTTCAAATATTAGCTATTCCACACAAAGATGGCGGCTATTACCTAAACGTAATTATTGAAAAATGGCGTCACTCATTTTACTTTTGTAACTTTTTGTATCTATTTCAAGTTTGTTATGGAGTTGTTAACTCGTGAGTGTTTCTTGCATTTTTGTGGATATTTATATTTATTTATAAACGCTAAAGAAAATATTCATACGCCATTGTTATATCATGTAGTGTTGCATATCTTGGAAATATTAAATTATGCTTACACTGAAATTGAAAAGAATTTATGGATATGAACAAATTAAAACTGTTTGAATATTTATTTTCCTTCATATCGTTATGTGTACAAAAGTACACCAAGGTCCCATACAATTTTGGACCATCTCCTTTGTAAATTTTGTTCCACCTTTCTTTGTAAGATGTTATTAACAACTAGGTTTTGCCCGCGGCTTCGTCTGTGGGGTTGGAAAAAGTAGCTTGTGTATTTCCTGGCTATGGTGAGATAAAAATACATATTTTTTTTCGTGTGAATCATTATTCAACCATTGGTCACTCAAAAGCCTTTTTAACGCTCGATAAAAAAGCGCTCGCGTGAATGGGGCCTAAGTATATATAATGTTTTATCTGAAAGGTACATTTACTTCGTTTTCGACATTTCATTTGATGTAACTATTAGGAATATTATAATAAATTATTATTTCCGTACAGGCTTTGGATTTTTCAGTATAAAATATTGCCTTAGTATTAATTCACGGTATAACATAATAATTTTAGCTTCCAGCCAAATTGAGTCTGCCATTTTGCTGTGAAAGGCAACAAACATCCAACGCGATTAGCACTTTTGGTAGAGGATATCGTAGGACCCGATATGCTAATATGACATTATGACTTCGTAACGAAATTTAAAACTGATATTATAAAAATGTTTAATTTCATAATCTCATAATTAATGGCAATGGGATGGTCACAGATTTAGAAGGACGGATGGCCGATGGCCAATAAGGTTCAAAAGTTGAGGCCGCGTTTAGATAGACCAAGTATTGATCGGCCATTAACTAGATGGGAAGACTATCTCCGTGCAGTTTTATAATGGCAAGGGATCAGTCCTCTTGGCATTCAATGAGATAGGCCTATGTTCAGCAGTGGATGATGATGATGATAATTCTGAGTTCACTTCCGTCGGAATTTTTTTCAACTGCTAGGCCGGAATGATATATATAATCCGACCTTTACTTGGGACTATAAAAACGCGGTAAATCATCCAGAATGCTAGTAAACATTGAAAAGCAATCAGCCAGTCGCGTTCAATAGTCGCTGTGAAGGAGCTTTATTTCCTGGAAAATTGGCAAGTCATAATAATACGCTGAGTCATAAATAAGGATCGACATTGGCTCTCGAGGTATTCCGTTCACGCCACATTTCACTGGAGCATGGATTTATTGGTTTACTAACCGTTTTGGCAAAAATACGACTGATGAATGATTAATCAAAGCTTTTAAACGATGCTGTCTAGAATCAAGACGCTCGTAGATAAGGTCAAAGTAATTTTTTTGTATTGTGTAGTCTCTAAATATCGATTGCGAAAAACACTGAGGATTTAATGGATATCTGTCATTTTAGTAATCATTGTTTGGTACCCATAAAACAAGTTCTTTGAGAACTTACAAAATTATACAGATTGACGCGGTGTAAAAGCGTCTATAGATATTATTATTATTATTTAATTGTCGAACTATTTATTCCTAAAAACATTAATTCATAAAACACATTATTCCTTTATATAATTTTATTTTCTCTAGTCTTGATCTTAAGAAGTTTCATACTCACTCTATTAACACATGTTATATTATTAGTATTAGAGCTAAAAGGGAGATAAAGGGATAAAGAGGATTTTTGTGGAATTCCCTCACCATTACATCAATTTTACATCTGTGGTTAATGCATACACGTGAAAGCACTCTACAAGCTGAGTATTTGTATGAATTTTATAAATAATACCAACTTTTGTTATAGTAATATACTTTTAATGTTATGACGTTAAAGTATATTTGTAACTCGATAACACAACATAAGCTGACATGAATTTAATTTTTTGATTCTTCGTACAGATCGAAATTTTATATTTTTCAAGGAATGTTAGTACTTAAAATATTCTTAAATATTTGGACTATAATATTCTTATGGCAGATAAATAAATCGCCAACTACAAAAGTATTACTGGAAGAAAGGAAACAATTTTACTTAGAATACTGAAAACAATACAATATCAATACACAAACATAATAAAAAAACTTTTCCATTTGTATATTTTTCAAGTATAATAACGCTGAATTATAGTAATAAGGAGTCGTCGATACAATATCGAAACATCTAACTTTATTGGGCACATATTTCTGGGTCGTTTATTTTTGCATCCTATTCTCAAGTATTGTTTGGTACTTGTGTATTCTTGTGTGTTGTGTATTCTTGTGTGTTGTGTATTCGTGTGTGCTCAGACGAGCACATAAGAATACACATTCTTGCGTATTCGTGTCCTGAATACTTTACCGCGTTGGAAAAGTTTTATTTCAAACGATTGCATCCTGTCGTTGAATGGATTGTCATTTCTAAGGCAAAGTTTTGTTATAGTTTTATGTAAGTGTAGTGAACTGCTGTGCCTCGTACTTAAAGGCACTTAAATATTTTTTGCAGAAATTATGAAGTAGTTTATAGTTATCCCAATCATTTTTGGTAGATAACCTGAATAACCTGTAATATATTAAGCCTTTTTATCACTCCGAAGTATAACATTCTAAACAGCTTAAAACTACCAAAAGAAAACAAACTTCTTTTGTTTGTTAAAATGTTGTTATTCTAATAAGATACATTTTCTATAGGTAAAAACAGCAAGCATACATTACATAATATTTTATAATAAGTTATAATATTATGGTAAAATTTACTTTTATCTTTGGTCAACTTCAAAAAGATAACATATCTAGTGTAACCACAGATCTAATACACATACTTTTGAAATAGGCTGCAAGGCGCGGCTTCACCGCGACGCACAAATAAGCCACGTACGTTTATAAAGCTTCGCCGTTTGAGATTTTTTACAAAGCGTGATATGAAGATTGAAGCTCCGATCGTGCGAGCGCTTTTTTACCGAGCGTTATTTCGACGTTACGCGAGTTACGAGTTTAGGTCTGCATGCTAAATTACATTTAGTGTCCAATTCTTAACGTCGAAAATTTAAAAGTGCTCGATGGAAAAGAGCCATTAAAACGCATCTATTCGCTAACATGTGCTTATATTAGGGTAAAAAAATATTTAGAAAAATATTAAAATATTATAACAAAAAGAATAAGCAACTTCACAGTCCTACAATATTCCCCGCATTTTATTGCTCTTAAAACTGTTCTAGCAGTAAATACACCAATCTGATTATCAAGAACAATGCCTTTAATAAAAGTAATACAAGCACTTTGTTCCCAACTCCTTATCTGGGATAGACAATTTGCAACAAACTTTTATAATCCACGACAAAACTAGCGGAATCTCGCGGACCGATCTGGAATATCTTCAGCATCGTGGTCTCGTTATTGGACCCTTTGTTTTGCAAAATTACTTCCTTAGTAGCCTTACGGTCGAGATAAACCCGTACCACGGCTGTTCCCGGTTAGCTAAATTAGCTATGGAGAGGATTATCACCTCGCCGTATTCGCTTTAATTGCATGGTGATTTGTTAGGTGTCTCATAAAAGGCAGCCAATTAGTACAAAGTTATGTTACCCTGGTACATCTGAAATTTGGGTATGGTATGTTATGTGAGTAGCAAGGGATCGGTCCTCTTGGCGTTCTCAGCAGTGAACGGATAAAGGCTGATGATGATGATGATGATGACGATGAAAGAAAGATAGAAGACGATATATATACGAGATAGAAGAAAGATAGACGAAATCACTTGACAGCGTCAGGCCATCTGTTGTCATGGCATTCGACTCAATTGTACTGTACAACATGCCAACGAAAATCTTTCCTAAAATCAAATTTGGGAATCATGCTGTCCCAGTAGTTTTTGAATGTCATACTATGTAGGCAACCAAGCACTTGGAGCTTTATGGTGACCACCAAGGTCCCCCCTCTCCTTTTGCGGCGGAACTGCACGAAACCGGCCGCACCGGTATTTTGTGAGCGAGAGGTACCACCCTGGTTGGTCTGGCCAAATTCATCTGCAAAGCAGCTTGGCACTGCCTCTTCCTAGACTTACTACATACAATATTGATATGGAAATCATTTCAGAATTTAAATGAGAATTTGAAATGGTCATTTGCACTTTACACTGCGCAGGCAACTCGAAAGCTACAGAAGATCTCAGGGGATGATTTGAATTTGAATTCATAAATTCTAGCCAATACAGATATTACATATGTTTAAGACCACTTTTCTAGCTATTCTGATATGCATCCACCATCTTGCCTGTTCCTCTCGTCAAACAGCTTTGCTGTATTTCGGAGAGAAAGTCAAGACAGGCAATTACTGACACCAAGACCTAAGTTGTTAGGTCAAAGGATGGAAAAAACAAAAAAATTGTTTGTATTTTATACGTATAGCTGATTAGTCGAAATCATCTAAAACAAGCTTCGGTCGCGTTCTTTTTCCAGCGGTGACGATTTTCGTAGAAGTCATTGCTGCTATTTCGACACCTCCTACGTAAACTATCGTAATCAACAATTTTAGGTTTTTCGCTTTTTTCCATTAATGATCTTCTTTTTATACATTTTATCGGATGCACTTATCAAAATTATGAAATTCTTAATAGAAACCTCATTACTGCACCCGTAAAATATAGTATGTATGTATTTATCCACAGTAAAGTATCGTAATATTAGTTACGGCAACATACACAGAGGGGCGAGGGGCCAATGCGCTGCGCGAACGCCGCGTAACTATTACTTACCATAGAGTACGCGGGAAGTGCGTACACGCGTTCCATTGTAGATCAATGTTTTATTTTAGCATTATTTTTATATTAGTTCAGGGTAAGTATTCTAAATATTATTAATAATGTCGTCTAGAACTAGAAGAATGATAGATCCAGTATATTTTAAAGATAATAATGTGCTTTATTCTACAAAATCGGCGACCATTACTTGTTTGAACAGTAGTGAAATATGATCTACCTATATGCCTGTTGATCAGACTTCTCAGGAAGATACAGATATATTGTTTATTATTACTTATTATATTTAAAAATATGATATTTATTTATATAAATATAATTTGAAGTATTGCATAGTATAATATTGTAAGTATAAGTTACTTTATTATACGCTGAATTTTGCAATCGTTTTGCTGTCGTATGTATTACTTGAGATATTTTACTTCGAAAATATGTCGTAAATATAATCTGTATTTAAACTTACGATATATTACACGGGAATTATGATCTTTTTTTTAATAGTATGTTATACTTACAATATTTTTATTCGTTATGCTATAGAAGTTACTATAATATTCTTCTAGAAAATATTTATTTAAAAATAATTTCGATGATTTTTTAGCAGATTCCGCTCTCCCATCTACTATAGATATTAAATAAATAAACGCCATAATTGATTTATTATCTGATTCGGAGGAAATATCCTTTAGCCGAATACCATCATTAGGATTAGGGCAAGGTAAGTAGATATAATTCTAACCGAAAATTCCATTGCACAACCTGGGAACCGAAATCGGGACCTCATGAACTGCTGTTGAACGCGCTACCGCCAGAAAATAAATACTACGGTAATAATACCACAGATGTAGTTACTCATCTGTACAGTTAATCATCTGGATATTGATTGCGACAGCTATTTTTGTCCCTGGTTTGTTGAGAATTTGTGTGATATTGAGCCACCATTATCTGTAATATCTTCTAATACAGATTTACTGTTTACGCCATAAGCAAACGCGCCTCTTAACCCCTTTTCCCGAATCGTCACCCAAAACATCTAGGAGACGAGAAATTAGTTCCCGTAAAGATAAAGGAAATGTAAGACGAAGACATATTGAAGAATGGAAAGATAATAAAAGGAAAACACTAAGAAATTTAGGCAAAGAGTATGAAAGTCGTAATGGAACTAAAAGGTCTGGTAAATCTTTAGGACCTATGTGTCACATTAATTGCAGACAAAAATGTTCGACTAAATTTAGTCATGATATCAGACTTAGCATTTTTAATACATTTTGGGATCTGGGTTATCGTTAAAAACAAAGGATTTTCATTGCAAATCTAGTTGTAAAACAAAAGAAACGTAGACAGTTTACTGATATTTTATCGAGATGTAAATTTACATTAATAATTTATCGACTACCATTTAACATAAATAATCAAGAGAGTTGTACGATTGTTTGTAAAAAATGTTTTTAAATACATTTGCAATAAGTGAACAATTTGTTTACACGTCTTTAAAAAAAGTTAAGGTTTAGTAAAATTTGACGTAAGGGGGCATTGTTTGAACCATTGCAGGGTTCTAACTGAACATGTAATAAGAAGTGTGTGTGACCACATAAAATCCTTACAGCCAGTCGGATCGCACTTTACGCGAAATAGAATTAGCAAATTATATTTAGATGGTGCTTTAAATTTTCATAATTGTTTCAATTATAGAATGAATGGTTTGATGCTTAAATATACCTCTCAAAAGCTAATACGGAACGTCAGTGTCATGATATCGTTAATGAGCACTTTAAACTTGCTTTCCATGTCCCAAAGAAGAACCAGTGCGATAAATGACACTTCTTTAAGAATTAATTAGCTTCCATATTGCCTGAAACACAGCTACATGAAAAACATATGCGACATAAGAAAGTCGCTCGTCAAAAAAGTCGTTAGATAAAGAAGTAGCCAAAAGTGAAATGGAAAAATGTTAGTAGCGATTTTCGATTTTCAGAAAGTTTTAACGGCTCCGTATGGCAATATAAGTGTTTTTTATTATAAAAGGAAGTTGTCAGTTTTCAATTTCACTGTTTTTAATCTAATTGAACAAGAAGGTAAATACTTTATGTGGTATGAGGATAAGGTCTCTATCTGTTTATTTAAGTACATTTGTAAGTATGAAGACCAAGGAATAGACGGATTTCGATTTTGGTCTGACAATTGCGTAGCTCAAAATCGAAATCGTGTTGTTTACGCAATGTGCAGCAGCTCTGTATCAGATAACCATCCATCACTGTTTCTTAGAAGTTGGTCATTCCCAAATAAGGGTTACAGCTCATTTATGCACTGAGACTGGTTCATTTTTTTGCTACTATGAGATTGATTCATATAAATTTTTGTTACTTTGAAACTCTATTAGTAGATACTGTTACTAGAAGATAATTTTTATTTATTTATACATTCATTTCCAAACACTACAGGGATACTTACTACAATTATCTTCTTATTAAAATATATCTATGCCTTATACTTATATCCCTTTTATTTTCATTAATCTATCCTTCCCAGTAATCTATAATCGGTTAGATACTACTTAGATGATTTTATAAGAGTTTACATCGATAATTATTACATTAAGTATAATTTACAATAGTATTTTACACACGCACACCATAGTAAAATATCGTATTTGTAACATACGCTATGTATCAGTCTATAATTTACCATGTATACTACAGTAACTAACACATACGACATCTAGCGAATGATATAATCCGACGAGAAATATCGTATGTGACTTTTACAAAAAACTAGATAAAATTAAATAAAACCTTATAAAGAGTAGTATTTTATTTGTATTCTTATACTTGTATGCCAATTTTTATAATTATAGAATGCTATTTGTAACCACCATCACGAAAAATCTGTTTCCAAATCTTTAACTGGTCGTACTGTAAAGTTGGTCATTTGCAGTTACGATAATATACGTAGGAGGTGTCGATTTACTTACTTCTTTTTTCTTTTCACAAAAATACCTCAAAATATAATTCATCTAAAGAAGGTTTTATTTCTTTTACTTAGTAATTATATTTATATACAATGCCATAAGATAAATGTATAGAATTAATAATAATATTGGTATGTCATAAGCTTGTAAGGCCCAATTACGATATATTCAAACTAATTGGTCCAAGAGTAATGTTCCTATATAAATGTCGTTGGAATTAATTCTATGATCAAGAACGCTATTTATTATTTAGTTACTGCCTTGTAATTTACAGGCATGCCGGTATTATTTGAAGTGTATACTTTTTTAGGGATTTTATTGATGAAAGAAAAGTTTCTAGAAAAGGTTCTTGCCAAATCGTTTTGTCACACTCGCGACTGATTGGTGCTCTTATTCCATTTGCTAACGTCAAGCCTATCTGATTGGATGCGTGTGTGTTTCAAGTATCGTCTATTGGTTATTATGTTTGTTACCGCCATAATAAACCAATCGCAACCTACTCCGGCTGTACATCGAAATTATAGATGAAAGTTTTTTTGGTGTGTAAGCTTTTTTATGTCAAATATTTGCAATAATTGTGAACCATAATGCAATAAACGACAATTGTATTCCACCATACACCATACGGTATATGAGAAAACGATCTCTGTGCAGTCGCCGGTCGGTGTTGCATGTGAGTGGTCATGTATAGGTCGTCCTGGTGTTCATTGGAGGTTGCCCGCAGTTTCACCTGTGTTAGCAAAAAATTCTTCTTTAATGTATCCTATGCTACTTCTAGTACCTCCAAGAATATGTGTACAAAGTTTCATGATGAACAGCTCGGCAGTTTTCACGTGAAAGCGTTACAAACGTCCTTACCTTCGCATTTATAGTATTAGTAAGATAACCAGCAACAGAATAAGCAATCAATTCCCTATGTATTATTTTATATGACCCATATATTATTATTTGCATGAAACAACAAACAAACTTCCTTTTAACATCTGTAGAGAAGGTTTCCATAAATCAACAAGCCATTCGACCCGCGTCTGAGTAAAACAATTACCAAGTATATCGAAAATATGTTTCTTTCAAACTTTCCGTGAAAATATTTCGCAAACATCGCAAAGTTCACATATCGAGTGAAAATAAAGATTGATTTATTTTATTTATTTTTACTTCTGTTTAAGTTTCGATAACATTGGCCTCGATATTTTTTTAATTTAAATTTCGTTTGATCACCATTATAAAGTTATCAAAATATAAAAAAACGCAGCTTACCCTTTGTAGGATCACTCCGTCGCCATTTTATATTCACAATGATATAATGAGCGAGAATAAAATAAATAAGAAGTTAAGTCTACTCAAGCTTAGCGCCGGGCAGTCTCTCTTATATAATATGAAGAATCTGGCCTTGCCAGTCTGTCGCTGAGGTGATCCTGTTGCCTGTGGATCCGGGTCCCTCAGACTGAAGGCGCTCGCAGTGGTTTTAGTGGGGCAGTGCACCCCAATGCGAGTCCCCACATACGCCAGTATGCCAACCCGAGGCCCTGGTAGGTCTGAAAGCGATTTCCACTGCGACATCGAAGAAAAAAAAAAAGGTCTACACAAGCTCCTGATTTCGTTAAATCATGTTGTTTTCTTTTACACATTCACACGTTATAATAAAACAAATTTAACGGATTTTATCATCAATTTCAAATACGTCGAAGCTTTTGATTACAACTGGTTGAGCTAATGATCATAAAACCGAATCCAACTTAAAAATATCTTTAACATCAGCATATACCAGACACATTAATGTGTTGACATTCACGAGTACCCTTTTTCTTAGGCTACGTTGACCATTACCTTGAATCTCTGTTTGCCTCGTAAATACCTCCACAGAATCTACATAATGAAAGAAAGAAAGACACTTTTATTATTCACAACAACACACACACACACACAAAATATACATACAGCTTACGGTCTTGATAATATGAATAACAGAGGCAGTCACTCAGCATTTGTCAAACAATGCGCCTTTAAATTCAACAAAATACACATCTGAAAATGTACGGCAAACTTTAATACCTATTATTTTCGTATAAATCGATGGTCCTACTTTATGGGGGATGAAATATAACCGCACGATATAAACCGCCGGCTAATGCCTCCAGTAATATCCGGGAAGATGGCGTCTTTGCTTCTTCGCGCGGGTCTTCACAAAAGTTTCGAAATAAAATCGTATTTATTACCCATATATGATTTTTATGTCAATAAGTTTGAATGCTGAAACAAATAATGCATTTGGCAGACGACTTTATGTTCCAAATGGGGTAGTATATTTGAGTTGAATATTTTAAAATATTGGTATTACACATCCAGCGGGCTTACCATCGCGTCTCGGGGTAAGCATAACTTGAACAAGTTGCCTGGGCTAGTTCCAGGTGGAGACCCTGGCCCGTTGCCATCAGATAGCTCGTCTCATTTGCTAATCCAGTTAACAGAGATCACTGTATATTAAAACTGTAAGCGCTCTCCTTTGTTTTATCAAAATAAAATAAGAAATGCTTTGGAGTTTTAATAATATTTTTAATGTATTCCGTAAGACTGTCTCTGTGTTAGTACTTTGCCAGGACTGGCAAGGAACAGGCTTCTGTTTGGAACATAGAAATGCTATTTCACGAAAAAAAAACAGAATGCGTAAGCGCGCACCATCTAATTGACGTCATACTAATAAAGTAATTGAATTTTGAGAAAAGTTTGGCTACCATCATCATCATCGTCAACTTTATTCCATCCTCTGCTGAATTTAGGCCTCCCTCCACGAACGCCAAGACGACCGATTCCTTGCCACTTTCATCCAAAACGGACCGCGTATATACTAAATCTAAGTTACCTGAATTTCTCTAAACTAAATCACTCGGGGATACAAACTTCGAAGTAAACAAAATAACATCAGCAGCAAAATTTTTGCATCGGATATTCTTAAACTTGTACTTTCGGTCTTTTCACGTGAATTTTCGAAAAATCCAAATAAACAAAAAAGAAACATCGGACATGTTTGCAGTTAAAGAAATACTGATAAAAGGAATTCCAGATGAGCATCTCTGAGGTCCACAGTCTTCGAATACAAATGAAGCATGCACATAGGAGATTCCTGCAATGAATACACAGGTACAGGAATGTGAATCTTGGAACTAGGATCTACGATTTCATATGTGTTACAAAGCATCTCTATACAGTTATGACTGCCTGGTAGGTTTTCCCGATAACGCCAATAATAAAAAATAAATTGTCGCTTGTCTGTCTGTAAAGCTGTCTTTATCAAAATAAGCCACTTTTCCGTCCCCTGATGGCCACACTTAGTTAAGTTTTTTTTTGTGTTACGCGAATTCCACTCATGAAACAATTTTAACGGATTTTATCGCGTTTTGTTTGAGTTTTACATGCCGCGTATTCAAACGATTCCTCATTTGAAATCCGTAAAAGTTGTTTTAACAATAAGTTTTTTTTTATCTCAGCCGTTATCTTATTCCGTATAATATTAATAAAATATAGTAAAATATGCATGTTTCACAAAGAAAATCGTTATTTGCTTAAAGCATTTTTAATTACAGTTTTTGTGGATGCTGTTTTACACTTAATATGTTATTTAGGGTTAGATGCCTCTAGGGCCGTATTCTTAAGGGCAGATCGATTTAAAAGTAGATGGGAACCTTTTAGCAAGTCGATCTGCACTTTAATTTCAGAACGTTTTGTTCGTCGTGTCTTGCTTGGTGGATCCCCCGCCATCTTGGCGTTCTTTGAATGAGCACTAGGTCCAGTTTAACGGTAAAGAAATAAAGATATTATATAGTTTGTTTCTTATAATTTTGAGCATTAAAATTATATTATATAAGACACACTACATTTTTATTATCTAACTTTAGTAAAGCCAAGTTAAATCGCGTTTGCTGTAAGTTAAGCCAAGCGTTTTTTCACTAAGTCACATGCAACGATAATAAAATCGTCCTATTTTGTATTTCACAGTAATATAATATTAAATGATAAAACTTTTCAGTGTATAGTTACCGTAGTTTTGTATAATGAAGAAATTTCGTATATTCTCCGTCCATAATCTTATACTCCGTAAAACAAAGATTAATAAAAATGAAATTATATTATAAAAATTTAATCAAGTACAAAACTAGCTGAAAGATAACGCAGTCATTACACCGTCTGCGCTCATAAACAGCTCTATGAAAGAGATACTATAACTACGTGGAATATGTACGTAATATGACAGTTAAGTTTGACTATTACAGTAAATGTAGTTTCCACGGGCTTCTATGATATTGTAATAAAAACTGTACACAATTTATAAGAAATCATAATTTATTGATTAAATAATATTTGCGTTGGTTGGTTGCTTATATTATTATTTTATAAGCTACGTTCTTACGAGCGTATTCCTTTATATCATTGACGAGTAAGCTAGGAGGAATTCGATGCAATACAGAGTTTACAGTTACTGTAATTTATATCACAGATTTATAAAGACAGATGGAGCATGCCGAATAATCGAGTGACGCAAAACGAGTACAAATTCAAAAGTGCTTTCAAGTGCTTGACATAGCGTCGTACTCTAAACGTCTATTAGATTGTGTTCGCTTTTGAATTTATATTCGCTTTGGTGGCGTTACTCGCGTGTTCGGCATGTTCCATCTGTCTTTATTTATAAATCTGTGTAAATTATAATGAAAAAACTTTTACATAATTAATCGCGATTTATTAAGTATTTTACATTTCTGGCGATTAGGATATTTTACAACAACGACTAGACACGAATTTACTCGTGAATTGTCACAAGAGGACATAGGTTTTTTTATAAATTATTATTCAATAACCATAATAAAAACAGTAAAACTTGTTTAATTATTAACACTGATTAAAAAAATGATAAACGTAAAAATAGGGCCAGTCATTACACCCTCTAAGCTCTTAAGCGTGTTGTAAATTAAAATAAGTTCCGTCCGTATGTGGCGCCGTTAATTTTCCGCCAGAGATGGCTAAGCTGCTTCGATTTACGTTACTTAATTGACTATTTTCGCTTAGCTGCGAGATAGAGATAGTTTTGTGGAGCTATTTAATTGAGGTGTTAATTTATTTAGAGCCAAAAACCAGAGAGCTTATTTTAATGAGTTACATATTTTTTCCGCGGAGAGCTCTTAAACTATGGAACGTATACTTTACCCAAAATTACATACTGTACTTTATCATAAATTAAGGGAAGTAATTAAATGAACGGCATTATAAATTTTGGAGGGGCAAAAAAAAATCGGCATTTAAATAATTTGGTTGGCATACAAAGATTTTGTACGCAATAAAATAAAGCTGGTAGCAATTCTTGTTCCGCAAATAATTTTGATAATGGTCAAAAATTAAATCATATATAAGCAGCTTACAATATTATGACCTCGCATAATAAACATTCATCGGGCAAAATAATTACTTGAGCGGCACATTTCTTTGCATTACATTTTATGTCCTGTGTTCACACCGGTGTAGGTTTGCGCTATTTACCGCTAGATGGTGTTGTAAGTATGTTATTGAACAAAATTATAAAAATTGAAGAAGAAATTAATAAACTATATTATCATTCTTAGTAAAAGACTAGTAAATTAATTCAGGTCATGACGTCGTCAAATCCTGTGTTCAGCAGTGGTCCGTCCACTAAAGGCTGATAATATGATGATGAAATTTTTTTCTTCAAGATTTTATTTTGTTTCAGTTTCGTAGATTTATGTAGATAGTAGATAGATTATGCAGGTATTAAAAATTGTAGGTGGTGTGTAAAATAAACAAGCAGTTCAAAAACTTGCAATATTCAATTCAATCATTACCTACAAAAATCAAATCAAATTAAAACATTCAATACGCAGGAATGGATCCACAATTTTAAACTTATTTGTAACAAGACGCACAGCTTTACGGTTAAACCGTCCGCGCGCGCTCAGGCTGTACGCTGTCGTTCGTGAGTTCAAATCCTCTTCATACCATTATCTATGAATTTCTTCTTTTGTTTGTTTATACATTTTTAAATAATATTTTTTGATATTACAATAATTATAAATACGATTTACAAACTAAAATTTTGTATAAATATTGAATAAGAAATTATATTATCATTCTTAATAGAGGACCAGGGAATTAATTCAAATCATGACGTCATCAAATCCTGTGTACTGGGCTATAACGCAGAATTTAATGAAAAAGAAAGTTGCTTGAAGTTATATTCATGCTACTTATATAAGCAGCACAAAATTATTTTTTTGCTTACCCTCCGAGTGCTTACCAAAATTTTATTAAACAGGAGCAGCACATTGCCCCTCTTTTAATTAATATGCCTTTCAAAAATAATTACAGCCATAAAAAATGACAAAAATTGCTGCTTGATTTTAAAATGTTTGCTGAACATAAGTTGCCGCTCAATTAGCTATTTCTGCTACCAGATTATATTTTTCTGCTCACAAAAATACGAATATTATGCTAGTCGTTTAAATAACACCCATAAATTAAAGCCTTTAAAAAATTCAAATCGACGAGTATAGTTGAGTTTAAGCAAAACTATTAACTAGTTACTCTGAATTTTTCTCATAAATTAACATTCATACCTTATTACTCAGACCCCGCGGACAGTTCTCAAGACCTTCAGTTAGGGATGTTAGGAGCGGAAACAAAATTTAAAAAATTCATAGACCGATGCCGACACAGGACTCGAACCCATCACGAGCCAGTCACTTGACCACTAGATTAAAGATTACATCATCATCTCCAAGCCTTTTCCCAACTATATTTGGGGACGGCTTCCACTCTAACCGGATTCAGCTGAATACCAATAATTTTAATGGAGCGACTGCTTGTCTGACCTCTACAACCCAGTGGGTGATATGTACGTAAGGTTGGTTGTCAGACTCTCGGGCTTCTGATGACCCGTAACGACTGTCAAAGATCCACGAATTACTGCCGGGACCAACGGCTTAACGTGCTTACCGTAGCACGGAGGAGTCTCGGTATGTAAAGATGGTCACCCATCCACGAACCAACCTAGGCAAGTGTTGCTTTACTTGGTGAATCGATCCGCACGGCTATTACCACTGAGCAACGAGCCTCTTCCTCTCCTAGACTATAGATTACAATTTACAAAAATAGTAAAAATTACAATTATAATAAAACAACTTTTACGGATTTTATGGCGGTTTTTTCTTACATGCCCTACGTTTTAGATGCTTTACAAAAACAATGATCATCGGTGATCTGTCAAAGTTGTTTTATAATAAGTGAAGTTCGTGTAAAGTATCAACCCTTTATGTCCCACTGCTGGGCACAGGTCTCTTCCTCGAAATCAGGCGAGGAGGGTAATGGGCCAATAGTTCACCGCGCTGGCTCAGTGCGGATTGGTGAACTTCACATACCTTCAAATACTTTCAATCTCATCAGGCATGCAGGTTTCCTCACGATGTTTTCCTTCACCGGTGAGCGAGCGATGGTCTGGTATTTGGGGTGCACTTAGAAATTTAGAACAAAGAAGTTCGTGTAACCATTAAAAAATATAATAATAAAACAATTACAAAAATAATGTCTTTATTATTCTCAGTATGTAGTATTCAGAGAGAAATCCTTTTTAAATAAATGATACAACATTTCTAAAACGATTTCATTCCACATTTAAAAAGTTGATGTTGTTACATTAACCCCCTTTTTAAATTTCAATTGTTCTTTGTATTATTATTGTATTAATTAAGCTGCATCTGAAATTACATTCAAAGTGGTTGAATCGGAGAAAGTTTTAAGGATAAATGTTATTTACGTAGTACGAGCTTTATGCTACAACGAAACGCACCGCTTGTGCCTCGCTTTGTGCCCGTAGAGTAGTGAATATTCAGAGGGATATTAACATTGTATTTTGAATATTATCAAAGATAATAATTTGTGTTATTGTAATAATACTCTTGTAAATTGCTGCTAAGCATTTCAAATGTGAGGAGTATAGAAGTGTACGATATAATAAAAAGTAACTAAAAGTTGAATTTTTATCATCTTATAGAAAAATATATTCTTACGTGTATTTCCTAGTTTGACAGTGAGACCCACAGTACATCTCCGGATGGACAACATGTTCTGTTTATGGGTGATGCTAAATACTAAACGTAGTGATTATATTCTCTTGGCTAAATACTTATGATCAAATACCTCATCAGCTTATTTACTAATCCACCATCGCGCGTTCATCTACATCCTGTTTATTTTATACACAAAACATATTAATGTTGTGGAAATAGGAATTCGGCCATTTTGCATGTCTGTTTGTCTAACAAAGAAAGTAGCTGCAAAGTGTCTCCACGTCGGAAATATAAAAATCGTAATGAACCACGGCAATATACGTAAATTGTCTGCAAACTTGGTTTAAAGACGGTAGTTTGACGTGACAATGTCAAACATTACTTGCAGCACAAACCGAACTGTAGGCTATTCTGTAATGTCGTTTTCGAATCTCGAAAATCTGTAAAACTCGACTATCTGTCTATATCAATAAAGTTCGCTTTCTAAGTGAGCGTAAATTGAGTTCTATCACTCAGGTGAAGCTCGACATCGAAATGGTTTTTACAGAATAGCCCTATGCCCCATGCCTCCCTCTCGTTTGTGTCGCGCTTGGGTTTTGTAGAACGCGACATGACGTCATCTTTTTCATGCATTCAGCCCATAGTATCGAGTTATAGACATTGCCACGACATTTTTTGGAACGAAGTTCCTTACGGCAGGCTTGGAGGGGATAGGGATTTTGCTGCGCGACCGAACTGAAAATGTGATAGTAAAAACGTAAGAAAAAGTGCGTGGAATAAAAAGCGTTCAAAAGACGTGCGCAGGCGCGACAGTCGCATACACAAGCGAGTAGTGTATAATACCTTTCTTTTTAACCGAAGGAACTTCGTTCCTACCTGGTGTCCCACGCACCACATTTCTTTTTTTTTCAAATTTTATATCTAAAATACAAATTCGTTAAAGTTTGGACCAGAATTTCGGCGACGATGCGTCTGTGGCAAAAGACTCTGTGGCGTGCGCGCTTTGCATCCGCGGAGTGGTCTCACTCACGCTTCGTTACGTCGCATAAGATCCTCGGATGCGACAAGGGTTTTTGTCTCCAAAGAGATGCTTTTTGTTTGTTTTTCAACTATTTTACTCTTGTATTTGCTTTTATCGCTAATTATGTAGTTGAGGCGAACAAAGACATTTGGAATTCATCATCAGTATCAGTATTTTTACTTTTCTACTTTTTAATGATATTTACTAGTTAATGATTCAGTTCATCATCATAATCATCACCACGATCATCATCATCATTATTAAATTAATTTTTATAGTTAATTCAAAATTCGTAATCAGCAAGAAATTGTCTATATTCTTGTATACTATTCTGTAATTTTACAAGCACGATAAACAGATGTACAATGAGCTCAAAGCGCGCAACGGAGACATTTTTTGTGTGTTTTTACATGACATTTTTTATATGAGCACAATTAACTTACTGTACATCAAAAAGGCAAAAATGAATAGAAGATATATTATTTTTTTATCAAAATTTAATTTCATATTTTACCGATACTGCATCTTATCATTTATATTTATTAACTCTGGAGAGTTTAAAGAAACTAGTTTAGACGTGGGGAACCTGTCCCTCTAGGGCTCCGTATAATACACGAATAAAGTGCCCTTTTTAGACCTAGAAGCTACACGAACTTGTTCTGTTTATGGATGATTTTGTGCCATACAATGACACGCGTTAAAGCTTAAGAGCATACAAATTAAAAAAGGAAAAGTTGAGATGGAAAAGTAACAAAAATATTTATCTACTACAGGACCTAACAAACGTTGTCCTATAGATACAAATCGATCGAGCTGTTTAGGTGCAGTATAGATAAATAACCTAGATACCGACTGCGCCATCTGCCGGGCTGATTTAAGAATCTAAACTATTCTCAAAACCATTTGAAGGTGCACAGAAAATTTCATTAAAATTTAAGAGTTTGAGAGGAGTTCAGCGACAAACACGCACAGAAGATATATATATATATATATAAAGGTTGTACGCAGCTTCACTGAAGCCACATGGATATTAGTTCCATAGGATGGTTTTGATAGCTTGTGCTCTCCCTGGAGAGTCCACCTCGTATGCGGAAATCGAATAGATCGACAGATCGGTTCCAATTAATATATAATGCAGCATGAAAAATGGGTACAAAAAAAAATTCACTAACTTTATGAACTGCGATATCAACGACCCAGTAGGAATTTCTTAAGGCTAATTTCTATAGTAAAATACTCTTATGAGGTAGTGCCATGCTGCTTTGCAGCCGAATTGGGCCGGCACGACCGGGGAGGAACCTCTCGCTCACATAATACCGGCGTAAAGTGGCAGTTATGCTGTCGCGTTTCGTGCGGTTTGTGAGTTTCCGGTAGCTCATTGGGGGGATAGGGAAAAGGAGGGCAACGCAACTCCATAACCTTTGGTTATGTGGATGTTTATAGGCGTCGATAGTCGCCAAAAGGCGTTTGTTCGTTTGCCCTCCTATGCTATAAAAAAATGACACCTGCTAAATGTATGTGAGGTTGTGAAGCAAATGAAGTGCAGGATGATACGCCCTCGGAAGTCACTGTCACGCGACGTAGAAATGAAAGAGAAGCAAAAAGACGCTGTAATGATACGATATTTCGTTCTATAAAGAAAAATATTATTATTCCTTACGAATATCTTATTTCCATCGATTATTAAAGTCAACAGTTCCCCTTATTGTTATGTAATTATCATGCCACTGTTATCAATTTCATCATTCGTTAAAATAATAAAGATACAATTGTTAGAATTTTAATGGTTATTTTATGATTTTTTGCTATCGAGATTTTTTTATTCGAAAATGCTTTCTGATAACAAGTATGAACAAAATTAACATAAATATTTTTTTGAAGCTCTCGCGTTTAATTCCTCTAAAAACTGTTTGATTAAAGCTATTTTTACTATACACGTAATACATTTTGTCCGTATTATCGTGGTCGGTTAAGATTTTTTAAATGGAGAACGTTTCTGATACCTCAAAGCTACTTTAAAGTATGAAGTAACGAATGAACTAGAAATATTTATTTATTTATTTAACAATGTATGTACACGGAAAACAAGTTTGTAGTAACAGAAAATAAAATAAAGGGTAGGTACAAAGGTACAGCTTATTCCATAGAGGAATCTCTTCCAGCAGACCCGATACTGGAAAATACTCCATACTCTATCCGTCAAATATGTTGTGAATAGCCTATTCGGAACTTATCTGGAGATTGTGAAACAGGCCCTAAGTATATTTTATTAATAGTACCTGGTTGACCGAGCATTTGCTCGGTACCCTTAGTGATAAAATACGATAAATATTTTCTTCCAAAAAAAATGATCTTAAAAAAGGAAAAAAAAATCGAAAAAAAAACTTGAGATTCGAACCAGGTTTCTTCGAATTTAACTGCCTAATTACACGACTAAGCTACCATGACATATTATTTGACAGCGAAATTTACGTTCGTATTCTAATCATATTTTATAGATGCCTCAAAACACGGATAAAAAAAGTTTTCTAAAAATTTATCCTAGCTAGATCGATTTATCGCCGTTTTTAACCCTTGTATACAAAATTTCATGAAAATCGTTGGAGCCGTTTCCGAGATCCCGACATGGCTGCCTTTCACAGGCATATTCTCAATACTTTTTTTTTTTTTTTTTTTTTTTCTTATATTAAAGGGCTTTGTCGCTTTGCGAATAAGTCGCCCTGGTAAGTAAACACTATAGTAAACTTTAACACTATAATCGATTATTATCGATAAGTTGTAACAGTATTCTAATTTCCTCAGACAGCGGGTAAGCTAGAATACTGTTACAGCCGCCTACTTGGTTCATCTCTTTTACAAATTTATCCCTAATAGACCTGTTCCGCACACATTCCATCAATATATGGAATATGTCCTCAACAACATTACAAGTTTCACAGTTTGGTGAAGTAGTTTTCTTCATAAGAAATGCGAATTTATTGCATGGAATGTGTCCGGAACGAAGTCTCATAATATTAACGACGTCCCTTCTATTTAATTTAGATTCATTTATCCACGGTGGTTTTAAGGGGTGTGGCTGGACAGTGCGATACCATATACCTCTTTCCTTCGATCGGTCATTAAAATATTCTTTATATAAATCTTCACAATATAATTTATGTGAGTATATGTAGTAGCTAAACGAAGGTAGGTAATCAATACAGGTTCCATCCAGACATGCGTCTTTAGCATATTTATCTACTTTTTCATTTCCATATATACCGACATGGGATGGAACCCATTGTAAGGTTACAGTTTTGTTTTGTTGCCCGAATTTCAAAATTAAATCCAATATTGAGTAGGCTATCGTTGCGCCTCGAAAATTCGAGGTGCAACGAGCCACATGAAGTAATGCACTTTTAGAATCAGTGATTATCACTATTTTATTGGTATCTAAGGAAATTGCATATGACAGTGCTTTAGCGATAGCTATAAGTTCCACCTCCATGATTGAAATTTTGGATTTAATTTTGAACTTCGCGCATGTACCATTGTCTATATCATAAAACGCAGCACCAGCACAATCATTATATTTAGATCCATCTGTAAAAATTTTTTTACAAAGTCTATATTTTTTATCGATAAATTCATAACATATATTTTTTAAATGTAAAGGATAATAGCAATGTTTGGTTCTGGTAAGATTCTCTATACTGACATTCACATTTTCAGTAATATCGATGTTAGCAACCCATGTATCCAAGGCAAACATTCCTAAATTTTTTTGAGAGTCAATATTTTTATCTTTATAATAGTCATGAATCAAGGCTAATAAAGGCTTTCTTTTATTATTCCAGTATCGGTTACTACATGAATTAGCGAGTTCAGCAACAGTTTTATTGAGTATATTGTTTTCAATTGATTTATTTTTCAGCCAAAACTTACCAGCCAAATATTGTCTACGCAAAAACAAAGGTAAGAGGTATAGCTCACTTTCCATCACGTGGATAGGTGTTGTCCTAATAAAACCAGCGATAGTACGCATTGCCTGATTTTGAATTCTGTCTAATTTGATCAAACACGATTTAGGGCTATTGTCATATAAAAAACTAGCATAGTCCATACGACTTCGAATGGAAGAAATATATAATTTACGTAAATGTTTAGGATGTACTCCCCATCCTGGCCCCGTCAATATTTTAAAAACATTCAGAAATTTTAGCACTTTAGTTGAAATTTCATTAATATGCCTTCCCCACCTAAGCGAACTATCCAGCCACACACCTAAATATTTTACACAATCAACCACATCAAGCGTACAATTATTAACACATAAATTAAAATTCATAAATCGATTTTGATGTCTTTTAGAAAAAATACAAACTTTGCTTTTAGAAGCTGATATGTCTAAGTTTAAATCCAAACATAATTTATTGAGCGTGTCCAGTGTCAATTGTAATTTTGTTCTAGCGTCATCTAAGTTATTCGAACTATAATAAAAAACAAAGTCGTCTGCGTATTGCGAAAAACTAGTAATTAAGATAGACTTACAAATATGAATGGTACCGATATTAAATAAGAGGGGGGACAAAGGGTCGCCCTGAGCCAATCCACGAGCCGTATTTCTGAAAATTTGGTATTCTGGGCCTTCAATACATAAAACTCGTTCACTAAGAAAGTTCCATAAATACACACAAATTTTTGATCCTACACTTAGCTGATCCATATATTTTAAAATAGTAATAAAGTCAATATTATTATATGCATTTTCTAAGTCAATAAAACATCCAACAGTAAATAATTTTTTTGAAAAACCTAATTGTATGGCTGATATTACCCTGGCCAAATTGTCCAATGTAGATCTACCTTTTCTAAAGCCCTTGGTCTCCTCCATAAATAAGTTATTGTGTTCCATGAACCATTCAACCCTGTTATTTATAACCGAGTGAAATATTTTGCATATACATGTTAATAAAGAAATAGGCCTGATTGATGATATTGAAGAAGGGTCCCGCCCGGTTTTAGGTATTGGAGTGATGCGCACTTGACGCCATTGATAAGGGACAAATCCAGTCGCTAAAAATTTATTGTATAATTTTAAAAGAATTTCAATCCCAATATCTGGTAAATTTTTTATCATAGAAAATGAAATGTCGTCGCAACCTGGAGCCGTATCCTTAGATTTTATACATTTTCTAAGTTCATATTTTGATATTTGACATTCAAGTTGAGAATTTTGAGACATAAATTGAGGGCATGCTGGAGAGCAATAATCCGGGCATAAATTCTTAAGAAGGTTTTCTGCAACGTCTTTTCCTATAGATTTTTTTTTACTTCTACACCCTTTTAACCATTTCAAACGTTGCCACATATTATTTACTGTTGTAGATTCATCAATAGAAGAGCAAAAATTATGCCACGATTCAGTTTTTGCTTTCCGTAGTAATTGTTGAGCAATTTTAATTTTGTCCCTAAAAATATTTAAATTAATTGGTGTTGGATTTTGTCTAAAAAGCGATAAAGCTCTCCTACGCTCCGCCACTGCTTTTGATAGACTAGAGTTCCAATATGGCTTAGGTTGGAATTTATTAGTGGGACCTGTAGGTATTTTGTAAAATGGGATATGATTGTTAGCGGCTTTACTAAGAATGTCAACAAAACAATCGTAACTGTACTGTAAATCGTGGTGCCTAAATATATCATTTTCTGAAAGTAGGTTTTCTACGCATGACGCATAAGATGGCCAATCAGCTTGTTTAAAGTTGCGTTTCTTAATAAAAGAATAAAAAGAATTATTAGGGTTAGATAATTTTATCATAAGGTGATCGCTACCTAAATTCTCATTAGTTACCAGCCAATCGAATCTATAAAAAATATCCGAAGTTACTAAAGATAGATCAGGGGACGAACGTTGCAATATACCATTAACTAGTTTTAATCTTGTAGGGGTACCGTTATTTAATGTAATTAAATTATTGTCTACTAAGGAGTCAAAAATTTGCATACCTCGAGCATCAGTTCTAGTAGACCAATTAGTATGATGGCCATTGAAATCTCCCAGAATTACGGCCCGCGAAGACACTTGCGAGAACACACTATCCCAGTCGTTTTGGGTAGTCTGAATATTCGGCGGACAATAGATACAGATAACATTTTTAATATAGTTACAGTTAAAAATTTCAACATTTATAATTTCTATACTATTAGTATTACATTGCACTTGACACGCTCGACTCTTTAACGAATTGTGGATAAATATCGCTACACCCCCCCAACCGTCTTGTCTGTCTTTTCTGTAAATATTGTAGTTTTTAATTGAAATATCAACCTCTGGTTTTAACCAAGTTTCACAAATAGCCGCAATATGGATTTTATCTAAATATAAAATTTGCTCAAAATCGGTTAATTTAGGTTTGATGCTCTGAGAATTCCAGTGTAAAATATTAATTTTATTAATGTAATTATCCATCAAATAATTTAAATAAAAAAGACAGACTCGGCGGATTTTCGAAAACTCTAGATATGATCCATTCTATGAATATTTTAATCGAATTAAGTACTTTAATTCTAAACGATTCGCGTTCCTGCAGAAGTATATTTTTAATTTTTATCGCCAAACATTTAAAGGATAAATCTTTTATGTCAGATTCATGCCTATCTTCAACACTTTCATACTCGGAGTGAGCATTTTTTTGTGTACCGTTTTCTTCTAAAACAGGTGAATCTTGTTGTGATTGCATACTTATAAATTCTTCCATAACAATGTCTTCTTCTGATGTAAACTTTTGTTTATTTTCTTTACCCTTCTTTTTTAAAGATCTAGGTTGCGGCATATTGGCACCGTGTACCTCCTTGCATTGATTAGGCACATCACTATGATTTTTACTTACAACACTGGCATAAGATAGAGTCGGAGTATTTATTTCATTATTTATGATTCTTGAGTTAACTTCTTTGTGATGATTATCTTCATCATTTCTGGGTTGTGAAAAAGGTGGAATATATAAGTCCAAAGCTTTTCTGTAGGAACAATTGAATTCCGCCATAATCTCACGTAGTTTTTTTTCTTTAGAGTAAATAGGACATTTTTTGTCGAAAGCGACATGATTATTCCTGCAATTAATACATTTAAATGATGTCGTATCACATTTCTCATGTTTTCCACAGCATTTTGGGCAATAAAAATTTGTTGATGGACACATTCTGCGAGTATGGCCAAATCTCCAACACTTAGTGCATTGGGTAACGGGAAAAATGTACGGTTCTACTTTTACCCTCATGTCGAATATATATATATAACTTGGTAATGATGATCCTTTGAAAGCCACTCGTACTTTTTCGCAGTTAGACCAACCCTCGTCATCTTTATTTTTACGCTGTAAGCGTTTCACATTGATTACTTCAGCTGAGCACGAAATGGATGATAATAATTCCTCTTCAGAAAGATCTAATTCGATATCTTTAATTGTTCCATATGATAAACCAACCTCAAAAGGCCGTTGAAACCTCCAACCCATTTGCAAAAAATAATCAGAGTTTATTAATATCTCAGCACTCTCATCGTTATCGAATTCCGCACTTATTTTAAATGGATTAATATACTTGATTTTTGTTATATTACAGATGTTTTGAATCTTAAATAATTTTGCGAGTGCAAATTGTTTGGGAAACATTTCTTTAGATGTTATGATTAGTTCAACGCTTTCTCTTAACTCCCGTTGTCTCTTTTTTCGACTTATTACTTCAGTCCACTCGTTTTTCTCATCATCGATTTCGACCCTTCGTCTTTTCTGGATTTTTTCCGCATTTTTATCAGTCAAATTATTATAAGTATTCAGTTGTGTTAGTTCATCCAAAAGGTTTAATTCAGTTTCGCTTTGTATACAATTAATTTCAACTTGTTCAATTTCATCCGGAACTGAATCTTCCTCCATTGTATATAAGGCGTAAAATTATTTGTAGAAACATCGAGCGGCTGCGGCCGACCCGATCGCTTGTTTCGATGCGACGCGATAGATAGGTATGCACTGACTTGCTCACCGATAAGACGATGATTCACACTGCAAATACGTCTACGCACTATTATGCGTCGAGCGAAACTTATTCTCAATACTTGGTGTATGTGATTGATCATTAAAATATCCTCTTTGGCTGGCACCTACTCTCCAAAAATACCCGATTTTAAATAGTATACGTCTTCTACTTCACTTCAAAGTATTTCTATATTATTTTAAAATTTTTAGTTGTATTAAGGTATGGTTTTGAAGTCGGTTTTTGGTTTTTTATTTAAAATTAATTTTATTCGTAAAGTTTTTGTTCATTTTGGTCGTCTGCAGTCCCTAGACCACACCCGGGGTTATTTGAGCAACATTTCCGTTTGCACATTATCATTGATTATGGCTCAATAATATATGTGATTAGGTTACGGGTTCAGGAGCAATTACAGAAATTACCCAACAATTCCGATATAATGGCGGCTATTAGCGATTTGATTTGATCATACTAATATTGGGTATCGCTAGGTATTGATCCCTTGCCACTGAGGTGATCCTGGGGGCCTAGCCAAAATGCCATTACGAAAACGACAGCGAAGTTCGTTCGTTCGTTCGAAGTTGTGATTGGCTAAATTACGTCGTCTATCGCTCGATCGTTCAATCGACGACGTGATTTAGCCAATCACAACTTCGAACGAACGAACGAACTTCGCTGTCGTTTTCGTAATGGCATTTTGACTAAGCCCCCTGTTGCCTGCGGATCCTGGTAGGTGCGAAAGCATTTCCACTGCGATATTAAAATAAAAAAAGAAGGGGAAGAATTGATCCCTTACTTCTCCAACGTAAAAGCAAGGAGTAGAGTTCTTCCAAAAGTCCCTGAGTCGTATCGTACACCATGTAGGGATGGGTCTAGTTTAGGTTTGGCATCAGGTGGCACGTCCGCCAGTTTGTCCGTCTAACTACCATAAAAAGGGAATACAGATTAAACAGCTGTGCTGCAGGATATGAATGATCTCATTAATTTAGCTTATAAATATACTCGCCTCAGATATTTCGTTCACTGTCTCCTATTGTATAACAAGACGAAAATAGTATTGGTAAATAGAATAGGTATCGAAGCTAGACATCTGCACCCTGATCTGCAAAGGTACAGTACCTCCTTTAATATCTGCAACCTACTTTCACCTATGTATCCCTGGTAGGATGGAAGTAGCTTCATTGAGATCATTTACACATAACTAATGTGTCTGCTACGTGACTAGATTCTAATCTACACAGCTTACTAACCCTGCATCCAATGTCTAAAACTCTGCATATAGATCATATCTGGCCACATATCTCGTCTTACATATACTTAACTAGATAACAAAACTAAATTAACTAAATACAATTTATTATTAACTCTCTTGATATGGATATTTTTTATGTTAGTTTATATAGCCAAACTGGCATACGTTAAAACTGAAGGTAACCAACTGATGGTCGACCTTGGTTGGCGTCGTCCATAAACACAAACTCCCACTGGTAATAAGCAAGATGGTAGTAACCATGCACAGCACATCGCCAGGTGGCACAGCGCATCCCTCCCATAGGTAAATAAAAAAATGGTAGAAGAGAGCGACGATGGTCCAGTGGTGGGTGGACTCGGCTCTCTTATGCGAGAGGTTCCGGGTTTGATCCTGACCCGTCCGTGTGTGTCTTGAAATGGGTTTTTCTAAATTTCTAAATGCACCCCAAACACGAGACCATCGCTCGCTCACCAGTGAAGGAAAACATTGCGGAAACCTGCATGCCTAATCAAGTCCCACCAACCCATGGCCCTATCAACCTGTCGTGGTTATACGGGCCTAATCTCAGGAGTGCGCACCCTAATGTCTTGGGTTCTCTGCCCTTCAACTTGTAGGGAGCGAAGAGTGCGCTCTTCGCTCCCTACAAGTTATTTAATTCTTTTCCACTTGTCCCCTAGTCCTTCTCCCCTTTCTGGGGCGGACGGTACAGATCGGTGTCAGCCGATAGTGCGTTCTGCTATCTGCGATGGTCTTCTTTACCTTCTTTGGTTTTCCGCTTCATTGTCTCCGTTCTTCTCTGCATGCCTGATTAGATAAAAGTCTTTGAAGGTATGTGAAGTTCATCAACCCGCATTGGGGCAGCGCATCGGTGATATACTCATTACCCTCCTCGCCTGATTTCGAGGAGGAGCCCAGCAGTGGGACATATAAGGGTAGAACATGTTTACACCTTAATAGACTCATCGATTGCCCATCTCGATTTTTTATCATGAAAATAATTCAATTTTCTTTTACACTTTTACAATTTATTTTAAACAATTTACTTAGACCAATTTAAAACATTTCATAAAAAAAAATACAACCAAAGTTTTAATCGCTTATCTTAATTTAGTTACTGAGAATCAAAGCTATCGTGTTATATAAATAGAAACATTCTTAATTCCTTCGTCGGATCAATGGGCCACTTTAAACTTGCAATCTCGGGTGGCTGAGACGTATTTAATCCCAGGCTTTAACTTGGTGTTTGTAAGACAATACTAAATGTACACTTTATATATTGATAAAGAAATGAGAAACAGATTGTGTTCAAATGGTAAATTATCTT
Source organism: Lycaena phlaeas (assembly GCA_905333005.2). Classification (NCBI taxonomy): domain Eukaryota; kingdom Metazoa; phylum Arthropoda; class Insecta; order Lepidoptera; family Lycaenidae; genus Lycaena; species Lycaena phlaeas. The sequence goes on along the minus strand of HG995175.1, from coordinate 1,449,572 downwards.
ATGTTTTTTATCGACAGGACATATCTTATGATTTGGCCTCGCCTAATTTTGAGCAGGAGACCATTTTTTTCTTTTACGCCGGGAAATGCACTGACGCATCCTGAGGAGTGAGTCTCCCCAGGCGGGTATGCTGGACTCGCTGCGCCCGAAAGCTGGTAAGTGGACGCAAATCTACCCACTAAAACCCGGCGAGTGCCACCATTGCCGCCTTTGGTAAGGTGCCTCGGATCTACAAGCAACAGGGCACCTCGACGGCTCGTCAGTCCCTCAGAGAACCGACACCACCTCCACAGAGCGGTTGCCCCGCACCACAGAACAACCACTCCCAACGTCTGGACAGTACGATGAAGTGAGGTTCCCATCCTCACCCCTTGCCCCTTGCTCTGTTGTCCCCTATTCTTATAAGAGTGGTACAAAGAGCCCTTCGCGTCGGCTCAATTCGCTTCGCCCAAGGTATTGGGGTCACCCTGGGCTACCACCGCCACGACAAGGCTTGAACTATGGTGGGGACAGTGGACATCCTACTAACATGTGTTCACCCTGGACTAAATAGTAACATGTGTTCACCCTAGACTAGTTGGAAAGACGTGTTCACCTATGACTATTCAGTGCCACGTGTTCTCCGTGGACTAGACTTCATACCCTGTATGCAACACACCCTACTCACTTTAACAAAAACAGTAAAGCTTGCATACAAAATACTCGTAAGTAGGATTACTTTATCAATAAAGACGAGCGCGCGGCAAAGCTTATCCCTTCCGACGGTAAAATACTCTCTTGGCTGTTCAAAATCACGAAACATGATGGCATATATATAGCACAAATGTTTGGCTTCTTACAAGAGATAAAACTTGTTCAAACTCTACAACATAAAAAAAATATCTCTTCATTTTTTACAACCCTTGTCTTCAAACCTCTTTCGTCATTAGGAACACATAAAAGTTCACAATATCATAAAATCTCACCACGCAAACCACATGTAGTTTTTAGACGATACACATTAAATACCTACACATCCATGCATCATCATCATCAGCCTTTATCCATTCACTGCTAAACATAGAATGAACGCGAAGAGGACTGATCCCTTGCCACTCGCATATAATACGGACTGGACTGAGTGGATATAGTCTTTCTACCTGATTAAAAGCTCTTGAATATTATTGGCCCATCGGCCGTTCTTTCTTCTAAGTGACCAGCTTTCTTCTTACTTTAATGAGCTCGAAAACGCACACACAAAAGATTTTTACTGACGTGACAACGTCTTATTATTCAATGGAGCCGGCTGCATGCACGAAAAAACATGACTCATGCGGTTACATCGCTCTGAGGCGTTCCATTTAAAGCTTGAAGTGCAAGTGTGAGCGCAGAACAAGCGACAAGAAGGCACAATCGGCCCATCAGGCCCTAGATAAAATGCCATTAAGAAAGCGTTAGCGAAGTTCAAAATGATAAAATGTATAGGATGGACCTCGTGATTAAGCGTGGCCTTATGTCAATCCCATATATTTTATCATTTTCGAACTTCGCTAACGCTTTCTTAATGGCATTTTGGCTAGGCCCCCAGTATTTTCTTATGACGTTGTCACGTTCAACTATCGACAGTAAACCGACTTTACAGGCAACCGATTTTTTCGAATATATTAATTACTTTTTAAAAATTTTTTTTTTTTTGAAAATAATGCTTGGTGTTTTTTACCACCAAAGATTATTATGAGCAACATAGAGTTAATAGGCGTTGCCTTCCTTTGAAATTTTTCAGGATCCATAAGCTTTGGAATAGAAGGCTTAGGTGGGAATCAAAGACCAAAGCAAAGGGTAGACAGCTGAACTACAATTTTAAGATACTTAAGTGGTAAAGCCGATATTGTACACCCAAATCGGATTTGAGATCTGTACCTTACTTCCCTTTGAATATAAAATAACCCTTCACCCATCGAAAAGGTCATAAGCTCTTAGGTTCTAAAACCTGAAAGTCTCGTAAATATAAGGCGGTATTCGGCATATAATGGGTTGCAAATATCGCTGAATATAAGAATATGGTATGAAATAAAAATTGGCGTTTTAGCATTTTCCTTCTGGTCTGTGAAATATGAGACTTTTGAATAGGAGTTTAAAATATTTTGGAACAAACCGTTTCTTCTTACGTTAGTTTGATAGGCCACTTAATGTGGTTAGCGTAAACATAATGAATTTATCTGAAACTAGCCCAAGAAACTCAATTTATTCAAATGCCTATCCTATGACTAAGACTCTTCTTTTCGAAATACAGCAAAGCTGTCACAATCCGGGGGTGCATTTCGAAAGTGCGGCACAGCACAGCTCTAACACCGTTGAAAAATAATAATTCACGATGAATCGAATTATCCAACTACCTAACCTACTTTTGATAATAGGTTTTAAATCATCCAAAAATGTTCTATAATGTTTTACCAGTACTTAAAACATATTTTACCAGTAGATTAGACCATTCAGCAATGCAACTTTACACGATTCCGAAAACAGAACAGGGGCAGCATTCTCCTGGTACTGCGTATGTCCTCAATCGTCGAAAGCATGGTCGATAAAATCGCTGAAATATAAAAATATAACGGTTTTAGTCTTCTTCAATTTCATCATTGATCTTTATTCGTTCACAGCTGAACAAAGGCCTCCCGCAAGGAACGCCGAGACTGCCGATCTCGTAACGGTTACTTAATCTTAATAGTTAGCCGTTTGAAAAAAAGGATATGGTATGATTTTTTTTTGACTAAATAATCAGCAAAATATTAAATATATTCAGTAATCTATGTATTTCCATATAGGTCAGTCTTCTACCATAAAGGACCTTAAAATCTTTTTTCTTGTCTATGTGACTTCGTTTTTATTTATTTATTTTTATTTTTTTATTTTTATTTATTCTTCATGTACATACAATTTAATACAACAAATATAATATAAACGTGTGATACATAGGTGTGCTTATCTCTATGAGAGATCTCTACCAGCAAACCATAAAGAGTGCGTGAAGAGAGTCTAAAGCGGACATAGTACAAAAGAATGTGAAAAAAAAAAGAAAATTGAATAACAAAACATGAAACATGTTCTAACAACTAAATATATTTATAATATATACACACATACATACATATACACTCATACACACTCATATATACATATACACATACATACATACATACTTACATATACTAAAATATAATAGTATGTATAATATTAAATAATACATATTATGATCAAACTATAAAGATGACAAATAATGGCTCTTTAATCTCGATTTAAATGTGGATACTGAGGGACTTTGCTGTATATTTTCGGGAAGGGCATTCCACAGCTGAGCAGCACGAACAGAATAGTTTGTGTAGGAGGACGTGCAGTTGTGATAGGGTATTACTAGGGATTTTTTAAGAAAATTGATATAGACCTATTTCCAACCGCAGCTGATAATCATGACCGAGATCCTGATGCTGTTATTAAATTTCGGAATGTTCATCTCCAGGTTTCCATGGACGACCAAGAAATGTTTGCGGGGAGTTTCCCTCGTCAGCGCACAGATCAAGTGATAATAATTGACCGCAACTTGGGGCCGAAACACGGGTCTAGTGACCTTGAATTAGAGTTGAATGTTTATTATGAACCGTTGCTATAATCATTTTCATTTAATTTCCGTACCCTAAGTGATATTTTTACTTTTTTATGCTATTTAATGGACAAGCTGTAATTGACATTGATATTGACGGCGTCTGTAAAAATAAGCAAGTATATACGGTACTAGGTCAGCCCAATGAAATGTGGCTTATCCCAGGAGCCATATAATGGCGTGCCCACCCACGACTGGTAGACTAAAATGCGTGTACGCCTTAGAACAAAACAAACAAAAAAATAACTTATTCCTGCGTTTGCTTAGTCTTGCGTAAAATCTCGGGGCCCTTTATCGTTTTCGGGCTCTCCTTTTCGGAAAAGCGAAGCAAAAAGCAGAAAAAAAGGAGGAGGAGTGGGTCGACCAAGTGTGACATTGTGTCACAAGGGATGGGAATGGTACTAGATTTTATGACGGCACATTTCAACATCGAAATGTCTGTTAGTAAAACATGAATTATATATGGTCATGTGTATAAAGAAAAATAATTAGAAGATACGTAATATGAAAAAAATGTGACGTCGCGTCGAGAGAGGGAGGTGTCACTAATGTGGTCATGTGACAAGGACGGGTGAGGGCTCAAAAATCTTGGAATTCATGTGACGCAATGCATGGACTCTGTGACATTTGTATGTTTCTAACACATATTTTTCTTTTCCTTTTGAGAAGCTTCAATATCAGCTAGTAATATATTATTAAGTAAGCTTAAAATACGCGGGCAAACCTGCTTTCACTACAGCGTGTTACAAAAATAATCACCAAGCCCTTACGAGAATAGCCTACGCCTGATAATCCAAGCTAAAGGCGTCAATACAAACGGACAAAGTTACTGGATATAAATAGTTATGTAAAAATTTGAATTTAATTCTATTCCAATGCAGCTAACTTTAGCACATGAAGATTGTTCGGTCCAATACTGTCTTTGTGTAAATTTAAATATATGACAATAGTCGCGGGGTTGCCCCGGTTTTTATCGACAACAAAATGGCGGAGCTTACTGGAACAATAGTTTTTAAATTGCTACAATATTATTTCTAAATTTACATTCTCTGTATTGTGAAACAATATTGCGATCGGACTTATTCTGAATTTAATTAGATATACTCTTAAAGCAATATACTTGTATTTCAGTCAGACGTTTTTGAAGTCTAAAACAGAAATAGCGGTAATATACGGAATAAGATAATTTCTCGTTATTTCATTTGTCTACGTTTGTCTTATACTTATGACCCAACTTAATGTATAGGATAATTTAAGGCATAATATTATGTGAAGATAAAATATAATATTATGAATGACCAAAATTATTTTTTAAATATTTTATAAACGGTTGAATTTGAGAACAACCCAATAAAAATTATGTAATTTCATATATTTCGAAGCTGTACGCTACATTCGATGCAAAAAAGGATGAATTGAATAAAATCTATATATCATAATTTATTAAAGATAGCATCAAAGACACGAAGGATAGCTTAGTTCTTGGATAAACTTATTTATATTTATCATATGGTATTCCTCTTACCCGTTCCTAATTCTGATGCAGCTAGTATGCTATACTAGATATACATCTAAATTTATACCGAAGCGTTAAAATTTCGTCTTTGCGTTCATTGAGTTTGGCCTATGTTCAGTAGTGGATAGATAAACGCTGACGATGATCATTTAAATTAGGAGTAATCAATAAATCAATAACTAATAGGTATATGCTGCCACTTTGCCTATTTCACTTTGCAATATTTCAAGACGCAATCAAACACGAGAATTGACAAACAATTTGAGGGAAATATCTCATCTCATTCTTTATTGTAAAATACCTACTCACAACTAAAACATGAAGCGAACAGAATAAAAACATAGACATATATTTAGAACCTTCTCTTTTTTAGTTGGTTAAAAGTAAAGTGGATCATTAGGGCATTTTAAAAGAAAGATAACTCGAATTTACAAAGATGAAAGTCGTGGTGTTTACACTTTGAACATTCAAACCGTTTCGATAAGACGTTAAAAGCTTTTCATTTATTGAACATTTATAGATAGAATAATATTTAATGTATTATAAAAATATATTTTTTTGAAAGAAAAGGACTATCGATGGTCTAGTGGGTTATTGGCTCAGCGTCTTAAGCGAGAGAGTGCGGGTTCAATCCTGACTTCCGTGTCGTGTCATTAAATAAGTTTCTTTTGAAATAGACCGTCCCTTGCTTAGCGGTGAAGGAAAACATCGTGAGGAAACCTTCATGCCTGATAAGGTTGTGAAAGTCTTTGAAGGCGTGTGAAGTTCATGAACTTCGCATCGGTGAACTATGGCCCAATACCCTCCTCGCCTAATTTTGAGCAGGAGACCATTTTTTTCTTTTACGCCGGGAAATGCACTGACGCAACCCGCCTGGGGAGTGGGATTCCCCAGGGTATGTGGGACTCGCTGCGCCCGAAAGATGGTAATTGGACGCAGCTCGTCCCACTAAAACCCGGCGAGTGCCACCACTGCTGCCTTTGGTGAGGTGCCCTGGATCTGCAAGCAACAGGGCACCTTGACGGCTAGTCAGTCCGTCAGGAGACCAACGCCACCTCCACAGAGCGGTTGTTCCGCACCACAGAACATCCACTCGGGACAGTACGATGAGGTTCCCATCCTCACCCCTTGCCCTCTGCTCGTTTGTCCTCTCTTCTTATAAGAGGGGTACAAAAAGCCCCCTTGTCTCGATCCGCTTCGCTCAGGGTCTCCCTGGGCTACTAACCCCTCCGCCACAACAAGGCCTGAACCATGGTGGGGTGAGCAGGAGACCCTGTACCCAGCAGCGAGATATAATATATGGGTTGATACTAAAAACTAATGAGCCATCAGTTGGTGATCTATCGTTACCTAGGAATACAGACCAGATTACCAGCGCAGTTCCCAGATAACTCATTAATATAGTACCTATATGATTTGCTGTTACAGCGTAAGTTACTGCTGCGAGGAATGCTTAGTGGAGGCTGACAATCCTCTTTTACAATGAGGAGTCTGCCGGAGACAGTTTGTTGTTGAGGTGATCCTGTTGCCTGCGTCAGGGACTCTCTAAAAGCGGCTGGGGGCGCTCGCAGGTAGTGCACTCTTAAGTGTGAGTCCCATAAAGGGTATGGAACTTACCACGGTAAATAACCCAGCGTTATCAAAAACAGTTGGTGAGTTATAGACATTAATTAAACAATCTTTCTTTTACCGAAAAACGATATTTTTTTAAGAATTTCGATATTTGAAGAAATCACAATTTTATAATTAAGGACAGATGAGGCATGCCGAACACCCGAGTGACGCTTTAAAGCGAATACAAATTCAGAAGCGTTCTCAAGTGCTTGATATAGCGTGGAACCCTAAACGTCTATTGGACTGTTTTCGCCTTTAAATTTGTATTCGCTTTGGAGGCGTTACTCGCATGCTCCATCTGTCTCTATTTATAAATCTGTGGAAGAACTAATCAATTTGATTTGTCTATTCATTTTAAGTAGGGCACTAACAATATAAGCATTAAAACGTTTACGTTACAAAACAACAATCATACTTTGATACTGATGCTTACATATTAGGTGACACAACACTTTGATTTGATCATATTTAACATTTGATCAGACCAATACGTGACAAAACCCCCATTAGTGATATTATACAGCTTACGATAACCAATATTAAAATCCCACTCGAAACAACGGAATAATAAATTGTAACGAGTACCATCGCACATACATTGTAAATCGCATAATGAACGAGAAACAGTGAACGTAGTGTTTCTTAATTATTAAAGCAAGAGAAAATGCAAATGTACCTAGGACGGGATGCAGTCGAATTATTCATTCCGAATACATTCTGTTTGCTGCTAGGCGCTGATTAACCAGCACCTAATCGAGTAACGAACTCTCCTAGACTTGCTAAACAGTCGACACCACTGAGCGTGGGGAATATTATAATATATAGGCGAAAGCGGACACCCTATATTCATTAACTGTATAATAAGAGCTCTTCAAAAAATTCCGTCAAGTTTTGGTGTAAACTTAAAATAAGTTGCTTTTATAAAGTCAATAAGCAACTCTGAATTACCAGATAACTAGTCTGTCCTTGCTTATCTAGATAAAGAGTAACTGATTACAAAATTTAGGGCAAGTTAGTTATTTATAATTATACATTCTTCATTTAAAGCTCTTTCAAATCAAATCTGTGATGTTTTGTCTTGTACGAAAATGAGAAAAAGAAGTCTTATTTCACTCAGATTATATTACACAAACAAGATAAGTCTTATTTTAAGCACAAGTATCAAAGCAACGGGTTATAATATATTCAACCATCAACTCGCGATAGCATCGTAATGAAATCTACAATTATATCCCCATCGTCATTGAAGAGGTGAGGTATTTAACTGTGAAATTCTCAGTATCTCCATGCTTAGGTATAAGAAAATTTAAATTTGTCTCAAATCCAAAAAGTCATGCTTCAATATGCCCAAAGAGCAAGAATATCGAACACATTCAATTCAAATAGGAAAAAAAAATGCAACTGCTTTATTCAGATGAATTCTTAGTTTATAATTTAACATTATTATTTAAGACTAAGATTCATCATCATCATCATCATCATCATCTTCATCCCTAGATGTAGACATATTTATAATAAAGGAGACCATTTCGTACCTAATCGCTACCGCCTGTTCCTCAACACAATAAAGTAACTTGATAAGCCGCGACTCAGCAAATTCGTTATAACAGCTATTCTTGCTTAATATATTCCACTACTAATTGTGATTATGTTCCACAAACTACGCCAGCTTACCCAATTAATGAACTTGATTCCAATTTACTTTGTGCTACAATTGGAATTGATATAAAATCAAATACTAAAACAGTTCAAACATTTGTTACGTCAGCTATAATTTCATCGAAACTTATAAAATCAAACACGATAATGCTCGATAATGATAAAAAATTGATATCGAAGGCCACGGATTTATAAATAAAGACAGATGGAGCATGCCAAACACCCGAGTGACGGTTGAAAGCGAATTCAAATTCAAAAGCGCTCTCAAGTGCTTGACCTAGTGTCGTATTCTAAGCGTCTATAAGATTGTATTCGCTTTGGTAGCGTCACTCACGTGTTTAGCATGCTCCATCTGTCTTTGTTTATAAATCTGTGGCTACGGCAATAAAGGACTTTAGGTAGTGCCATTGCTGGTACCTCTAGCTCAGGGCTTCCCAAAATGGGGTACGCGAACCCCTAGGGGTTCGCCATTCCAAGGTAGGGGGTTCGCGACAAGATTTAAGTAATGGTGGTTTAATAACGCCACACATGGTGCCATAAAAATTTCCAAAATTACCCCTAAAATTGAATCCATTTACACACCCATCACACAATACCAAACCAAATACAATACCAAATATTGATAAGTTGTCTTGAAACCTATAAACTACTTATTGTATGACTAGATAGCTCCATTGCTCTGAACTTCTGTCAGTATTAAAATATCAAAAAAAAAAAAAAAAACTTACATATAATATAGCTCGTCCACGAGCGTATATTACTATAATTATATCTTTTTAATACCCTTTTATTTATTATAAATTATATATGGAAGAAATTAATAATTAATATGTATATAATAATATTATAAATGTGCTAAATTATTAATAAACCTGGCGAGCGTTACGCGACTGCAAAATTTTATATTAGTCCATATTTTCATCCTGAACACGATTACAAATCAGCATGGTTGCAGGCGCGGTGAACCTGTCAAACTTGTTAATTCAACAGATACAAATGTATATTTGATGATCTGGATAATACAAGTTGGTGGAACACGTGCGGCGTAAACTACGAGCTCAAACATTTGTCGAGTCAACTACATAAATTGTGGAGCTTAACAGGTGATTTACTTTAACCGTTTAATTCTTAATGTTGTAATATTAGTTGTTATTGGATATATGTTGCAGTTGAGCCGCTTGATAAAACCTGTATAATAATAATAATCTATGGACGCTTTTACACCACGTCAATCTGGTCTCGTAGTAAGTTCTCGAAGAACTTGTATTTACAGGTATGTACCAGACAACAGAAATATTACTATGCAAAAATTTTAAATTTTAATTATATTATTATATATAGGTGCATGTTTATTGAACACCTGTAAGCCAGAAATACACAGAAACTTTTGTTCCCTGGCGGGAATTAAACCCGCTTGAGCGCCAACGCGCCAACTATTGACCACAGAGGTCGTAAAATTACAATAGTCATGAAAATGATTTAATTTAACTTTAAGAGTTGATTGGACCCTCAAATGGGTTTTTATAAAATTCTAAGTGTACCTTAACAACAGCCCATGGTTCGCCCACCGGTAAAGGAAAACATCGTGAAAACCTACATGCCTGATGAGATTGAAAGTCTTTAAAGGTGTAACCAGTAATTGGACCAGCGCATCGGCAAACTACGGTCCAATCTATGCTTGATTTCAAGGATGAGGCCCGTGGCCAGCAGTGCGATAATGGGCTGAGACTTTATTTTTAGTTGAATCTTCCAATTAAAAAGGAAATTAAATAAAAAATAAATTCATGACTACTCTACATCCCACTGGCCACAGTCCAAATGTGCCATAAACACTGAAGGTCTAGCAGACGATTTCCGAGATTTGTGGAGTGACCATAAAGCTATCGGGAACAATGACCGAGTGCTATGGTGAGTTACTTAATATTGAAAATTGGCACTTAAATCGCAGTAAGATTAACATTTATCTATTTCATAATTTATGACTGTTTATAATTATATTATTAACTGTGCTTTTTTTTTCATTTTCTCGTATATATTATATCGATATTTCGCCATTGTTAAGTAACGTCTTGATCAGTATCCTTGGCACATAAAAACGGTAAATATTCAATTTTAAGGGACTCAAATATTTGTCTTTATAATAATATTTGAATATGTGAACTGTACCTGCCCAACTAAGACAGGCACTACACTCTTACGTAGACTTTCTATTTCTATAAGCTTGCCTTCATCATCGTCAGCCTTTATCCGTCCACTGTTCTAAGACTCCCTTTTCTCCTCCAAGATTGCCGATTCTTTACCACTCGCATCTGACCCGGACCGGCCACTGCGCGGAGATTAACTTACCACTTGATCAATGGCCGACCTCATGGTATTGTGTTATCACAAGCTTGCCTTTACTGTTTACGAACATAAAAACATCGATTTTACAATTCACAGTTAGTGGCATTTATATGTTTAGCTATTGAACATTTAAATTAAAATAATTAGGAAAAAAAAAACATATTATTGTAATTTTAAACTGTTTCATGCACGTCTTTGCTTAGCTGTAAGTACATAACATTGTGTGATTGAGACAAATAAATAAAGCTTTGTATAGTCTATTGCAGGAAAATACAAAATTTATAAAAGTTCCAATCCCATTAATACAAGCCGTATAATATAAGAACTTAATCTGTACCATCCCGAAACATCTGAGCAACTTTAAACTCTCAAACTTTTCTTAAACGTTTTATAAGATTTTGGCGACCTCCGAGTGCCAAAAAAGAGGGTAATGCGTTGCCTAACGAGATTCTTTTTCATGTCAAGAGCAATGTATGTGACCACGCCTATCTTGTGTTGGACGTTTCTTATGGTTCCGCTAAGCTAATGTAGTTGCTGCGATAATTTTTAAATATTTTCTTTGTTTATATAATATAGCTGTTGCCCGCAGCTTCGCCTGCGTTAACTAAGATTTACAGCGGGATCTTAATACGCAAAATACGCAACTTTTCTGGTTAATTTTTTACACCTTGTGTCCGAAAAACCCAAATATCTTACGGAACCCTACTTTTTCCAGAATAAAATTTAGCCTTTGTTACTCGTGGATAATGTAGCTTTCGAATGGTGAAAGAATTTTTGCAATCGGTCTAGTACTTTTTGAGCCTAGTTTTCCTCTTTATAATATTAGTGTAGATGTAAAAAGTAAGGTATTAACACATATATGTTCCACTGCTAGGCACGGGTCTCCTCGAAATCAGGCGAGGAGGGGTAATCGGCCATAGTTCACCAAGGTGCTGGCCCAATGCGGCTTGGTGAACTTCACACACGTTCAAAGACTTTCAATCTCATCAGGCATGCAAGTTTCCTCACGATGTTTTCCTTCACTATTGAGCGAGCGATGGTCTCGTGTTTTAGGGTGAACTAAGAAATTTAGAAAAAACCATTTCCAAGGCACCACAAAGGGATCAGGATCGAACCCGGACCCTCTCGCTAAAGAGGCCCATTACCCACTGGACCATTGTCGCTTTAAATACGTTTGTATTAGATAATATTTATTGTTCATAAACGGCAATAACTTAAATTTCACTTTAATTAAAAAGTAACTAAGAAAACGCGTTGAATTATGTAAAAATCTTTGGAATAACTTTGAGTTGTGACAACTTACGCCTCGTCCTCCCGTGAACACGAAATACACCCTTAAAAAGTTGTTCCATTAAAAAATGCGTCAAAATTTTAAATTGTATAGTTTATAATAATTTACATCAGAAGCTAGTCTAATAACAAATAGGATAAACTCAACTTAAATGTTATTATTTTCATGACAACGTATTATATATCTTACTCCATAAGGCGGCTTCCCAAGATGCGGTTTTACGTTAGCTTGGTGCTGGGCTAAGAGCCTTGATTGTGGTAATAGAGACACGTCTGGGGCCTTGAATTGGAACACTCGTGACTTTGTACGTATGACTAGTCGTAGATTGTGGACGTTATTATCATCAGTTCTGAAATATTTTGTGATCAAACGTCTATATTATATATCACATTATAAGATAAAAAATTACTTTTACTTTTCAATCCACCAAATATAACATTTTTCATCATCAATCTAGTTATGGGCTCGGCCTCTTTTGTGAGAGGTCTGAGTTCAATCCAGACCCCTATGGTTTTCCTTCATCACTAATTGTAACCGAACACGAAACCATCGATTGCTTACTGTTGAAGTGAAAAATCACGGAGACTTAAAGTTTTTTCAGGTGAGCGAACTTCGCCAACTTGCATTGAACCTGAACATCGGTGCTCTATAATCTAATACTCTCCCCGCTTGATTTTGAGGAGTAGGCCCGTGCCCAGCCATGGGACACGTTGTAAGAGTTGATACTTTACTTTACAATCGGGATCAGGCAGTAAATATAATATGTTAAAGTGGGCTACAGCCATTATGTATCTATCGAATAAAACAGACGTGTAATCTCGTGTTTCCAATGCTAATTCCATAACAATATTTTTATGTGTGTTAAGGATAACACAGATTATATTGGCATTAATTATTTTGAGTGCCATTGTCACTCAAAAGCGACGAACATATGATTTGAATTTGTACTGCATATACAATAGGGAATATATAAATATGCAATATGACAATTAATAAACAAATTTAGCTGAGATTTTTTTAATCTTACTTTTATTAAAAGCTATGATTCATTTTAGTACTTCTTTTAACCATGGACTCAAAGACTAGGTGGTGTTATTTTTGACTTTATTTGCGTTAGTGCAACGTGTTGAGGTTTTGCATATGAACGGGTTACTGGATTTAGTTGCATGCATAGTTAGTTACATGCAGAATTGCGTAAAGTTATATTTAAGTTATACATCTTACGTCAACTAAAATACGGATTAAAATTAATATACTTTTTATATACGCCATTATGATACGTATCGTAGGCAATATAGATATACAAGTCTTTATTTGTCATCAGTACATTTAAACGCGCACCGTGGGGAAACACCTTAACGAACCTTAAATGCATTATTATAACAAGAATAATAAATTAGCTAACTCCATCCCGCGGCTGCGTACGGACAACAAAGAAACGGGATTACATAATTAATCGCAGCCAAGTCTTAACAAAGTTATGCCGATGTTAGCAGCTGCATACAGTTATGCAGTTTGAAACAGTGTTCCACTGAAATTATATGGCGATTGTCCGTGTTTACTGGATCGGGACTGCTATTTTCCGTTTGAATATAGTTTGGTTTGGAATATAAAGATATTCTTGATTTGGCTTCGTACCAATTTTTTCTTAATCTATATTAAAGAGTAGATTATACTACGTTTACATTTGGCAAGATATAATATAAATAAGCAGGTGTCATATTATTTATGCTCCAAAGTAGCTGCTTTTTCTAAAAGATAGGAGAGGATAGTTATATGTTGTAGCTACTTGTAATAAGAGCTACCATTTTACGTCTAGAGAGAGGGCAAAGAAGCTTCCTTACTACTGTAGTGTGTTGATCAATCTGGACTGCCAGTTGGAATTCCTATCATTAAATTTGCCAGAAAATATTAAAAATCAACACGAAATTATAGCTATTATAAAACAAATCAGGGTACCATAATATTTCGTTTATAATAATAATTTAACATTTGAATGTTTTTTCTATTGTTTTATGTCTATTCATGTACACAATTTCATGCAAATACTTTAGACATTGTTCAAAGCGGATAAATAATACACCAAACAAACAGCTTACAATTTATTATGTTATTATCATATTACACATTTAGTTATTATATAATAATTAGATAGTGCAAATGCACACCCATTGAAATTTAAAAAAATCTTCAAAACATTTCAAAAGCATTGCGCTATTTCTTTCTGAAAAATTCAAAGATTAAAATGATAATAATCATGTACTTTCAAAGATTTATATATTAAGGGCCTGTTTCACAATCTCCAGATAAGTTCCCAATAGGCTATCGGCAGCATATTTGACAGATAGAGTATGGAGTATCTGTCAAATATGTTGCCATTAGCCTACTGGGCACTTAACTGGAAATTGTGAAACAGGCCCTAAAGTAAACAAACTTTTTTTCCTTATGTCTAATGTTATATATACCCTTATGTTTAATGTCTTAGATAAGTAATAATAGATTATTATCATATTATGCAAATCGTGTATTTTTAATACAGATAATTGATTTAAAAATGTGTTTGATCTCGCCAGCTCTGACGACGCTTCAAATCACGTTGAACTTCTAATAGTGAAATCACTGGTGTCTTGGTTCTTCTCGAGTGCACTTTAAAGCTTTAGAAGTGACAAAGATGTAGTTATAGTGGAAGTGGCAATATTCCAGTTAGTTTTGTACCTTATATATATTATAAACACGGGGCCAGCATATAGGTAAATGCCGGGCCGCAATAGGGCTCTATAGCCATCAACAACGATATGGGATCCTACCAATCCACTAGCTCTGCAACAATCATCTGTAGATGTTGTGGCCAATCAGAGATAAGGTAATTTCAATTTTTCATGTAGCATTCTGATCTGAAGAGCAATCCGGAGACAGGTGGTCTCATGAGGAACGCTCAGGGTGTCTGCACGTGCCATAAACTTTTCGTATTCTCAGTTTTGCTGTATTTCGAAAAGTAGGCATACATAAATACAGGCAGTTAAATACAGTTAAGTATTGGCAGTCTCGTTACCAATTGACTCCAAAACTATAATATGATGAAGCTGGAATACTCCGAGGTGATTTACTACTTGTTATTGATATGAATGACATAATAAGTTTTCGTATCAGTGTTATCTGTATATAAATATCTGTATTTGATGTTTCTTTTGATGGTTATAAATATTTTTAAAAATAAATGCGTAAGCACATAATATAATTAATAAATGATGGTTTTCTAGTAGTATAGCTGTAAGACAATTCCTAACTTCTTATTCATTTACGCCGGGAAATGCACTGACGCATACCGCTGGGGAGTGGGTCTCCCCAGGCGGGTATGTGGGACTCGTTGCGCCCGAAAGATGGTAAGTGGACGCAGCTCTACCCACTAAAACTACAAGCAAATGGATCTACAAGCAACAGGGCACCTCGACGGCTAGTCAGTCCCTCAGGGGACTGACGCCACCTCCACAGAGCGGTTGCCCCGCAATTCCTAACTGGAACTGACTGTATTATATAAAATATTTCTTTAAAATTCTAAGGGCCTGTTTCACAATCTCCAGTTAAGTACCCAATAGGCTATCGGCAACATATTTGACAGATACTTGACAGATACTCCATACTCTATCTGTCAAATATGTTGCCGATAGCCTATTGGGAACTTAACTGGAGATTGTGAAACAGGCCCTTACAATATTAAAAATATAAGTTCAATTTATAAGCAGCGTAAATTTAAGATAGTAACAGTGAGTTTTTAATCAAATGATTTGCTCGAAAACTAGTTAAAGCATAAAATATGTTTAGTAATTCGCCGAAAAGCCCCACATTTCAAAATTGCACTGACAACTAATTTCATTTGTTAAATGGTATTTATGATCTATTAAGCTGTTCTTTCGGGTAAATTTTGCTTTCATTCATTTTAAAAATACTATCTATATTTAGATAAAGATTTTGAAAGCATGTGAAGAGGTTTTTAAAGGCTTCTGATTAAAAAAAGGTATGTGTGCGATTCACACACGGTAGAAGTGAAACACACGTTAAATGCTCAAATACAAGCCAGTATTAAACAGTGTGCAATATACAATATACACACAGACATTTGCTCTCTCGCTCTTTTGTATTTGTGTCTCTTACCTGTCGTTTTTCCGTTGCATCCTGTTTGAAGTCACGATTCTAAAGAAGTTTCACTTTAAAATATCTTGTGTACGGCTATTAACTTATGAATTTGTTTGATTTTACAATCTCTGGAACTATAAGGCAGATTAGAGAAATCGTTTTAAAATTAACCTATTGAGAAAGGTTTTTTATACGCATTTATTGTATGACATATTATTTCATTAGGTTTGCTAATTAGGTTCATATTTTATAAACACTAAATTTAATATTAAACTTTGGGTGTCCAGTGACGTTTTATGTTTTTTCTCGAGAAACCGCTAACGCCATTTCCTTTTTAATATACCAGGACATCATAACACACTAAGTACATCCAGCATTCATAGTTCTGGCCAATGCACTCCATATCTTGCTCCGCGCTCGTTTATCAGGAACCCCAACAAGCGACCAACTTAAGTGGCGAACTAATCCTCAGCCTCTGAATAAACTTCCACTTAAATACCGCTTGTACGAACTTACTCTTGCGTATTTCCAATTTCCTTTGGTTGCATTTACTATTAAATAACCTGTATAGTGAAAATTACTGAACTATGATTAATTATTTTTAATCATCAATATCAATAGCCAATCATAATAATAATAATATGTATTTTGATTGATAGAGGGATTTTGCTTGGTTTCGAAATAGGAGATTCAGATTCGATTCTGACCGACACAGCTGAGCGTCACAACATAGCTTACCGATCAAGGAAAACATCTTGAGCAATCTTGCATGTCTGATAAGATTATAAAAAAATTAAAATATGAGAAGATTGCTACCCCACAATAAAACCGCGCATATATGAACTATGGCCCCCTTAACCATATTATTTTATCATCGACCACACAGCCTATAAACTCCTAATGTTTGATTTTTCGTATTAATGCATTCTGGCAACTAGCTGAGGTGAGACGAAAGGGGTTGCAATGCTGTGATTAGCTAATTCAAGGTAATGCATTACCAATCACGGAACGTTAAAAAGAAATGGATATATTTCGCAACGGGAAAGAATGAGACGACACGATAGTTTGAGTACATTGTTTACGGCTCACATCGGATCTATGTCAGATGTGTCGCCGATTTTAAACGGCTGATCGATAGTCTTGTTTTCAATAATTATCAGGTTCAATTAACGAATTTCGTTTAGAGCTATTAATTCGATTTACTAAATTACTTACCGATTGAGCCTAAAGGCCATAAGGCCAAAAAGTCTAGACCTATCGAAAAAAAAGAAAAAGAAGATTTACTAAAATCAAGATCTTTTCCAAAACTTATAACCGGAATAAAAATATGTGATCAAAAATAAAGAAAACATCTAAATACAATATTTTATTTCTGTACAAATAAATAAAGAGGGTATAAACAAACACAATATTATGTGATAAGCGGAAACACAAATATCCTATTGAAATAGAAACAATATAAATTGTTTGTTTAAACAGATACTTCAATATTGTAATTCAATATTGTATTGTTAACGATATAAATTACGTCCTGTCAGTATTAAAATAATTATTGAATTTATTGATGATAAGGATGATACACATATTCTGGTTTTTAATTTAATTAGTTAATTATTTTATGCCTATCCATCTATCCATTTCATTGACTTGGCTGTTGGTCTAGAGGTTAATGACTAACCCCTGACTGCTAAACCAGAAGATCGTGGGTTCAGTGGGGTTCAATTCGATCGTGGGAATCGTGGATCCACCCAGGACAATAATTGCTTGTGTGATCGCTTGTTCTGTGTCTGGGCGTAATTTATATATAATATGTAAGCATTTAGAAATAATATATAATTATGTTTAAATTGTCTGATAAATGACAGAAAATTACGCGATGCCATATCTAAGTCTTAAGTGTAAAATAATACATTATATATATTATAGCAATTTTAATACTTAAAAAAAATTAAATAGAAAACGGTAAATTTACACAAATATGGGTCAATCCCTTATCATTTTAAATACGTTAGTTTGCTTGAGAATTTCATAAAGATTATTTTTCCCCTTTACATCATGCAAATTAAATGAATACTTTAGGATATATAGCAAAATGAAGAAAAAAAACGCGTCGCTGTGATTCGATTGGGCCGCGCCCAAAATCGTTCGTAAATATAAATGCGGGAGAAGTCGTTGGCAAACAGCTAATAATCTTATAAATATTGTAATTTAGTTGTTTGTGGTCTTCTCATGATCTTCTTAGAAAGTCGTAGTCTCTTTATGTTGGTCAATTCATCATCATCATCAGCCTTTATCCGTCCACTGCTGAACATAGGCCTCCCTCAATGAATGCCAAGATGACCGTCCCCTTGCCACTCGCATCCAATACGGACCGGCCACTGCACGGAGATTGTCTTTCCACCTGGTTAATGGCCGACCAACACTTATCCCAGCCCATCGGCCATCCGTTCTTCAGAGTATGACTTCTGTGTTCTTAGTAGCTTACCATAAAATTTACCAAAAAATAGTTAGTATCCAGTTAAAATAAAGCTATTGAAACAACCATCACATAAAAAGCCGCAGGCAGCTTGTTTCGCTATATAACAAGATCTGCTAAGTCAAGCCGTAAATCCAAGCTTAAGAATGCTACTTCAGCTTAAAGTGCGCCAAGTTCAAAGACGTGATTAATGTTGGAACCAATATAGAATTTAAAAGGTTTTTAAATCGAATTATATCGAGTTATACCAATATTTTTATAAATGGGTCAACCTGCAAAACCCAATTGCTGCTAAAGTCTTATTTTCTGCTGAGACCTGAAATTTAAGGCAAAAGGCCAAAAAAAAATATAAGTATAATTAAATTTGGAGTGTTATTTATTAATTAATTTATTCAAACAGAATGAGATATTAACTAAAGCTTACAATTGTAAAAAAAACAATTCTATAATATTGGTTTAAGTACCTAATTAATTTATTCTCTATCTATCTATCTTATATCTAAGTTTTAATTATTTTAGCTTCTATTTGAGGTCCTCTACAAATCTAAATTTTTGCTTTATGATGTTGGTTTGTTCAAGTTGGCATTTCCCGGTAATGGGGACAGCTGTGGTCCCCTAAAAAGGGATCTATAATTTTCTTTAAAGCCAACATACGAAATCTCTGGAGTAGGGGCTTATGCGTAGACCCTTGACACCCCAGGGAGCGTCGGTTATTACTTTGCCAAAGGTACAAGCCTAACACTGTAAAAATATTTTATTTACAACATTCGAAATGTCTTATTGAATTATCTGCGCTACACAGAAATGTTTTATTCGTGTCGTGGGTTCGAGTCCCAGTCAGGAAAAATCTTTGATTGATAAGCATGAACTGTGTGGGTATAATTTATCTATAATATGTATATTTTAAGGTTCAAGAGTGGAGACCGCGTTTAGGTAGACGAAGTGGTCCGCCATTATGTAGGTGGGAAGACGATTTCCGAGCAGTGGCCGGTCCGTGGTGGATGCGAGTGACAAGGAATCGCTCGTCTTGGCGTTCATTGACGGCTTATGTTCAACAGAGGACGGATAAAAGCCGATGATGATGATGATATTGTATATATTCAAAAATATATAGCTATATAGATCAGCTGCCTGGTTGCCATAATACAAGCTTTGATACTTTGGGATCAACCGTTGCACCTGGTTTGAAATCTCAACGATTCTAAAGAAGTTTCACTTCAAAAACATAACAAAATATTTGACAACTAAGTTACTTTTAACACCCAGTATAGTATAAAAGAGCAGATTTGAAATGACTAAACGATTTTAATACAACATATCTAGGAACCACCTTTAAAAATGTGCTTTTAAAAAACCGCATCTTAATCGGTTAAGCCGTTAAAGAGAAATACAATCACAGCCACACACACACTCAAACTCAACAGGTATCGCCGGGTACCACAGCTAGCTCTAAATCTAATCACTTAACTGTGCGTCATATTTTCTATCTCACTATTTCTATATGAATTATAAGCAGAAATTTCTTGATTTCCCCTGGGGGTAGAGCGTGTGACTTCAACGGGATTAAGTACACCTTGGTCAGGATATTATCACTCATCGTGAAATATCTCGCCTGCACCTGCATTAAAAATATACACCTCCCATGAAATTACGTTATTAGCTCTCTTGAGATTGTTAAAAATTAAAAAAAGTTAAGGTTGAAGTTTTATATAGTCAATTTAATAATATTTCTAGACTAACTTTGTTTTATATAGTAGGAGAGACGTGGAAGATTGTCCTTCCAAATATTTTTTTATGAATAAATATGCTTAGTGCAGTGTGATTCCTCATCATCATCATCATCATCATCATCAGCCTGCGGCAGTCCACTGCTGGACATAGGCTTCTCCCAAGGCACGCCACTTTTCTCTGTCTTGAGCTTTGAGTATCCAGTTGCTGCCAGCCACCTTGCGCAGATCGTCGCTCCATCTAGTAGGGAGGCGTCCAACACTACGTTTGCCCGTGCGCGGTCTGCACTGCAGAACTCGATTGCTCCATCGTTCATCAGTTCTGCGACAGATGTGACCAGCCCACTGCCACTTCAGCTTGCTTATCCGAGTAGCTATGTCGGTTACTTTGGTTCTCTGTCTAATTACTTCATCTCGGATTCTATCCCTTAGAGATACTCCAAGAATAGCTCTCTCCATAGCTCGCTGAGCAACGTTTAGCTTGCGGACCAGTCCCACCGTCAGTGTCCACGTTTCGGCTCCGTATCCACGGGTAAGACGCACCGGTCAAAAACTTTCGTTTTTAGACTTTGGGCGACGAGAAAACATGACGTAGCCTCCGGAATGCCGCCCAGCCTAGCTAGTGCTCATGACTATTTTTAATTTAATTAACTTGTATTAATTTTCTTTCATAGCACTTTGATAACCACATGAAAATTTCACTGATAGTTTAAAACACACAGGCTTGTCTGTTGCCTAGGTAATGTTCATTTCTGTGTAGGTATACTGTATGGCTACCAGGCAAGCAGATGTAAACAGAAGTCAATATAGGTGAATCCATCGATTTGCTAACTTTTAAATAGTTATATCAAATTTTAGATTATTTTATTAAAAAATCTATGACTTGTGTGACTATATTGCCTGCAAAAAATCGTACTTAAAGTACTTTAATTTAATAATTGTAGCCATCAGCACTTTTGGATAATCAAGTTCGACGACCTCTGTGACTAAGTGGTTAGCGCGTTGGCGCACAAGCCGGAGGTAGCGGGTTCGAATCTCGCCAGGGAACACAAAAAAGTTTCTGTGTTCCTGGGTCATGGATGTGTATTAAATATGTGTATTATATAATAAAAATCTTAAATATAGGTATTAATATTAGTAAAAAGTATTAAATATAATATGTATTTCCGTTGTCTGGTACCCGTAACATAAGTCTCTTCGAGAACTTAGCACGGGATCAGATTGACGTGGTGTAAAAGCGTCCATAGATATTATAAAAAATAAAAGTAATTTAAGTTAAAGAAATCTTAGTCCGTTTTGTCCTTGTGGTTGACGGTAAGTCATAGCAACATCTTCAGATTCAAGAGACACTAAAGCGTTAGCATAGTTATCTTAATATATTTTCCAGATGGTCATAATATTTTTTATTATACACTGGTGAGAGTACAAAAATCTCTCGCGGAGAAGTTTTACTTCCAGTCAGAAGACCTATAGGTATCGATTCAGTGAACTCGACACCTTTCAAAGTTAAGCTTATTCATTGATCTTTTGCAAGGCTTAGTAACCGCTCTTTAGCTATAGCGGTTACGAATGCTCCTTTCAGCGCAAGGATTCATGTAAAAGGAGTCATGTAAAATACTAACCCTTAATGTTCCACTGCTGGGCACGGCAATGTTTTGCTTCACCGGTGAGCGGGCACTTACCCACTAGGAAACGGCTCCAACGATTTTCATGAAATTTAGTACACATATAGTTTCGGAGGCCATAAATCAATCTAGCTATGATTAATTTTTAGAAAATTTTCGTTTTATTCCTGTTTTCGTATATCGTTTTATTATAATCAACTTTACCGAGCAAAGCTGGATCTTACGGGTAGGTACTAATCAATAATCGTAAATACCTAATTATCTAAAATCATCAAAAATATATTTGCTCCTTGAGAACCGTCCTGTAATAGTTAATAATTAATTGGTCTGTTGCGCGTGGTCAATATTACTAATAGCCTTAACGTGATCGATATGTAATAATTTATGTATGTTACTAAGTTAAGAGCATCGATGGTTTAGTGGTTATGAGGTTGGTCCCTTGATTGAGAAGAATGGGTTCAATCCTGACCCCCGTACCTTGAAATAGGTTTTTCTAAAGTGCACCCTGAACACGAGACCATTACACACTCGACGGTGAAAGAAAACATCGTGAGAAAACCTGCATGCCTGGTGAGATTAAAAGTCTTTGAAAGTGTGAGAAGTACAGCAACCCACCTCGGGCCAGCACATCGGTGAAATAAGCCGAACACTCCACGCTTGATTTCGAGGAGAAGACCCGGGCTCAGCAGTGGGGCATATAAGAATGTATGTGTGTATAAATATGCTGAAGAACTGATGGTCCAAAGGCATAAAATAGAAACATTTTAGTATAAGTGTGAATTAATGTTCTACAATAATGATGATATAACTACAAGTAAAACTATTACGGTCGATGGGGCAAAAAGATTCTGGAGTGGAGACCACGTACCACCAAGCGCAGCGTGGGACGGCCACCCATTGACCGACGACCTAGTGAAAGCCGCTGGGTCTCGTTGGATGCAGGTGGCAATGGACCGGTCGCGCTGAGCAACTATTGAAGAAGCCTATGTCCAGAAGTGGACAGCTATACGCTGAGATGATGATGATGATGATGAAAATTATTATTAATTATTATAATAACAATAATTAGATCACAATTTGTTATATAATCCAGTAATCACTTGCACCGATCGGGAGAAGTAAACACGGTGTTATGGCCGCGCGTATAACTGTATTATTCAGGAGTTGATCTAGAGCAGTATGTTCAGTATCATAAAATGTGTGTGTATGTTAGTGTGTATAAAAACATAATAAATAATTTTATATAATGTACTCTATACTAGGAATTTTTTGCGAAGCTTATACTATTACAACCTAAATAAACACAAAATAAATTATTTATTGATCTAACCTCCAAAAATTTCAGAATAACATGTGTATTTTACACATTGTCCAGGGGTGGATGGACTCGGCCTCTTATGCGAGGGGTTCTGGGTTCGATCCTAACCCCCGCGTATGTCCTGAAATGGGTTTTCCTAAATTTCTGCGTCCTCCTCAAAGCACGAGACCATCGCTCGCTCACCGGTGAAGGAGATCCGTGCCCAGCAGTGGGACATAAAGAGTTGATACTTTACTTTTTCCTACTTTTACTTACTCCTACCACAGTATTCCTACGTTCTTTTAATGTAATGTCATGTAGTCAATAAGAAATCAAATCACAAATCTTTTAACAAACGATAGAAGATCCAAATTAAACTCCCAACAAAATAATATTTCCAGCTCGTTATGAGTATTAATGACCGTACCGGCTGTAGCTCTGCTCTACGACACGGAACGTCAGAAGATTCAATTAACAACGGTATTAACGAGAGATTTCCGATAGCAAGGGCTTTTGAACGTTATTAATATTGTGGGCCAGGACAAAGAATTTAACCTCGTTGCGGGAAACGATTATATAAAGATTACGAGCCATTCACAAACCTTTACGACTCAGGGGTTTTTTACAGGTAGAATTATTAATGGATGCAACCGAGTTCAAGGAATCTGTCTTTCACCCCATCAAAACCCCATGACATTCCACCTCAAACCAAAGGGGTCGTGGCTACAATAAGATTACCATAACCCCGTCTAAGAATGCCCTTGCGGACTCTACTCCGGGTGGTGTTAAGTATCACGCCATCATTCTCCGCCTTGAGTTTCTAGGAACATCTAGAAGCCATTTAGCTCGGGACCTAATGAGGGTCGCCATCATCCGGTTAACAACTCGCAGTTTCCTCAGGACGCACTTGACCAACCATGATACCGTTCCCACCCTCCTGCGTTAGGGAAGAGGTGTAGATCCTCCTGCTCACTTTCGCTCCCAGTACGTTTCCTCCAGGAATGCGCTAAGAGTGAAGACTGAACAATTAATCGGCCTTGTATCGTTTTGCCATGCTACCTCAAGCTTAAGATTCTGGATATTTTTTTCAAAAGGTTCTAGCACTGATTGCCTCTTGTTTTTAAAGAGGTTCCGTCAAAAACTTTGCTTGACATAATATAATTCAATAATTCATTGTTTCCATTATGAACGGAAGACTCATGTGTACATATTTACGAATAGAATAAAAAAAATAAAGATAACGAAAAAGTCCCTAAATGGCATAAAATAGGTAAAATGCAAAGTTGAATTTATCATATTATTCATTTTCAATATTTCTCCTTTCTCTGTTTAAGGTAGGCGCTATTCAATGAATTACAAGACGTCCATACCTCTGCCACTTACATCCAACTGAAACCGGCCACTTGCTACTTAAAGTAGGAACCCTTATAATATGTCCCACTGCTGGACACGGGTCTGCTCGAAATCAGGCGAGGAGGGTAATGGTCCAATGTTTACCGATGCGCTGGCTCAATGCGGTTTGGTGAACGTCACACACCTTCATAGACTTTTAATCTCACCAGACATGCAGGTTTCCTCACGATGTTTTCCTTCGCCGGTGAGCGAGCGATTTTTTAGTTAAAGCATTTAGAAATTTAGCAAAATCCATTTCAAAGCACACACCGGGGATTTCAGAATCAAATCCGGAACCTCTCGCATAAGAGGCCGAGGACTTTCAACGCTTACAAACTCACTGTTACTTAACTGTTAACAAACACTTGCTGTTGCGTTTATCGGAGGTCGGTCATTGATGTTCCCGACGTTCAGTATGAAACGTGTTAAGCACACAGGCTTTATTCGGTATTCAAAACAATCAGTGCGATCGACACCGCAGCGGCTGTAAATATTGAAATTAATAATAAATAGGTCGCATAATATGACACGGGCTACAATTTACATACGAAATTAATTTTGTATTTCGCCCAAAACCTGTTGAAAGATCGCTTTGGTTTTATATTGCTGGCTGTTCATTGATTATATGTCTATTATGTAAAAATATTTTCCTCTTTCTATTTAGCCTCTTAAACAATGGGTTATACAATAAAAGAAGAATAGTAGATGGCGCTCTAGCCTAGTTAATATCAGTTCCGTATTCTTTTGCTTTTTAAAAATTCAAATTAGAGTTTCATACACAGGAATATAGCAGAAACAAGTTATTAGTGCACAAATTTCACATAGTAGTGTTATCCAGTTTCAAATTAAAGTACAACCTAAAATAATATTCATATCAATAGTGCGCGAACAATTCTTCGGAAACAACCATTTTTCGGTATTTAAAGTAATACAAGTGTTCAGTGGCATTTGAATGCAATATTACTCGTGACAAAGTGTTAAATCTCTTATTTATAGTGAAATTTATCAAAATAATATCAGCATTTGTTCAATAAAAATTGTGACGGTAATTATAAATTGAATATTTGAAATTTAAATTGCCTAACGTATTACACGAAGAAAAAGTAAAATATATCATTAAAATTCGTTACGTGCGTCATCACTGCTATTAGTCAAGGAAATCTGATACGCATAAAATTAACCGGCGAGGTACCGAGTTCGATCCCCAGGTCGCATTGACTTTTTTTAAAAGATATTTCAATTGAGAATTTTACTAAAAGATTTTACAAATATAATTACCTCATCCAATACAACGTCATCTATTGGCATTGAACGTTAGATAATCGTATAATAAGATTACTCGTTTGAAGATCTAATTGAGGGCGCCACTTGGTTTTATCAGATTACTTGTTGGAAGATCTAATAGAGGGCGCCTCTTGGTTTTATCAGATTACTTGTTGGAAGATCTAATAGAGGGCGCCTCTTGGTTTTAAGTAATAAGCTTCAATGGCACCAACTCCGAACGTATGTAGGAAATGCCAGCTGGCAATTAAAGGTAAAGAATTGATGATATGCACGGAATGCCTTTCAAAATATGACATATTGTGCGCCAATATACCCTCGAAGCGCTTTTATCAAATGGATACTCAGCAAAAAAAAACATGGAAATGTGTGCAATGTAAGAAATCAAGTAATGATTTTGCCTCTGTATGTCCTGGTACTTCCTCACCTGTCACACCAATTGCTGAAGATGCTGTCATGCGTAACATGCATAAGAAAGGACACACTGTTACAGAAAACGATGGCCTTATTACAGAAACTCGTCTACGAGAAATCTTGAAACAAGAACTCAAAGCTTCAATTAAAGATTTAGTTACTAGTGAATTAAAGCATTTATTGGGTCAAATAAACGACTTTCGCGAATCGATGAACTATTTCAACCAGCAATATGAAGATATGAAAACTAGCTTGGCCCAGTCAAGTTCTATTATCACTGATCTCCAAAAAGATAACGATAATCTTAGATCTACAGTTAATGATCTTACTGGTAGACTACATTTGGTTGAACAACATATGCGGCAAAATAATATTGAAGTGAATGGCTTACCCGAATACAAAAATGAAAAATTATTGAATACTATGGATCAACTTTTGAAAACGGTAAAATGTGATATTAGCACTGACGACATTTTATACGTATCCCGCGTTGCTAAGCTTAATAAAGAAAACCCTAAGCCTCGTTCTGTCATAGTGAAGCTTCGTAGCCCTCGCCAACGAGATGTGGTGCTTGACGCCGTAATAAAATACAACAAATCAAATTCCCAAGATAAACTTAGCACACACCATCTGGGAATAGCTGGGCTTCGCTCGCCAGTATACGTCTCGGAACATTTGACACCTTCTAATAAAGCCTTACATGCAGCAGCACGTATTAAAGCTAGAGAAATGTCATATAAATTCACTTGGGTTCGCAATGGGCATATTTATGGCAGAAAAAATGAATCATCCCAAGCCTTAATTATACGTAATGCTAATAGTCTTAATGCAATTATTTAAGTTATCATAGTATGTTATTCTAATTTTTCGACTTTAAAAGATGTGGCTATTCTTGTCTTAGCGTTCGATACATACTACCAGAATGTCCGCGGTCTTAGGACCAAAACAAATGATGTATACCGAAATATTTTATTAGTTAACTACAAAATTATTGTTTTCACTGAGACCTGGCTTAATTCTAGTATTAATAATCATGAATTGATTGACTCTAGGTACACAATTTATCGTAGGGATAGAGATGTCAGTAGGGGTTCCAAGACGGACGGAGGTGGAGTAATGATTGCTGTATCGCGTAACCTACCGTCTGTGCGAATGAAGAACTGGGAAAGTGAGCATGAAGATCTATGGGTCACCATTGAATTAAATAATAATTATAAGTTAGCAATTTGCGCCGTTTACCTACCACCTCCTGTACGTTTGGAATCTCTTATGAACTTTTTTGATAATGTGGATACCGTATTGTCACAATCAGATAATGCTATCATATTGGGGGATTTCAATTTGGGTTTTATTGATTGGCAAAATAATGATGGTAATAATTACATGTCACCTTCTAAATATGAATGCCCTTTAGGATATTCACTTACTGATTTCATGTCTTTAAATAATTTGCAACAGTTTAATAATGTTTACAATGTCGATGGCCGAATGCTCGACCTAGTTTTAAGTAATATAGAAAGTATACAAGTTAGCAAATCCCTGGACTTAATTAGTAAGTTAGATACTAAGCAACCTAATCTTCAATTATCTCTTCCTTTCCTACCTACTCGTAACTATCTTGGGGTTAAAAAAACGACTCAGTATAACTTCAACAAAGCAGACTATGAAAGTATTATTGAAAGATTGAAATGTATTGATTGGAATAATAAATTAGATGTGTGTGTAAATGTAAATGAGATGGTTTCAGCATTTTACAATATTTTGAATTCTATAATTGAGACTCATGTTCCTAAGCGTTCCTCACATAAACACCTGTATCCCCCTTGGTTTACCAAGCAATTAATAGACCGAATAAAGGAAAAAGAAAAAGCACGTCGCAAGTACAAACTTCACGGCAATCCTCGAGACAAGTCCGAATATAAGTTACTTCGTAGTAGATGTCTAAAACTAAGTAAAAAATGTCTTAGGGAATATGAATCAATAATCGAATCACTCATTCCCCGTAATATCAGAACCTTTTGGAAATATATCAAAGACAAAAAAATAGGCAATTCCTCAATTCCGAATCAAATGCATCTAGATGACAAAATAGTTACTTCAGGTTCAGATATTGCCGATTTGTTTGCCACCCATTTCTCTACTATTTATAATTCAGATACAGGATGTTATACGCCTCCAAATGATAACATTCATTCATCTATGTCGCTTTCTAAAATCCAGTTCACTGAAAATGAGGTGTTCAAAAAAATCAAAATCTTGGATGCTCACAAGGGACCAGGAGCTGACAGCATACCACCTCTGTTTATAAAACGTTGTGGCAATGCGTTAACGATTCCCTTAACAAAGATTTTCAACAGATCTCTCACAGAAGGAACTTTTCCTCAGGATTGGAAGCAAGCTAGAATAATACCTGTGCACAAAAAAAATGATGTGGATGATATTAAAAATTATCGACCTATTACAATTTTGTCTATTATACCTAAGTTGTTCGAATCCCTTTTACATCCAATTGTCTCTAGACATGTTGACCATATGATTTCCGACTACCAACATGGATTCACACAGGGATGCTCAGTCGATACAAATTTGGTACCTTATGTTACTTACCTCTCACAGTGCGTTGATAGAGGCCAACAAATAGACGCCATCTATATGGATTTCTCCAACGCGTTTGATAGGGTCAATCATACCATATTATTACATAAACTAGAAAGTGCTGGTATTAATGGTAATTTATTAAAATGGTTTGAATCTTATTTAGAGGATAGGGTGCAGCTTGTAAGAGTAAATGGTTTCAAATCTAAAGTGTTTCATGCAACATCCGGGGTCCCACAAGGTTCTCATCTCGGCCCACTTCTTTTCCTGGTTTTTATCAATGATGTCACAAGTATGATAAGGAACAGCAAAATATCATTGTTTGCTGACGACTTAAAAATATACAGAGCTATCAATACAGAAGAGGATTCAGTACTTCTACAAAATGATATCAATAGTATTAAAGACTGGTGTACGAATAACGGTATGCGTTTAAATGTTAAAAAATGTGCCCATATTAAATTTACTAGGAAAAAAACATATTCAACCTCCAAGTACTTTCTTGGAGATGAAGTGCTAGCAGAGGTCACTGAAGTTCGGGATCTAGGAATAATTTTAGATAAAGAGCTCAAGTTTACAGCTCATATAGACGTAATGGTCAAAAAGGCGGCTCGTATGCTTGGCTTCATCAAGCGTAACTCGAGGGGTTTCAAATCACCTCGCACAAAAATTATCTTATTTAATTCCTTAGTGAGAAGTCATTTGGAATTCGGAAGCGTTGTATGGAACCCGCTATATTGTAAATATTCGCAAAGAATAGAGAACCTTCAACGATTATTCTCTCGTCATCTCGCCTTTATATCACCCGGAATCTCACATAGATGCCCTTACGATCAACGTATAGCTTACTTTGGAATGGACTGCTTGTATAATCGTCAAAAGCTTCTAGAAATGTTATTCTTATACAAGTTGATCAATAATAAAATCAAATGCAGCCAACTCCTTGAAATTACTAATTTATCTGTTCCATACAATATTCCCAGACGTCCATTAACTAACATTTTTTAGACTCCATTTTACAGAACCAACCTCGGATTAAATGCCCCTTTAACTAGAATGTGTGCTTTATATAATAAAGTTGCAAGTAGCACAAACATAGATATATTCAATGATTCCATTAATATATTTAAAAGTAAAATGCTGGAATATCTCAAAAGTTAGAATGTTAATAATAGTGCTTAACCGATAATTAGTTTCCTAATTTTTTCTTTAATATAAATAATGAATTAATAATGTAAAATAATATTAGAATATTGTTGTGGTGTAGCTTCTACGAACTTTATCACGGGCCTTAGATATCCGTGGAAGTTGTTTCATGATAATATTTATAATTCATGTCAAATAAAAATAGCTTATGTCAGTATTGTTTAAGCTAGAGAATTTTGTTTTTTTTTTTCTTTTTGGCGTTTAGTTTAATTTTAAGCTATATTATGATTAAGTCTCTTTTTTTTTTAAATCTTCATTGTAATTAACTAGGCTAAGCTTGTGGTGAATGCTGTGTATACCTTTTATTAGCATACATATCAGATACTGTTTCTTAATTAATATGTTCTATTTGTAAATGTTTTAATATGTAGTGCTGTTGGTGTACCTTATAACAATAAATAAATAAATAAATAAATAAATGTTTCATGCTACTTTATAGACCAATTGAGCCGGCATATGATATGACAGCTATGCTGTAGCGTTTCGTGCGGTGTGTGAGTTTTTGATAGATAAAAAGAGGGCAATGTATATGCATAATATCTAAAATCATCAGATATATATCAGGATCGAACCCGGAACTACTCGCATAAGAGTCTGAGCCCTTTACTTACCATCGTCGCTTAATTCGATCGACTGAAGACTATTTTAACAATGTACAATAATTACAATATCAGTCAGTTTATGTATAAATAATTCTAATCATAATATAAGCTTTACCAATTTATAGCAATAATAAAAAAAATACATAAAATAGGTGTCCCTTCAGCTTCAAACAACTCAAGTCCATTTCATAATCCGGCCAAAAACCGTGTCCCAATAGAGAATTTTACATAATGTCCCTTACTGTATGAAAATCCTATTTTAATCGGCTGAGTAGTTTTTACGTGTAGCGTGTTAAGTCACATAAATTCGATTTATTTGTATTTGAATAGAGAAGGAATGGTTTAACGGCTAGGGATTAGGGTTTTGGACAAAGAGTTTCTAGTTTGATAACATTTAAAGCTGGAGTCTTTCTGTTATGTGAATCTACAAACGGCCATTTTGCTTATTTCTTCCAGTAGCTTCACTTTTTTGCGATATGAAATAACACGATGTTTTTTTTTGCTGAATACCATATAGAGAGACTATTCAGTAACCGTATTAGACGTCGTCTTTCTGTTCATTCAGAGAGGCCTAAGTTTGCCAGTGGAGAGAAAAACTACTATAGGTAAAAAGTATTTAAAAGAGGAAGAAAAGCTCAGTACCTCACCTAATTATTAAAAATTATAACAAAGCATATCATGCTATTATAAATCTTTGATAATAGTATGTAATGTTCCTAACAGTGTTATAACGTACATGAAACGTCAATGCAACTTGCCAGCTTGAAGTGGTGGTAGCTGACCACATCAGACGAACGTCAAGGACAGGTGACGAATAACATACATACATATTATAATATATGCATTGTGGTCAGCTTATAACACAAACGCTGCTCAGTGAATATAATATAATTTCAGTTCCACTGCCTGTACTTCCCTAAACACTTAAAAAAACTTCGAAGCTAAGATCAATTGAACAGACTACGCTGACCCAGCATTTATTGTAAAAAACAAATCAATCTATTTCGTGAGGTAATGACGGAATAAGCGACAAAACAGTAAATGACTTGGAATGATTCCATCATTCAATGTCAGGCCCATCACCAGGCTCTCAGAATAATTTGGAGCTTTAAATCAAATTGTCTACATACTGATCGAATTACAAATTCTATTTATCGGAGCGACGTTAAAACATGGAAAAGCATTTACTTACTTTGAAACAATTTTCGTTTGAAATTCAATTTTCAATTGAGTGATGAGAGCAAATTAAATACATTTTGGTAAATTATACAGAAATAACTGAAACGTGCTTCCAATGATGAAATGGTGTAATTGATTTCGCTATTGTGCTATTCGTAAAAGCAGCGTCAAAAGCACGAAGCAACAATTCAAAAAGTATCGTAAGGACAATCAAAATTCTGGAATAATAATCTTCCTTAATGGTATCCACATTATCCACGATCAAATAAAAATATGTGATAGAAAATAATGATACCTTAACATATTATTGTTTATTGGTATCTGTAGGATTCTCCCGTAACTCAACTGACTGTGAGTCGAGATTGCAAGAAGTGCAGGAATAGTGATAATAATAATAATGGTCCCGTGCTAAGCTTCCAAAGAACTTGTGTCGCGTGTACCAGACAACGGAAATACATATATTTAAGATTTTTATTATATAAATACACATATTTAATTACACATCCATGACCCAGGAACAGAAACTTTTTTTGTTTCCTGGTGAGATTCGAACCCGCTACCTCCGATTTTGAGCATCAACGCGCTAACCATTAAGCCACAGAGATCGTCAAATCAGACGGAAAGGCAGTGTAATTGCTAGCAGAGAGAAATAATTTTGTCACAAAATAATATACGTGAGTTGCGTGGGCTAGTTCCTATAAAAAAACACTTTTATGTATTTATCCTTATATTAGAAAAGTAATAAAATAAACACAAACAAAAGTGTTAGGAATCCGACCCGAACAAATCTGAAGTCCCATAAACCTAAAGAATCCGGGAGCTCTGTAAAAATGGGAATATTTATGCTAATTCCCGACCTAATATTTAAATTTATGCCATGTCCAAATTTAGTATTCCCATTGGATTCGGTTATTCACTCATCACCATACAAAACTTGTCGTGTCAGCTTCACACACGATGTTCAGGGTCAATCATGCTAACAGAATATTTACCTGCTAAGAGCTTCACTATAGTCAGATATTTTTAGGCCTATACTGTCTCTACCACAGTGTTTAAAGATCTTCAATACCGTACCTACCTTTTTTTTCTTTAACGCCGGGAAATACGATCGACGACGCATCCCGCAGGGTAGTGGGTCTCCCTGGGCGGCTCCCCAGGGCTGCGCCCGAGAGCTGGTAAATGGACGCAGCTCTACCCACTAAAACCCGGCGAGTGCCACCAATGTCGCCTTTGGTAAGGCGCCCTGGATCTACTAGCACAGGGCACCTCGACAGCCAGTCAGTCCACTCAGGGGGCCAACACCACCTCCACAGATGGGTTGCCCCGCACCACAGAACAACCCCTCCCACCGTCAGGACAGCACGATGAGGCGAGGTTCCCATCCTTGCCACTTGCCCCCTCTTCTTATAAGAGGGGTACAAAGAGCCCCTTTGGCTCAATTAGCTTCCAAGATTACTGAGGCAACAAGGGCTCACCCTAGGCTACTGAGCCCCACCGCCACGACAAGGCTTGAACCATGATGGGAAATACCGTACCTACCTACTGCAATGCAGCTCTAACAGTTAACACCAAGAATGATCTCCAGAAATGTCTCATCACGTATCGTGATAAAGGATGTGCAATACTAGAGAGTAGAGAGTCTGTTTGACATTTTTGATTATTGAGTCAAATCTTACCATGGATTGACGTCATTAATTTGTAAGAAAATGGTAAGAAAAACACAAACATTACGCGAATTATTACGCGCTAAAAGAAAAGTTGTAAGCATTTACGCCTAGGAAGTAAGAGCAGAAGTGTTTGGAAAGATGTAGAACTACAACGGGATTACTATCTCCAATCCTAGTTGGATATAAGGAGGAAGAGGAATTACTGATGATGCGGTCACATGCTTTTATTTTATTGCTGATGTCTATCTCATTTCTAAGATTTTTATTGATTTTTATTCAATCGCTTACAATTTAAAAGAATATTACCATAGAAACGATTTTAAAATTGTCCATCACTGATAGACGTACACTAGAAATGGTCAAACATTCATAATATCGTAATTATTCCGTTTGAGCAAGTCCTATGGTAATCAGCTATGGTGTCTATCGATCCAGTGGCCGGTTTAGTTTCAAATATATTCAGAATATCGTGTCGCATAAATTCCCTATGATTCGGAGCAAAGTGACTTTTCATCATCGACATCAGAGAACTTCTGAGAGACTCTGCCTGATATGATCTTGGATGCAGTCTGTACTTCCTTCGGGAAATTGAAATTTACTATTTTGAAAGAACAATCATCATAAAGCACTATCCCTGTAAGCACTCGCTAAACTGTAGCCTCATCAGTTAACGCAGACTACCGTCATAAATCATCATCTGCATCAGCATCAGCATCATCATCACCACCACCACCATGATCATTATTATCATCATCGTCCTTATCATCACCATCGTCAAAGTGACTCGAGATCGGCCGTCTTGGCGTTCATTGAGGAGACCTGTAGACGGATAGAAATTGATAATTATGAAAGTTATAAAATATTTTTTTATGTCCTACATACAATATAAAAAATCGTGTATAAAAATCCAAATGATTATATAATTTAAAAAAAAAATGCAAAATACTGCTAACGGAATCTCAAATAAAACCCAGCTTCGACCGCAAGCAAAGAGTTCTTTTAATTAAGGCAGATGAATAAATTGGCAGTACTAATTAGGGGTTCACAAAAAATACTTAGAGTTTACATAAGAATATTTATTTCAAATGTAACTGTAGCAGAAATGAGTAATTTTCGAAATGACGGTGAAGTTTTTTAACGAAAGCAGATGGCTAAGGGGTCAACGTCGCCCATGGACGTGCCAAAGGCATCCCTAAAAGCAATCCCTAACAGTTACATTTTTTTCAAAAAGAAGAGGTAGACTGGCAGCGTGAATTAATAGCAAGACTTCTTACGATAGGTAATAAAGAATGATCCAGTGCTTAAGTTTGCTTCATTATTTTGTAAGAGGTAGTGCAATGCTGCATTGCAGCCGATTTAGGCCAGCACGAGCGAGAAAGGGAAATGGAAAGCAAAGCGTCTTCATAACCACTGATTGTCTGGATGACTATTATATGACTATAAATGGATCGATAGTCACCATAAAGCAACGACTACTCGTTTACCTCCTTTGACATAATAATATATATTTTTTTTAAATATATTTTTTAGTTATTATTCTTAAAAGATATTGGTGATTTGATTTTGGTCTAGACATGATTCACTAAAATCAATTCAGCCGCTTCAAGGTTTTTTGTTATTTCATAGGTTCTTTTATTGATCATAAAATACTGATTGTGTATAACTCATAAAGAATTAGAAAGTGACTTTGTTTGATACAAGCCTAAATATCGCAAGAATATAGCTCATAAGGAAGAACCCAGGCCAATAGAGTAATCTTCATGTCTCCCGAAAAGCCTAAGTTAGCGTTCGTTCGACGCTATGGCCAATAGCAATTATATGATAATTTGAATAATAAGATCTTTATTACATTCTTATGAAGTGAGTTATTTTTATGAAGACATAAAAGCAAAGTGACTTGTATAATGTTTCCCAACTGTATATATTATCAGCCTTTTATGAATCCTAAAATATTCCTTAGTGACTATTTTCCATTTTTTACCAATAATTTATACTCGTTATTTTTGTTTCCTTTCCTCTATAGGGGCTTACCTGCTATTTTCTGAATGGTTTATTAGAGAACGTTTATAGATCTTCTAAAATCTTTTTTTATATTCTTTTTTTTTCTATTTTGTTTCCTGTAATTTTTTTTGGATATCTAAAATACTCTCGTGTCACGGGGTGCGTAATTGAAGTACTCCGAAACGGCTCGACCGATTTTTATGAAATGTTATGTGCATATTCAGTAGGTCTGAGAATCGGCGAACGTGTATTTTTCAACCCCTAAATGTTAAAGGGACAACCTTTATTACCCCTAATTTTATTTTTATTATTTTTTGGATATTTTACTCCTCGTACCGGTGAAGGAAACCATCGTGAGGAAACCTGCATGCCTGATGAGATTGAAAGTCTTTGAAGGAAGAAGTCTGTGAAGTTTACCAACCCGCATTGGGCCAGCGCATCGGTAAACTATGGCCCATTAACTCTCCTCGCCTGATTTCGAGGAGGAGATCCGTGCCCAGCAGTGGGACATGTAAAAGACGATGTAAAAATAACGAATTATGTAATTTAGTGTTTTTAGCACACATTATTTATTAACTATATCATTTATTTTAGATGATCAGGGTAGGGTTTCAATCACGTCACGGCTAGATAATTTATAAATAGAATATCATGTCATAGAATGGTAATAATACGACGCGACGACAAACTGCATGCAGTGGACGGTCTTATCGGTAATGACGGGAGAGGACAAAATAAATATTTTTATAAATTTTACGAGCTAACCACGTCACTAGATTAACATAACATGATCGTTAGTTAAGATTTATTAAGAACTAGTTGCGTCTTTTTTGTTGTGTGCGTATGTAAATACAAGCGCATTACGCGGTGCAGCACGCTTAGCGTCATTGTACGATCTCAACGTCACTACCGAATTCTTTGAGCATTGTGATCTGTGTGCTGCATGCGTAAATGATATCGCACATTATAAACCAAAGTTTATATTTGATAGGCAATGCCTTTTTGGAACGAAGTTCCTTACGGCAGGCTTGGAGGGGATAGGGATTTTGCTGCGCGACCGAACTAAAAAAAATGTGATAGTAAAACCGTAAGAAAGAGTGCGTGGAATAAAAAGCGTTAAATGAGACGTGCGCAGGCGCGACAGTCGCATACACAAGCGAGTAGTGTATAATACCTTTCTTTTTAACCGAAGAAACTTCGTTCCTACCTGGTGTCCCACGACACCACATTTCTTTTTTTTTATACATTTTAAAATCTAACCACGTCACTAGATTAACATAACATGATCGTTAGTTAAGATTTATTAAGAACTAGTTGCGTCTTTTTTGTTGTGTGCGTATGTAAATACAAGCGCATTACGCGGTGCAGCACGCTTAGCGTCATTGTACGATCTAAACGTCACTACTGAATTTTTTGAGCATTATGATCTGTGTGCTGCATGCGTAAATGATATCGCACATTATAAACCAAAGCTTATATTTGAAAGGCCTTTTTTGGCTTATAATCTCCTTCTATTGGCAGTGTTGATTAATAATTTCCATTACATTTATGGATGCGACTTGCGCTGCCACGCGCTTGCCTGTATAAGTGATACCATCCTGTATCTAGCATAGCATAGAGCCAAAGGTACATAAACAGCAAAAAGATGGATGTACGGTTTCGACTACCTCTGTGGCTCAGTGGTTAGCGCGTTGGCTTACAAGCCGGAGGTAGCGGGTTCGAATCTCGCCAGGGAACACAAAAGAATTTCTGTGTTCCTGGGTCATGGATGTGTATTAAATTTGTGTATTATATAATAAAAATCTTAAATATAAGTATTAATATAAAATGTTTTAAATATATGTATTTCCGTTGTCTGGTACCCGTAACACAAGTCTCTTCGAGAACTTAGCACGGGACCAGATTGACGTGGTGTAAAAGCGTCCATTGATATTATATTATTATACGGTTCAACAGCCCTTAGCGAATTCGCCTTTGCCTTCAGCTCTCGCATCCAACGAGGTCCAGCATGAACTTCATCTTTACTTTATAGATAATATTTTTCACTAATTAATAGACTTCACTTATCCCAAATTCCCTCAGGAGTACCATCTTTTCGAATGGGAAGAGTTTTATTTTTGCTGTGGCCTTTAAAAATCTGTACAAACAAACATTTTAATGAAATACACAGAAATTTAATATCCAGTTAACATTGCGAAGAAGTAAATAATCACAAAATAATTTTAATTATAAGTTTTGTTTTGTCGGGATTCTATTTATTCGCTTCCATTAATAACGGCGCGAGCTTTCAGTGTCAATTGTATTCTGTTAACCTAAATTATTATTTTTAATGTTTGTTAGATATAGTAGTTGTTCATGTCTGTCTTGATGTTCATTGCAAGGGTCCACATAAAGGCTGATAACAGGAATGATGATGCTGATGATAATAATAATAATAATATATTGGGATAACTCACACACATTATATCCCAAATTAGGTAGAGTCTGTTCTTATGGCAACCAGGAAAACTGATTCACACTTATAAAATTCTAAAAATACTGTACCTACTACATATTAATCTAGATGCACACTTAGACATAGAACAAAATAATCGTGGTCTGACATTTTGTGATTTTTTGACCATTTGTCTTGTGTAGGAAATGAGACCCACCACATTGTAGCTTTTCAGTATGGTCACTAACCACTAGACCAACAGGCCAGTCAATGGCAATGATGATGATAAATTTTTAGCCAGCCAATCACATTTTTTTATAACAAAACTAGGAGCGCCCCGTAGTTTCACCCTCGTATTCCCATCCCCGCGGAGGTATTGATAGTATACGAATAGGTGGGAGATTCTGATGAGCTATATTATTGCAAAGTTTCATTAAAATCCATCCAGTAGTTTTTACGTGATAGAGTAACAAACATCTATACTTACGAACTTTCGCATTTATAATATTACTAGCTGTTACCCGCAGCTTCGCCCGCGTGAACTTAGGTTTACGGATTTATCATGTTTGATGACGATCATTTTCCATTTCAATAATGACTAAGTTTTTGTATTAAAATGGATATAATATGGTATCTTGAATATAAAGACATATTATATTCCTTCGCAGACTTTCTGCATGCATATTTACTATTTAGGATACTATTACATAATATTACACTGCCCTCTCAAATCACGGCAACACGGTTTATTTTCTTGCGTATTATTTTGATATTGCCATATCTTCTAAAGTATTCATTTAATTTGCATGATGTAAAGGGAAAAATAATCTTCATTAAATGCTCCAGCTAATTAACTAATTAAAAATGATAAGGAATCATACCGTATTTGTGTAAATAACTTTCAAATTATCACGTTATGATTGCCCATTTATTTAAAGTATTAAATGGATATAGTATGATATCCCTAAGAAATAGATATATGCCATCGCGGACTTTTTTGTAGACCTATTTAAGACACACAATTCCACCATACATTATTTTGATATATCTCAAAGGGTTTAGGCAGCGTTTTCGTTGGAAACTCCCAGATGGCCAATTTTTTTCCGACTCCTCCAACAATTATTGTTATATCTTAGCCAATGTATATAAAAACTTAATAGATTATGTACATAAACCTTCCTCTTGAATTGTCCTATCCATTAAAAAAAACTGCATCAAAATCCGTTGCATAGTTTTAAAGATTTAAGCGTACAAAGGGATATAGGGACAGAAAAAGCGACTTTGTTTTATAATATGTAGTGATTAGTAGGATAGTTATGTTT
The DNA here is from genome assembly GCA_905333005.2 of Lycaena phlaeas. Classification (NCBI taxonomy): domain Eukaryota; kingdom Metazoa; phylum Arthropoda; class Insecta; order Lepidoptera; family Lycaenidae; genus Lycaena; species Lycaena phlaeas. The sequence continues at coordinate 1,410,160 of HG995175.1, read as the reverse complement.
TTAGATCACAATATGAGTTAATGCCAAGCCTTTTTATATGTTTACGTATACCAGTCCTAAATACTTGGACTATTGTAAAGTACTACGTCGAATTCGTAAAAACCGTAATAAGCCGCGACATAACTATTACATGACAATCTGTTATATAGACTAGTAGGTCTAGTACTTTTAGATCAGCTGACGTACAAGCACTATCTCGAGTCAAGTATCGCGTAATTGCTATCCACGCTGTCATCCTGTCAGATATTTGGGCTCGAGCTGATTGGCTCGTTGTTCGTTGCTGTGTAGAATCACCTTTCATATTTCAGTTTGTTTGCCGTCAATTCTACAAACGAGATCCGCTAACTATTGTATATTTTATAGGTGAAAGAGTTTGGCGTAATTAAGACGTAATTGTGGATGCGAGTAGCAAGGGATCGGTCGTCTTGGCGTTCATTGAAGGAGGCTTATGTTAAGCAGTGGACAGATAAAGGCTGATGATGATGATGATGATTATAATGATAATGAAGATGTAATGTTAGGTTGTATGTCATACATTCGTATGAGTAAATCTTCAAAACTATCTAATTATAATATCATCATTATCTATCTTAATCCGTCCACTACTTATTGCTCACTGTCCCTTGCCACTCGCAACTACACAGACCGGCCACTACTTGGAGATTGTCTTCCCACCTGGTTAATGACCGAACAACACTTCGTCTACTTGAACGTGGCCGTCACTCTTGTACCTTAATCCGATAATATAAGAAGTTGTTATAAGCTGTGGATTATTATGATCACCGCTACGGGCTGCCCATCACGGATGCCTGAGAACGCTCCCAGAAATATGCGATGATATCAAGAAACTGCTAGCATTCGGAGCTTAACTGGCAGTAAGGCGTGCTTCAGGCTCACAGCTTGCAGCTCAGGCTTGTGTAGGCGCGCTGGCGAGTGTGGGGTCGCATTGAGTGCACTACTCCACTAAAACCGCTGCGTGAGCCTTCAGCGGCTATATATGAGGTACCCGGATCTGTAGGCGATGGGAAACCCTCAGCTACATACTGGTCCCGGCGAGACTAGATTCTCCACTATATCATGTCTAGCGGGGCCAGGGTACCCATCTTAAGCCCGACACGAGCACAGTGGCGTTACTGGAAGCGCATTAAGTAGCGCCTCCGACGCACCCCCGTTCGTCGTCTGCAGGGCGATTTGCGGATACTAGCCTGACCTCAAGTAACAATTAGCTGTGGCTTAAATTTTTGTTAACAAGGCTCTGTAGGTAACAGTTAAAATTTTTAATTATAAGTAAGTTCAACAAACTAATCCAAATAACTCCAGTAAATTGCCACAACAAATATCGCACACAAACAACAAAGTCACAAACAATTTGTGTCCAAGCGGATTTAAAACGCCATATCCAGAATCGATATTCAATTGGTCGAACGGAATAAGTAATAAAAGTAAAGGAGAATAAATCACAAAGTTTCAAATCGGAGGCGTCTTTTTTACGTATTGTTTCCTTCTATGAAAGTCTTTTTCGCAATTTATCAACGTTGAAAGAAAAATGAGAAATGCATTCTGCAGAATCCTTTATGTGGCTTACTGTGAATCAACTTATTTTCAATGGCTCAAGACAATAGATTTCACTTATTTAGCTGAATAAAACTTGTGCGGTTTGAAAATTTTATCCGTTCCTCTAGGAGTGTCGGATTTTGATGGACATGCCTTTGTTCACTTAAAAAATTTATTTGTCGGAATATATTGTTTTTTTTTAATAAACTCAAACTTATAATGAAAGTGCAAACCAAAAAAAACTCAATAAAGTGACGGCAAAGTCATTTATAGCTAAACGTTTAAAGGATGCGTTAGATCTTTCATACAAATGCGGCCAAATGTAACTCAAGGACAAAGATATCAAAAGAAAGGAAATTTAAACTTCGAAAAAAATATAGACAGATTTTGTTCACCACCCAAAATTATTGTGCAAAAATTTTCATAACTTGCAACACCACTAAAATTGTTTATACTTGGTTGAGTAGACCTGGCGTAGACGATGAGAAAAAATCATGTATAAGCAAAATAAATGAAAACCAAAGTAAAAATCCCCTTTAAAATAGTTTTCTTTGTAACAAATGTAATGTTGATTTGTAAAAATAAATTGCTGAAAAAACCGGACAAAATAAAATAATTTATACAATTAAATAAAACGACCACAAAAATGTTCAATATTTTTAATTAATTGTAACACTCGTTTAACATCCGCAACATTACATCTCGGTGATACACTACCGTCATCCATTCCATTTAACTTTAAAAACCATTTATTATCAAAAAGTTTGTATTATTTAATTTATTTGCAATTAAATCAGACAGACGTCAAGGATAAGCAAGCTAGCTGAACGCTGAAAAGCTTAATGAATTAAAGCAGCTTTATTGCGCACACAACAAGTTAAGGTACAAAATTTCCAAAATAACTTAAAATTAAAAAAAAATACAGATAAACAATCTTTAAGTATAAGAAAAAAGATAAATTATATTTCTCTTTATCATCAAAATAATCTCGGTAGATTCAACTATATACTTATAGATAGACTTGGATAGCAATGCTAGTTAAATGTAAATTAATCGTACTCATTATCAACTAACATCATTCAGGACAACTGGAAGATCAATCAATCAATCAATCAATCAAATAATAGGTCTACTCTTCCTGGTAACGCGAACATAATATCTAAACCCTTCAAACAGATCCAACTAAGACCAGCCGCTGCATAGAGAAGAAGAAAATTACTTTTATCTATTAGAATATGCGTCCACGGGTAATATTTTTTTAAACCACATTTTAAAATATATTGCCAACAGAAATAACTTGTTATAAATTGAATTTCGCTGTTAAAAAACAGACCCAGTATTATATTACAGCACAAAGCAGTTTTGTAGAGTCCACAGTGCCAATACAGTACCGACCTGTTATACAGGCTGGTGCATTTTGTGAAAAGGTAATTCTAACAGAAAACCTCTCTAAAACACACGTATTTCCCATTTAGTAGCAAACAGAATATTTAAATTACACGTCTCTAGTTTTTGTCTGGTCCGCAGCTTTGTATTCGACGTTGGAAATACAAAGAATTCGATACAGCTTTTAGATTTTACTAAGGATTGACGAGCCAAGTTTTGTTAAAACTGTAAAAAATGGCTTACTGCGAAATCCAGTTGATGCATGAACATTTTCAATATATTGTTTTCAGCTAATCCGATCGCTATTCATATCTTACTAATATTATAAACGCGAAAGTTTGTAAGTATAGATGTTTGTAACTCATTCACTTAAAAACTACAGAATGGATTTTTATGAAACTTTACAATAATATAGCTATAGCTTTTGTGTTATTCTGATGTATAAGTACCTCCACGGGAATGGAAATTACGAGGGTGAAACCGCGGGGCACTGCTACTTTAAGTATATATTAGTTCGGGTGCTTACCGCATTTTTAGTTTTACTGAGGTCCCGATATTCTTCCCGTTAGACGTTCAGTCTTCCAATGATGATGGCAGTTGAAACATCGGCAAAATATCAGAACATCAATTACGAAGCTAAAAATCCGATAATTGCCCGAACTAATATATAAATACGAACATTATCCGTATATATTTTTTCATCCGAAGCTAAAACATAGGTCTCTCTTAGTGAACGTTAAGAACGTATTAAAATACAATGCAATGTGGAAAATAATGTAGCGTAATTAGGATATAGGACGTTAGATATATAAAGGAATCATAGATCAAATAATAACTTTTCAAAGTCAAAATCAAAAACTTTATTGAAATTGTACCATCAATGTATCTTTTTGAACCTGAAAATTGAGTCTACCACCGGATCCAAAGCAAGCCCAAGAACTGGCGAAACAAACTCAGTGGAACCATTAATTTCCAAATATTCTATTACAAAAAAAATGAAATTCATATACCTATACTAGTATAGTACATGAGAACGATACAGGAACACAGAAAACATTTTGTTCCCTGGCTAGATTCGAACCCACTACCTCCGGCTTGAGCACCAATGCGCCAACCACTGAGCCACAGAAGTTGTCACCCGAAACCCATAACCTTATAAAAATAAAGAGATAAGTATAATTATTTTTTAATACAGTTGCTCAAAAAGTGGCGTATTGCAGGGACGTATAGCGTTCGGAAAGTGGGCTATTACACACTCGTGCTTTTTATTTACCTTTTCCGAACTCGTGCGTTCTCTTTCCCAACTGTCAAAATAATGTATAAAAAAGAAAAAAAAAACCCACAACGAAGTTTTTACAAATATTTTTAAAAAGAAGATACTAATTTGTTTCAATATCAGATTTAATGATTTGATTAAATGAGTTAGGTTAGTTTTCATTTTATTTCATCTCATTCAATTTCATTTTTATGTCATATCAATAAAACAATTCTACTGAAGACTTGTCTGTATGGGCATAGTTCCCCATGCCTACCCAGAATGGGTGACAAAAAAATGTCTGCTTAAATTCTTTTACGTTCGGCGCCATTTTGTATTTTTATAATTTTATTAAATAGCTTAATTTTTTCGCAACTGTATTAAAAATAGTCGTTCAGTACACGTGCGAAACCGTCATTGCAACCGACTGTCAACACTCGCCTTCGGCTGCGCCTCGGCTCGGATCGACATTTGTCGGAACTCGTTGCAATGACAGGCTTTCCGCACTTTTAATGAAATATACTATTCCCCTACATATTCCCCTACTAATACAAAATACTAGTCGGCCCATCGTATTTTATTTCAGGTTGGACACCCACTTTTTCCCTATCCCCCATGTAAGCGAGAGGTACCACCTTGATGAAGTGGACTATTTTAGTACATTGTTGTTTTTCTCTTTAAGTGTAAATTTGCAAACACAGGAAAAATATCGAGCTCTGATTAATTGAGAAAAAAGGTACATATTATAATTATGTTTTATGAACCTTAATTTATAATATTAAATAAATATCAAGACACAGGACTACTCTTGAATGATGAAGTCAAGTGTGAGTCATCTCGCATCAAAACAGCTATCACCGCTCAATCTAAAATATCATAATTTAGGATCACCCTGTACACGCGGTAGTGCGATGTTTGCCGTTCATTCGGACCAGACAAACGTTTACTTTGTTGAGCTGATCCTGTGAATCTAGCGCCTGATGTTTGTCGACGACAGCTCCTAAAATTGTTTATAGAGAACGCTAATTATACACCTTTTATATACCATATAGCTATGTGCAGATGCAAATGTGAATTTACTATGTTTTATCCTTTATTCTATTATGTAAATAACTGATACATGAGTTATATTAAACAATTTTTTACCGTTGATTAAGATTTTTACATTTCCATACCTCCTCGTGTTGAAACCAAGGTCAAGCCAGAAAACTCCCTAAAAGATGATTCAAATGATTTGCTGATGGACTTAAATGAATATAATAAATAAAAATCTTTATTTCGTAAAAAGGGGGTGTATAAACATCAGATGACAGGAGGCTCCTGTTATAAATCTTGTTTGATAATTTCTTTTGAAGTGAAACTTCTTTAGAATCGTTGTGATTTCAAACAGGATGCAACGGAAAAAACGACAGGTAAGATACAAGTACAAAAGAGCGAGAGAGCAAATGTCGGTGTGTAAATTGCATACTGTTTAATACTTGCTTGTATTTGAGTATTTAACATGTGTTCTATCGTGTGTAAATCGCACACATACCTTTTTTGAATAAAGTCTCTTGAATATGAGGTATTTATGGAGTAGATCGGAAATAAATATTATTTCTTATTATAACTTCGTAAAGTTTGATGACGTTTAATCGCCGAAAGAATTTTCTTTTATAATATCAGGATTAGACTATCCGATCTTTGTTAATCGAGAAATAATTCAAAGGTATATGGAGGGTGTTGGGGAGAGCAGGGGGGAGGGGAAGTTACGATCCGTTTTACGGTGCCATCTCGTAGCACGTGTGGTTAACGGGAATCATTTTAAATGAATCCGGCGGAAATCAATTTGAATATTATGATCTCTTCTACGAAGGTGCTATGCATCTGCTGGCTTCGATTATAAAAAAATATAATTATTATTATCATAATTATTATATTATAATAATATATAATATAATATAATATAATATAATATAATATAATAATTATAATGCCAGTGCATTATAATTATTATATTATAATAATTATAATGCACTGGCATTTGTTTAGTCTTATATATAGATCTTTTCAATATACATCAGAAATTAATTTTGAAAATCATTAACAATTCTCTCGTCGGAGCAAGGCAGATTCTTAATTCATGACAGCTTTCTTTAATACAACCGTAATTATATTTAAGATAACCAACCTTTCCTGTTTATTTTTTTATGATATTGATTTTTATAGAACTAATAATGAAAATACTTTTACAGATTTTATAGCGGCTCACAAAGTTTTTTACGTGTCTGACGTTTTGGATACTTTACAGCAACCGTTGTCATGGGAAAAAAATGGTTGATAAATCAATATACTGAGTAAAAGTTGTTTTATTATAATGAGTGAAATTTATGTAAACATAAGAAAACAATAAAAGAATAACACATTTCGTCTTATTTATTAATAAGACGAAATAACATAACACGACACAAAAAATAAGCCATAACACAATTTCTATAAACATTTTCGTTTTAACTATTATAATAATTTTAAATTTATAAAGCTTTAAGCATAAAAGTTATTATGTGGGGCGATAGCCACTTCTGTTTAACGAGAGCCTTAAGAACACTTAGTGCTCAGCTGCGACCAAGAATTTACGGTTTGTCTCACCAAATAAGAAATTACGTAAGATTACACGGTTATGTGTTAAAGATGTTATCCTTGGAAGCTTTGCTATTGGGATACCTTTTATCCCTTGATTTGATCCTTTTTATAATAATAATAATTTATTTACAAGATTATAAGAACAAATGAGGTGTTATGATAGATAACGGTTGAGGTAGAAATCAAGAAAACAAAGATTACATAGAGTGGAACTGAGTTGTAATAAATTCAAAGTAAATCTTAGTAGAAATAGTTAATAATAGTTTATTGTAATACTTCGTCATTATCATCATCATCATCGTTATTAAGCTTCTAAATATAATAATTGAGCGACGATGGTCCAGTGGTGGGTGGACTCGGCCTCTAGAGGTTCCGGGTTCGATCCTGACCTGTGCGTGTGTGCCTTGAAATGGGTTTTTCTAACTTCTAAGTGCACTCCAAACACGAGACCATCGCTCGCTCACCGGTGAAGGAAAACATCGTGAGGAAACCTGCATGCCTGATGAGATTGAAATTCCTTAAGTCTTTGAAGGTATGTGAAGTTCACCAACTCGCACTGGTCCAGCGCGGTGAACTATTGGCCCATTACCCTCCTCGCCTGATTTCGAGGAGGAGACCCGTGCCCAGCAGTGGGACATAAAGGGTTGATACTTTACTTTTTTTATAATAATATAAAAGAACGAAAGTGGGAAGACGATGTTTGTGGAGTTGGATGCGAGTGGCAAGTGGTCGGTCGTCTTGGCGTTCAGTGAAGGAGGCCTGTGTTAAGTAGTGGACGGATAAAGGCTGATGATGATGATAAAATGAGGGAAATTCGCGAAAATAGATAAAATATGTAAGATCTTATAATATTTTATAGGAATAACATGAATTATATGATAAAAGAAAAATAAAAAAATACGAACATAATATAATAAAATAATAATCTTACTTAACGTTAAGGAATTCTTAGGGCTTGAATAAGATTTAAAAATATAAATATTTGAATTGAAAAAAATAATTGTATAAGCCCAGTTTCCATTTTTCAATATTCATTAATAACACTTTTTATAAATTATAGGACATAAAATCAAGTAGTCTAGAATGAAGAATTTTTTATCTGTCCTAATAATAGACGTCCATAGTATACCACTATGCCCCGCGGTTTTTTCCCATTTAACATTCCCGTGGGAGTACGGGGATAAATTATCCTGTGTTATTATGATGTATAAGCTATATTAAAGTTACTTTAAAATCCATTCAGTAGTTTTTCAGTAAAAGAGAAAAAACTTAGGCGTTTATAATAATATATGAGCATGTTTTTTGTGTCTGAAATAAAGGTTTTCTATTCTATTCTATAATATTAGTAGGATACGAATTAAGCCATTCGTTTCTAAGCACACGACAATGGTCCAGTGGGCATGCCAAACCCAATAATAACCTAATAACCTACAAATGCCTGATGAGATTGAAAGCCTTTGAAGGTGTGTAATATTCACCAACCCGCATATAGCCAGCACATCCGTGAAATATGGCCTAATACCCTCCTCGCCTAATTTCGAGGAGGACAACCCTGTTCAGTGGAAAATTTATGAATTTATACTTCGCTTTTTTATTTTGTTCTGAACATAGCACAAACATATTCTGAAAAACGTAAAATACTGAAACTCAAATACATTGAGCGCATTGCGTACACAAAACAAAGTAAAAGCATATACGCATCAACGCATTATACGTATTCAAAAAAACGAGTAAGTGTTATGAATGCATTTATTTACTGCAAATTACTGCTAACAAGAAAATCCTTTTAACTTTGCTGCAAGTGTGAAATAAATACAAAACGCATTTTATATACGTTCTTTGAACTATCGTTTGTTTAAGTAAGGTTATTTTGGAAGCGTTGGTAGACTTTCGGCGACGATGTCTTGATAGGATGGGCTTCCAGTCTAACCGTATTCAGATAAATACCAGTATTTAAAATGGCGACTGCTTATCTCAAAGTCAAAGTCAAATTTTTTTATTTAAAATAGTACAATCAAAGTATCTTTTTGTCAATTGAGTCTACCACCTCTGACTCAACTACCCAGTAAATAGGTAACACTGGTTGGTGAGACTGATTATCAGACTCTCAGGCTTCTGACGACCCGTAACGACTGTCAAATACCCACGAATGACAGCCGGGATCGACTTAACATGCTTTCCGAGGCACGGAGGAGTCTCGGTATGTAAAGATGGTCACCCATCCACGCAACCTCGGCAAGCGTTGCTTAACCTGATAAGTCAATCCGTGTTATCCGCTCCGCTAAATCCGCTATTACCACTGAGCCACGATCTTCTGTGTTTCTGTCCAAGAGTGGACGGAAATTAATGATGATGATGGTTTGGATGGCCAACAAGCAACTGATTCACCAATAGACACGCGCAGCTAGAGCGTTCGTCTCTCTACCTCCGCGATTTCATAACTTATTTATTTATTCTTTATGCACATACAATTATTGTAAAGTATCAACCCTTTATGTCCCACTGCTGGGCACGGGTCTCCTCCTCGAAATCAGGCGAGAAGGGTAATGGGCCAATAGTTCACCGCGCTGGCTCAGTGCGAGGGTTGGTGAACTTCACATACCTTCAAATACGTTTAATCTTATCAGGCATGCAGGTTTCCTCACGATGTTTTCCTTCACCAGTGAGCAAGCCTGTGGTGTGGTGTGGTGGTCTCGTGTTGTAGTGCACTTATAAATTAAGAAAAATCCATTTCAATGCACACACGGGGGTCTGAATCGAACCCGGAACCTTTCGCATAAGAGGCCGAGTCCATCCACCACTGGACCATCGTCGCTCATACAATTATTAAGAACTTATAATATTACATGGGTGTATTATGTTGCTGTGCTTATCTCTATAAAAGATCTCTACCAGCAAACCATAATGAGTGCGTGAATATACTAATATGCTGTCCGGTATAATATGATGGTAAGTACAATACAAGAAACGTTTATTATATCTTTTTATTTGAGATAAAATTCTTTTATTTTATTATTTCTAAAATATTTCTAAATATAATAAAAAATAAATTAAGTGTGAGTCGGTCTGGATAATGCGGAGTTCGAACGTGGTTAAAAAACACTAATAGTAAAAGTAAGTAAAACAAATAAAATTTTTTGAAATTTTTAATTTCTCTTTTATTCGTATACATTTTTTGTACTTAGGAAAATTTTCGTTCATAGATTGTTAAATGATAAGATCATTTCTTCAATGAAAAATGTGACTTTACAATCATAACACAAGAACTATTTTCAGATGCAGCAGTAGTAGTAGGGCAGGTATGACCATCATCATCATTATCCTCTATTCGTCCACTGCTTAACATATTATTATACCAATTAAAAGCCAATGCGACGATGGTCCAGTGGTGGATGGACTCGGCCTCTTATGCGAGAGGTTCCGGGTTCGATCCAGACCCCCGTGTGTGCTTTGAAATGGATTTTTCTTAATTTCTAAGTGCACTACAACACGAGACCACCACACCACAGGCTTGCTCACTGGTGAAGGAAAACATCGTGAGGTAACCTGCATGCCTGATAAGATTAAACGTATTTGTAGGTATGTGAAGTTCACCAACCCTCGCACTGAGCCAGCGCGGTGAACTATTGGCCCATTACCCTTCTCGTCTGATTTAGAGGAGGAGACCCGTGTCCAGCAGTAGGACATAAAAGGTGTTGATACTTTACTTTACTAAAGGCCAATACCATTATATCAAGTCAACATAATATTGTTAATAAATAAAATATAATACCACCATTTTTTTTTCTTTAACACCTTAGGCACTACCACCATCACCACCACCTGCGCTTAGGCATCCCACAGGGAAGTGTGTCTCCCCGAAAGCTGATGGACGCAGCTCTACCCACTAAAACCCAGCGAGTGCCACCACTGCCGCCTTTGGTGAGGTGCCCCGGATCTGCTAGCAACAGGGCACCTAGACGGCTAGTCAGACACTCAGGGGACCGACGCTACCTCCACCTGCACCACAGGACAACCCCTTGCTACGTCAGGACAGTACAATGATGCCAGGTTCCCATCCGTCCTCGCGCCTACCCCCCTGCTCTTTTGCCCACCTCCCCCATATGAAAGGTACAAAGGGCCCCCTCGCCTCAATTTGCTTCACCCAAGGTGCTGGGTTTACCCTAGGCTATTGAGCCCCACCGCCACGACAAGGCTTGAACCGTGGGGGGAATACCATGAATATATTTTAAGACTCGTTTGCTGTATCTTCATAGGACCGATATAGACTATCTAGAGCAGTGTCTCTCAAACATTTTTGCTTCATGGACCCTTTTCAAACTTTTCCTGTGTCACGTGGACCCCTTGTTAATCTTTTTTTTGCTCGTTTAAAGATATTGAATTATAATAGTGAAATTAATTATCTTAATTTTCATGGACCCCCAAATTTTTTTTCGCTGACGTAGACCCCTAGGGTTGTCATAGACCCCTAGGGGTCGATATAAACAACTTTGGGAATCACTGATCTAGAGGATAGTTTACTTACCAACAGGTAAACTGACAGGCCTTATACGCTACGCTCAAAAAAACCTGCCTTTTAAGAATCAGGCCTCAAATGCTTTGAGAACGGTATGCTAAAAATATATGATATCCTAGGAATGCGAAATAAACAAACCATGAAGCCATTGTTAATTAATTTCAACATTAAACATGTACGCATATTTGTGTAAGCAATAAAATTAATTAGCATAAGAAAACATTTTATTAGTAAATGCTTCTTTGTTAGGTGGTTCGTTACCCGCGTCATTCTGTGAACAAATAAGCTTCCAGACTTAATCACACCAGATTCTTTACTTAAGCACCATGAAGCTGATTTCATATCATCATCATCATTAGCCTTTATCTGTCTACTCCTGAAAGTAGGCCTCCTTCGATGAACGCCAAGACGACCGATCCCTTGCCAATCGCATCTAATTTGGTCCGGCCACTGCACGGAGATTGTCTTCCCACCGGCGACCAACACTTCGTCTACCTAAACGGGGCCTCCGGTCTTTTTCTTTTTTTCACAAATTCGACGGATTTTTTTTTCACAAAACATAATATTACTATATACTGGTTATATGCCCGAGGTTATATAAAAAGAGTTTGGTATTTTCTGTTCAAGTATACAATAATAAAAGTACACGTGGTCAGTTCAAGTCGCAAATATATTCAACCTTCAAATACCAACGAATGGCGGAGAGCTGATGATCATACATTTACGGAATTTTATGATAATTCAGCTTATTCATTTATTTTTGAGCTGTCATGGCAATACATGTTTCGTAATACTCCAATATATTGTTTTTATGGATTTTTATAGCGGATATTACTTGAAAAAAAAAATGAGGATACTTTTTTGGCGTACGGCCGAAGCACTGCGTCCGGTCCTGAAGGTGTAGGACGCGCCGCGTGAACTATGGCTCATAGATATTTAAATACCTTACAGACTTACATAATATATATTATTATATTACTTTTATTTCAAGGACAATAATATCTCAGAATACAATGACCGAAGTCAAAATCGATCAGGAGGTCTGCGTAAAAACCTATGTAATACACATGTAGAATATCGCGCAGTATAAAAAGTGCAAGCTTCCCATTTTTTTTCGAAAGGTCTAGACTTAGATCTGATGGCCTTTAAGCTCAATTGATAGGTACCAAGCAAGCTTTAAGCAAGGCAAGCTTCCCACGGTACAATATATTTATTTTGAGATATAATAGGGATAAGAAGAAAAAACGGTTAAACGTATGTACGTAGAAAATCGGCCGCAATAAAATTCCATGTACCTAACACCGTACTCCATACATTTTTAAATTTATGGCTAACAGACTCGGGCACGTCTTCTACCTTCATATGTAAGACGTGAGCGCTTATTCTGGTTCATTAAATCGATTCTAATACAATACCAATACGATATACGATATTTTCATAAGATGTACTACAGTGATTTATTGCAAGAGGATATAGAGTAGCCCTGGGTGAGCCCAACACCTTGGGTGAAGCAAATTGAGCCGAAGGGGCTTTTTTTACCTCTCTTATAAGAAGAGGTGGCAAAAGAGCAGGGGGCAAGGGGTGAGGACGGACACCTCACCTCATTGTACTGCCATAACACAAATGATTTGCGTTCAATGTTCTTGTTTATGGTTTACGTTATTGTGCGACGGCTATCATATACCATCAGGCAGCACATCTGCCAGTTTGCTTATCCAAGTAGCATATAAAAGTATTATAATTAGACAAGATAATTAGTGTTTATATTGTTGAGGTACGAAGGAGTAAGATAAAAATCTAATGTTTCCTTACAAAATTTTATTAGTTCGCGGTCGTCTATATATTTATTTTTCGTATTTCTTTTCAGCAATAACTTATTATTCGTTAGCTAATAATGTCAATTAAATAACATTGTTACATAGGTTTGCATATTATTATGCTAAATAACGTAATAACATCGATCAATAAACACAGAATAGGGGCGTAACATTAATATAATATGACATCTAGCAGTCTCTCACAGTACGGTGGCCATACTTGGCACGTTTTCGATTCTATTTAAAATCGCTGAATTGTTAATAAACTGCTCCTTTAGCGGTGTAGTCGATCCTTGATAGAGACCGGTGGATTTCCTCGCCTTAAAATATGTAACCGTACTTTCACAGACCTTTTTTTCTTCTTTGGAACACGTAAATGTATTTTCATTGAATGGCTTACTGGTGAGATTAATGTGTTCCACTGGTCACATTATTTGAAAATGAGTGGTAAAATAATTAAAAGTTCAAAAAAAAAAAACAAAAAAACGCGCTTTTGATTTTGTAAATTATTTAATGTTTGATTATGTAATGATTATGTAATGTTCGAATGGGCGTTCGTCAAATTTTTTCCAACAACACTTAAGGCGTTCGTGTTTTTCGCAACTGAATAGATTTTACGTTTTCCTCTTGTCTAGAAGGGCTGGACGTTTAAATTGAGTCAAAACTACGATGTTTTCCTTCACCTTCAAGAAAAGCATAGACCTAAAAAGGGATTACGTCGAAAACTATTTTTTTTTAAATTATTTATATAGGCCGCGAACATCTACCCTCGTAGATAAGGCTCTAATAGAATTCCAAGCAAAGAATACTACTGTATAACCGCAGATGATTCTAAGACGTAATTTTTAAATCCATGATTTGGCATTATATTACAAAGGGTGGCTTTATCAAAAATAATGTTTACTTTTTTATCGAAGAGATTAAAATTTAAGTACATATTGTGACTAAAAAAAATATGTTTTTTTAATATTTTAACCTTTAGATAAAAGTAAATTATAATATTATATCATCACGTTCCTTGCTTTACATTTATTTTGACAACTTGATGCCAGCTCCAGGGTTAATCATAATTATTTTTAAAGTCTATTTACTCAGGTAACATGATATTTAACAAATAAATTTGTACTTTTCATTTCGATGAATATCCTCCATTCAAACGTCACCTCTTTATTAAAATGGAGATAGAGAATAGTCAATATAGAAAATCATCGTGGATTACTTCATCAGAGCTGTTATCTGCGGCCAGTACAAAGGTCTCTGTAGCCACAGACGACGCGATAGCAAATTGAGTACTGACACATACTATGTGCTCATTCAACTGAGCTGATTGATGTTTCCAATCATAAACGTGGATGCGGTCTTTAGTAAGTTAGTTTCTCATTCATCATCATCAAGCTTTATCCCTCCATTGCCATTGCTTAACATAGGCCTCTTTTAATGAACGTCAATACGACGGATCCCTTGCTACTCGCAATCGGCCGCTGCACGGAGATCTTACCTAGTTCCGCATTACAATTATTAAATTAACATAACCTAATTTGATCCAAATCCAACTCATCTGCCTTATTAATAACGAGGTTTTTAGCTTAACACTCTAGATTATATATTTTACCTATTTTCGTTTACCTATACAAGTAAAATAATTTAAAAGTGTCTTTTAAATTATTTTACTTGTAGGCAAACGAGTAGACTAGCCACGTGTTGGTAAGTGGTCAGTGTCGACCATAAACAAGTAGTCAAAGTCAAAGTCAAAGTCAAAGTAGTAGTCAAAGTCAAAGTAGTAGTCAAAGTAGTCCCAATATCGCCCGAACTCCCTAGATAAATGGCACAAACACTAAACGAATAGAATAGAATACTGGGAATGACACTAGCTAGTATTCTATTCTATACGTTTAGCGTTTGTACCACTTGTCTAGGGGGGCTGATACGTTAGATACCTTTATGCCTTTAATTACACTGCTCCTTTAACCCTCCTCTCCAAAACACAGCAAAGCTGTTTCACTGGAAAAACAATCAAGTTGGTGGTACCAATGTTAATAAAACATTAATCAATTACAAACGAGTTATACTAAACTTTAATGTTGACATACTTATTACTAGTTTTGGTCGCAGCTTGCTGAAAAAAGCTTTAAGCTCACTCACTCAGTAATAGCTTAGCGAATTGCAAACTTTATTTAAATAGGTCAATTAGATTTCCAGATTACCCAATACATCGAAACTCACGATCGTCGCGTCTCGATTATATTATGACACAGTGAAGATTTTTATAAAAATATAAAAAAACATAATATTATTATTGTAATTTTTATGAAATTCAAGCAATGTAATGTTTATTTCTACTATACTAGAAAGTTATCTTCGAAATGAATCTTCGTCCAAAAATATTGTCAATATTGCAATGATTGTATTAATTCAGTTATTTGACATCAAACCAAATTTAAATGTTAATCTTGCGAAAAATTAAGACCAATATTAACTCAGCACGACCATGATCAAGACCAACTCAGCAAGGCCAACTTAGCAAGACCAACTTAGCAAGACCAACTCAGCAAGACCAACTCAGCAAGACCAACTCAGCAAGACCAACTCAGCAAGACCAACTCAGCAAGACCAACTCAGCAAGACCAACTCAGCAAGACCAACTCAGCAAGACCAACTCAGCAAGACCAACTTCAAGTCAGCAAGACTACGAGCAAGACCAAAACTAAGTCTGCAAGACCAAGAGTGGCTAAGCCTTTGTCTTACTTTGCTCATCACTATTACACATTAAAATAGCGCATCCATCACTATAAAGCTCGACGACTATTGATCAATATTTGCTGTTACTCTTCTTTATTAGTCACTCCATGTCCTGATAGTGTCCGAGCCTGGTTGATACCAGACTTCAATTCCATAAGCCCCAGCTCAAAACTTGACTTTAGGATGTTTATTTTTATTGCCTTTCAATTTTCTAAAGTCAATCTTAAAATAAGTGTTTAACTATCAGTCAGTTGCAAGAAGCTCATCATTAGCATTTTATTAGTTAATAACCCATTAAATTTAAAGAAGGCATTAGTTTAAGGCGCGTTGCATGAACACACATTAAGGTATAAACTGTTGCTAAATAATGATGAACTTAAGTGAATGACACGAATGAAATCTTACGTTTCGTGTCAAATTTGATATTGTTCATTTTACATGTTGTTTTATTTATTTTATTATTTTGGTTAATGTAGAGTTTGACAGTTCAAAAATTATTTTTAATGGACAATTAAAACTTACATAAAAAAAAGGCTTCTTGCAACGAAAAAAGGAATTGAATGTGTCTAATGTTGGTTTTAAATTTAATGAAGCTTTCTTGCAACTGACTGTATGTCAATTTAGGAGAGATCTTTCTTTTAAAGCTCTATTTTTCAGCCGTGATAATACGTACCAAGAAAATTACTTTCATATTATGACAATCTTAATGAAAAATATGTTTTGTGATTGTAAAATGGTCTTTGATTGAAAAAAAAAATAGAATTGTTTAGAAATAAAAATTAAAAACACTTAAATATAGCAATTAAAATAGTTTCAACTTTAATTTTTTTAATAGTTTTTATTATTTCTCATTTTAAGCAAAATAGAATTTATTTAATTAATTATTCTCAGAACAGTTCTTGTGTGTTTTATTACATCAGCTAAATAATTACTATATTTTGTCTTAATTACGTAAGTAAAATATTATATACATATTATATTATCTAAAATATTATTAAACGTCTTAAAAAAATTTAGTAAACGCAAATATATTTTTTTATATATCGGAGAAAGGACGGAAAAATATGAGATATAAATTTATTTATCTTTATCTTTATCGCCCCTGGTGTATGTAATTTAAACATCTACAAAAATAACGCATACATACAGGCTATAGATGTATTTAATCAGTTGCCCAATACATTAAAAAAAATACCATTTAATAAATTCCAAAGAAACTTGACATTATGGCTAATAATAATAATAATAATAATGGGAGTCATGCTAATAATAATAATAATTGAAATTTTTGACTGCGTATTGTTTATTATTGTTATGATTTCACATATTAATGATTAATAATTGAATTTTAATCGCTTAAAATAATTACATATTTACCTTGACAATGAAATTGACTAATAATAATAATATATACCTAACTGAATTTGTATTTTCTATGTTAAATAATGATAATAACTTGTACACATTGACATATTCACACACCATTGTTATGGTAGGACGTGTAAGAGCTGATTAACCTATCCACCATTGTTAACCACAATCTGTGAAATAAACGACTTATTACTTATTATTACTTATAATCTGATATTACATCATAGACTTTAAAATATTTTGTATTGTTATTCTTACAAAAGTGTATTTTTTCAATATAATCTGTTCATCTCTACTTGACAAGAAGAAGCTGTTAATGATACCAGATAGTTTTAAATTTAATACGACACTTTGGGTTCATCATCGTCATTATCATCACCATAACCATCATCATCATCAGCATCATCACCACATATCATCCAGGTTTTCCTTGGATCCTGGACCTATATGTGGACTCATTCGATTTTTGATCTGCAGGCTTGAATCTGCAGGGTTACCTCAGTGACAGGCTAAAGATAAACATGACATAATTTGGCAGTGATAATTTAACTATCAGTGGGAAGACGATCTTCAAGGAACCGGTCGTCTTGGCGTAAAAACATAGATACAGCAGTGGACAGATAAAGGCTGATGATGATTATGATCGTGATAGACACAATTTTTCATTTATTAATCAATGAAAAACCATTATTAGGACCTAAAACTAAGACACATTATTGCTTTTATCATTTTTTCTTCAGATAATACATTCCAAATATTAGTATATTAGTACTGCCATTAGTTCATTAAGTACTGCCATTCTCATTTTATGTTATCTAGTTTGACGTAAGCTATTCATAGAAATAATATAGAAAGTGTGGCCGAAAGTTGAACCTTGGGGTACACAGAGACTGTTATACTATTGAATGAAACAAACAGCGAGCGTGGACTCAGGAACTAGTCGCTTATGTTTTGTATTTCTTAAAAAGTATCAATCCATATATCTCCCACTGCTGGGCAAAGGTCTCCTTCTCGGAATCAGGCGAGGAGGAAATGGATGATAGTTCACCGATGCACTGGCTCAATGCAAGTTGGTGAATTTCTTATACCTTTAAAGACTTACAATTCATTAGGCATGCAGGTTTCCTCATGATATTTTACTTCACCGATAAGCAAGCGATGTTTTCGTATTTAGGGTACACTTAGAAATTTAGAAAAACCTATTTCAAAGGAGGTTGGGATCAGGATCCAACCCTGAACATCTCGTACAAGAGGCTAAATGGACCTGCATACCCACTGGATCATAATATCTTTCTGAATTTTACATAATATCCACTATAAGACAACTAACAGTTCCTTGGATTAAATTGACTTGCATTCATTAATCAGTTCAGTGAAGGCATGCTTGCATTTGTGCTGTGGTTTATATTGTGATAATGGCATATAATTGTCATATAAATTAAAATAATGCACAAATCTTGTTTAAATTTACCGTAAGCTATGTAACAATAATTCCATGAAATATGCGTGCGCATCAATGCGTTCTCTCCGTGAAGATCCACGGGGCCGAAACATGGCCTTTCTGGTCTGGACGACTGGTCCGAAGTGACTAGTCCCGGCTATGGAGTGCTGTGCTGTTAGACCTCCCTCAATGAACCCAAGACGTTAGTGTTATTTTATATTTAAAAAAAAATCGGTTGTCTGTAAAGTCAGTTTACTGACGATAGTTGAACGTGACAACGTCATAAGATAAAGTTAATTTTAAATAAAAAACCAAAACCGACTTCAAACCTATACCTTTAAATTATGTACAACTAAAAAATTTAAAATAATATTTAAATACTTCGAGGTGAAGATAATTAACAAAAATAATTAAACAATAAATGTAATGGAACTTATATGTCCTACTTATACTTTTTAAAATTAGTTATTTTAGGAGTCGGTGCCAGCTAATAAGGACAGTTTAATCACAATTCACAGCATTTGAATACAAATTAATATTATACTCTTACATCTATTATAAATTCCTTTGCAATTTTTGATTTTGTAGTACACCCAGTATTGAGAAGATGTCTGTTAAGGTTATCTTTGCTTTGGCTGGTACCGACTCCAAAAATAACTAATTTTAAAAAGTATAAGTAAGACATATAAGTTTCATTATATTTATTGATTAATTATTTTTGTTAATTATCTTCACCTCGAAGTATTTAAATATTATTTTAAATTTTTTAGTTGTACTTAATTTAAAGGTATAGGTTTGAAGTCGGTTTTGGTTTTTTATTTAAAATTAACTTTATTTTGTACTTTTTAGTTTTAAATAGGGCCAGTAAGGCTAGTAAACTTTCTCAGAGGGCTTACACAAATTTATTAAGGCTTAATGAAAAATGAACGAAGAAAGGATTTAAATTTTAAATTAACGCACAGCGAAAAGCAACTTGGAATTGTGTATGCAATACATAATATTATCATCATCATCAGCCTTTCTCCGTCCACTGCTGAACATAGGCCTTCCTCAATGAACGCCAAGACGGCCGATCCCTTGCCACTCGCACCCAACGCGGAGCTGCCACTGCACGAAGATCGTCTTCCCACCTGGTTAATGGCCGACCAACACTTCGTCTATCTAAGCGCGGCCTCCGCGACAAAAGCACGACGACGATTCCAATGGATATTACGATAGCGAGAAGAAGAAGCTCATTGAAGTGGCAATGGGCTGGTCACTCGCTCAGGATAACGGATGACTCTATATGATGATCTAATGAGGTTCAAGGGTGAAGACTGCGTACCTAATAGATATCAGATGACCGGTCTTGGCGTTCATTGAGAGAGGCTTATATTCATCAGTGGATGGATAAAGGCTGATGATGATCATAATATTATGTATCGCATACACAATTTTACAGAGTGCATACACAAATTACAGACAGTTAGAATTTCTGCCGCAGATCGCATGCTTACTGTAAGCCGTTGAAGTCATATTCGGCTACGACAGTTACTTGACCACTTGACCATAAAAACGTTACGTTAGGCAAATATCCAGATGGCCTATAAAAGATTCAGCCGAGTATCGTTAATTTGCTCCTAAGAATTGAAGAGTTCCGTTACTTTGTTATGGGTCCCATGATCAGAACCTAACCAAGCTTATACCAAATTACTCTTGAAGTATATTCTTTCAAATAAAACAATAATTATCGAAATCAGTTGGCGTGACATTGAGTTATTCATCTATTTGTCGCGCACGTAAACAATGCAAATTTAAGACTTTTATGGTTTTCTCATAGATACCATTATCAGAACTGGACTAGATTAAATTGTGACCACATGGGGAGCGTCAGCTTCCTAATAAAAAAAGAATCATCAAAATAGATTCACCCAGTCAAAAGTTATGAGGTAACAATTATAAAAAAAAAAAAAACATACAGTCGAATTGATAACCTCCTCCTTTTTATGAAGTCGGTTAAAAATACTGATGGGCCGAATGCACCTCTTTGTAGCTCGTTCCGCGCTCTCGCTTGCAAGTCAAACTTTAGATGGAACGCTTCAGAGCGAGGTAACGCCGCATGAGTCATGTTTTTTCATGGGTGCAGCCGGCTCCATCGAATTATAAGACGTCACTTCAATAAAAAGACAAAAAATGCTTGATACCCTAAAATTGTAAATTAATTATAAACGTTAAATAATACTTACGAAATTTACGAAAGTTAAATTGCTTACACACGAAACCTAAAAATAAAATTTATGATCAAATAAATCAAACATTACTTGAAATAATATCGTCAACAACAAACTATGAAAAGGCACTGACGTAAACACCAGCTCTTTACTAAATAAAATTCACCTTTAATATAAAACTCTTTTAATTTTTTAAATGCTAACTGCACATATTTCTCTATAAATTAACGTGAAAAGAAAATTTTTGTCATAACTGAGAGCAATAACGTATGTGATTTAAATTATATTATGTAACAGAAGCCCTTATATTTTTATTAAAAATTTTATATGGATACGTAATTTTAGGAGAGTTCCCTGATCTTAATTTGACAATAAATGTTTCGTGTGAGTGTGTGTAATAAAATTAGCGTGTACCAGTGTATCATTACTCCTTTATAAATGTCTATTCTATTCTATTTTTCTGTGAAACATCTAGTGGCGAGACTTGAAAAAAAATAAGTAGAAAGTCGTGAAGGGAATCGGAATAACGCTTTCTCCATCTTTAATTATAATTTATTTTTCTTGTAGAGTGTTTAGTCTTCTTTATATAATTTTAAAGTGATATTGATGGTCACAAAATAAGGAAATTAAAAGCCGATCCCGCTATATTTATAGCTGAAACGGGGATAAATTGTTCCAAAAAAATAATCATTAAATGTGTGACTGTGTAACAGATCCAGGGCCAGTGAACCCCAGACTTTCGTTATATTTTAAAAGCTGAAAATTTATCAGCACGATTATCCAAACTCCATAAGTCCATCTTTCTTTTCTGTTGGATCATGCGCTGAGAAACTTTCAGTTTTAATAAAATAACGAAGGTCTTGGGGTTCACTAACTTTAAGTACATAACATTAAACCTTGTAAATTGCACGAATGTTTTGGCATGTCTAAGAATACTTCGTTTACGAGACTCGATACAAAATTAAAAATACACGGTAAATACTCCGTTCCAAAAGTTTTATTAATGAAAAATAAAAAAGGTGTGTGTGCGATTCACACACGATAGAAGTGAAACACACGTTAAATGCTCAAATACAAGCAGTATTAAACAGTGTGCAATATACATGCACACCGACATTTGCTCTCTCGCTTTTTTGTATCTGTGTCTCTTACCTGTCGTTTTTTTCGTTGCATTCGGTTTGAAATCACAACGATTCTAAAGAAGTTTCACTTCAAAAAAAATCTCTAAAATTGACTAGGTTCTTAGTGTACTTGGTGACAATAATTATGTCTCATGTTAGTTTCAAACAGGTTCAAATTGTTCTTATCACCCTAAAGAGCTTGTTGAATTTGAATCGGTCTTGAGATAAAAGGATAACATGAAATTTAACAATTACCAGAAAGTTACAAATGTGTAATGTAAAGAGAAGTAGTACCATAATAATATTTTGCATGCTAAAAGAAAATACTGTCTTTGGCTAGTGGCAAGGAATCGGTTGTCTTGGGTTTTATTGAGGGAGGCCTATGTTCAGCATTGGATGAAGGCTGATGATGATGATAATGATGAAGAGAAATTAAAATAAGACGGACATTATATACATAATATGCTTTTACTAGTCATAGAATATAAATTAGAAATTCACTAGAAGCGCTACTGGTAATTCAAATACTCATTTTATACGGAACCTCAACACAAGAAATATGTTGGTTTTTGTACATAGTTTCATATTTAAAATATTATAAAAGATATAACAGCGGTATTTTATTTTATTATATTTAAGTGGTATTTTATTGCTTGGATGTTTTAGATTTAACTTTTGTCTCACAGGTGAGATACACGTGTTGTGACTTTTATTATTTAGATTTAATATATTTAGGATTATCTGTTTACGGTTGCTATGGATGAAAATGGAAGTGGATCTTGAATAAAATTAGTCAGTGACATTGTATTATCATTCAAGCCTTAACAATAATCATAAGAGTTACTTTATAATAAGGAAACAATCGAAGGGGTTCAGCGCACGGTTGTGTTTTTTCTGTTTTTCGATAATTCATCATAATTTTGTATTCTATTAATTTAGAGTGGTTTTCTTTAGTGATTGTTTTAACAACATAATCTGTGTAATATTGTGATTGGTTGGCAAATACTGTGAGAACTGTTGTGGAGCGGTTTTCGTTAGAAGACTGTTCTGGCGGTTTTCTTGTGTTTTAAAAACTAAATCCTCATATCCTGTTCCAATAGGAACTAAAATATAAAAAATCGACCCGATTGCTACAAGGTAAGTTAATTCTGTCTGAAAACATCATCAACATTAGGAGTTAAGGAAAATTGGGTTTTTGATGAGGATAGCATTTAAATTAAATATCCAAGTCCAAAGAGTTCGTAGATACTTTACAGAATAGGCTTACAGATCAGAAAATTTATTGTTTAAATATTGGATTTTGAGCAGAAACAATTTTTTTTTTCTCCCGTAAATAGCTACCATGGATGAAACAGTTTTTAGTCGCAATGTTGAATTTTTACAATCAATGTCAAGAAATTTATTTTTTAGAGATTTTTTTTTCGAGAATCAAATTATCTAAATAATATGATATGCTTAAAAATATAAAACCATATTTCTATACGCGATTAAAGAAAGATACTTTTTTGCGGTTTATTTGGTCTTCACAATTTAACTTCAGCTAACGATGCGAAAGGTGCTTGAAAAATGTAATCTTTTGTTTTGCACCAAGCCATCCTAGAAAATTCCAGAAAGTCTAATGAATCTCTAGATTCTTTTAACATATTTTATAAAACTTTTTTGCTAACAGTTGTATAGGAATATTATATAAAAATATTGATACACATATTTTCTTGGTTATAAAACATAAATACACCGACTGACCGTAAATACTGTTATAATAAAAAAAATATTACATTTGAATTTGGAATATATCATTTTTCATATTATATAATGTCCCATTTTCACGCCAATACATTATAAAATGCTTTGTGATATCAAAATGGAGTGGGTGGTAAGGAGAACCGAATTCCTGTTTTTACATTACACAAAGTGGGAATGGAGCCGAATACAATTTTAATACTATCCATAAGCTTAGTGTCATGTATTTGTTTACCAAGCTATTGATAGGTAAAATGAAACTTGTTTGTGACAGAAACGTTTCGGACTTCACCAGAGCTGATAGTGACATTCATTTTGTCCCGATTTGTCCGCTGGATTATTAATAATAATAATAATAATAATAATAATATATTTATTTGTGACACATAGGTGAAATGATGGTACAGTTTGAATATTAATTAAATGTTTCTCTATGGTCTGCCTTTTAGGCTTACAAATATGTTGCAAAGTCAATATTAGGTACACAATCAGTCTAAGTCATATAATAGAATATTTAACACAATTTAAAATATAATTTTACTAAAGTCAAGATAGAAAAATGTCAAATTATAGAGTAAGTACTTATATAAATTATGGAATTTTATCATTTAAAAAGTCAGTAACATTATAATGCACCCGGTCCAAAAGTAGATTTATTATATTTTTCTTAAATTTGTCGGCATTTAAGTTTCTCCAAGTCATTGGTAACTTATTAAAGATCTTCGGAGCCATACAATATATACTTTTATTCATTAATGTTGTTTTACATTTTTGTAAACATATTCTACTGTTATCTCTTCTATTTCGAATTACAATATCAGAGATACGACTAAATAAATTACTATTATTTTTAACAAACATAGCGCTTTCCAAAATGTATAGTGACGGAAGTGTTAGAATCCTATATTTCTTAAAAAATGGCTTGCAACTATCAGTATAATTAAGTTTAAACATAGATCTGATACATCTCTTTTGTGCTTTAAATGCTAACTCTTTATGTGTTGAATTACCCCAAAATATAACGCCATATCTTAAATGACAGTCAACTAGTCCATGATATGCCATGAGAAGAGAATTTGTTTTGACTATGGGTGCAAGTTTATTCAAAGCAAACGCTGACTGGTATAATTTTTTATTTAAACTTTCAATATGCCCCTTCCAGTTTAATTTACTATCAATATTTATACCTAAAAACTTTGTCATTTGAACTTCATTAATAATATTACCATTATAATCTATAGAAGGATGAACAAAATTCTGGCGTTGACTAAAGTACATTATAACTGTTTTGCTTAAATTAATTTTCAAATTATTGTTTTGAAACCAATGAATTACACTATTATTTATGATCAGTCTTAGAGAGTATGACTTCCACCTCCAATCCGATTCCCATTGAAGAATTTTCCCATGCAAAGAGTGCGTGTTTCTATTACTACACACTGACAACTAGCTTCATCGTTTAAAAATTTTGAAGTTGCAATACAGTCCGTATTGCAGCCAATGAAGACCATTAATTATTCGAATAAGCTTCATTTATTTTTAATGATTTTATATTAATGTATAAACTAACACACTGTAATACTAGTAATAAAAATTATGTGCAATAAAAATGTGCAATAATGAGGGCAAGACCATGAATATAATGGTAATAATAATAATATGTTGGGACAACTTACACACGGCCATCTGATCCTAAGTTAGAGCTCTATACAACTAGATTTCTATGTTACATAAATTATTATAGATCAATAATTATGTTCTGACACAAAATAAACCACCATGCCCATCACAAAAAAAATTGTCCTGGGTGGGAATCGAATCCACAACCATCATTTTCAGCTGTAGGATAACTAGACTAATGGGCCAGTTGAATGCCTATAGTCTATGACAATAATTCATATTATATATTTTTTTTAGGATCAAAATTTATTAAATATGTTGCTGCTTTATATCGCTTCGATATTCCTCACATGGTTCATATTGCATACCTGGAGGATGTACCGGATGAGCATTGCTCTGAGGGAGATCATGTATCCGTGTTTGCCTCTGCCTATCATAGGACAAGCCTACAAGCTAATCAGTCTTACAGGTAATTAATAAATATACTTACACCCGTATTCAAGAAGCGTACTTGGCCAAGTAATGGAACGATACTATGCAAAGAACGCTTTTATCTATGCTATTTATTCCTGTAGTCCATTGAAAAGTTACATTTGGGGTTGCGTTTTTTAAAGGACGCAATTTTATTTTTTTTGTGTAGTGGGGGTCAGTACAAAGCTAAAACCAAGTTTGTGGGGTCGCCACCATTGTCCCACGGCCGCCATCTTGAAAATAAGATTAAAAAAATGTTAAAAAAAATAGTTTTCACCGAAGTTGAAAAACTTCAGTGAAAACTATTTTTTATATATAATAAATTATTTGCATTTAAACTTTTTAAGCGTGCCTTTTCCATTATTCCATCATGAGTGATTGATATTATATTTGTAAAAAACCTTTTGGTGAAAATAAGAACTGTAAAGGCAAAATTGTAAAATCTTTACTAGACCGAGCTGTAACATTAACCGAACATTTTCACTTTTAACTTTTTCATGTATAGTTCTATGAGAAAAATTTACAGAACCAAAGTTGTAGAGAATTTAATTTGCAACAAAATATGTGTACAATTTTTTTTATCAGGTAAATATTTTAAGAGATATATCGTAAAAACAATTTCAATTCAAGATGGCGGCCGTGGGACAAGGGTGGCAAACCCACAAACTTGGTTTCAACTTTACCCTGACCCCATCTAAAAAAAAAATTGCGTCCTCTAAATAACGCAAGGTCATAAATCAATAGTTGGGTTCTATATATTGCTTCTTAACTATTAATAATGTTATATGTTTGTAGATTATATTCAGGTGTTCAACGCTATAACTGAAAAGGCTTCAAACAACAAGCACGGTGTGTGCGCGGTGTGGCTCGGACCAAAACTGTGCATCTGTAAGTACCCTTGTAATAACATAGGACCACGGTAGGAGGTAGTCAATATTTGCAGGCCGAGGTACCTCTAGTTCACATGATGTCAACGTAAAGAGACAGCTACGTTTCGTCTGTATAAACTTTTTGTGCGGAAGTCTGTGGGCGTCGGTCACCGTTATATGGCTTCAACAGACAACACATTGCTGCTCGATTGCCTTCTTATGATTTAAAAAACCCTTTTGAAGTAACTTTGCTTTCTTGCGAGTTTTTTTCTTCCACCCGGCTGACATTAAACAGAATCATCTAAATCGTATAATATTCTGATTGGGCGATTAAATAATAAAATATCATATATCAGTATCAATAAGAATAAAATACATATAAAGATGAGAAGAAAATTTCTGTGCAGTGGCCGGTCCGTGTTAGATGCGAGTCATAAGGGATCGATCATCTTGGTGTTCATTGAGGGTGGCCTATGTTCAGCAGTAGGCGGATAAAGGCTGATAATGATGAGATATTTCATGTTTTGTCCGTATCTCCTGAGTTACATTCTATTATTTCCAGTTGTAGCCGACGCAGAAGTGGCCAAGAAGGTGTGCAACTTGCCCACATGCCTGGATAAAGGAGAACTTTCAAAGTTCCTTATAGACGTTGTGGGCCATGGTTCTATATTTGCACCAGGTAAGAAGAATGCAAGCCATTCAGTAAATAATGCGATTCCGACTTCTTCGGGTATGCTTTAGGTTGCCTCAGTTACTCAGTAGGAAGCCCGTTTTAGCCTTTTTAAGGGCACTGGTAGGCGCTGTGTTGTGAAAAATAAAGGAAAAAAAGGCTATATTCATGAGTGACGTCGACCATTTACCATTAGGTGTCACGTCTGCCAGAGCCTATCCGACATTTAAAAACGCTAAGGGCCTGTTTCACAATCTCCAGTTAAGTTCCCAATGGGCTATCGGCAACATATTTGACAGATAGAGTATGGAGTATCTGTCAAATATCTGTCAAATATGTTGCCGATAGCCTATTGGGCACTTAACTGGAGATTGTGAAACAGGCCCTAACAATAATAAAAAACGTATAAACTTAGTTTGAATTATGGGCTTAGTGTGGGTACTGCTAGCAAAGGCTAAATACTTTAGTAAATTTAAAAGGTGTCGAGGTTACTTGTGGCAACTTGAATAAAATTTATTTTTTCAGTCAAAATTTGGCGTAAACGACGGAAAATAATGATGCCCGGCTTTTCCTTGACGAGATTAAATAGCTATTTTTTGGAAGTATTCGTTCCACAAGCGGAAAATATGGTGGGCAGCTTGAAGCCTATGATCGGGACAGGGAGATTTTGCATAAGGAAATTTATCAACATTTACAACATGGGTACTGTATACGGTAAGTTGTGTTATAAATAAATAAATTCACCTCTCAAAATTTAGAAAAACGTACCTACCTCCAAAATAACTAACTATCCTTAACTTTCTAAATCCTACTAATAGTAATAAACGCCATAGTTTGTAAGAATGCATGGATCTATGATTGTCTCTTTTGTCTGTTTCAATGTCTCTTTCACTCAAAAAAATATTGTAGATGTATCATATAAAAAATCCGACTAATTTGAAAGTAGCGCGTTCAAACAAATAGTATCATATTATAGGATCACCTAGTCTGGCAGAAATCAAAAGTCTCAACCCTTATATATCCCACTGCTGGACACGAGTCTCCTCCTCGAAATCAGGCGAGGAGGATTAATGGGTCATAGTTCACCGATGCGCTGACAATGCGGGTTGGTGAACTTCACATACCTTCAAAGACTTTTAATCTCATCAGGCATGCAGGTTTCCTCACGATGTTTTCCTTCACCGGTGAGCGAACGATGGTCTCGTGTGCACTTAGAAAATTAGAAAAACCCAATTCAAGGCACACACGGACGGGTCAGGATCGAACCCGGAACCTCTCGCATAAGAGGCCGAGTCCGTCCACCACTGGACCATCGTCGCTTAAATACTGAACAGTAATACTCGACAGTAATTGATAACATAAGAGAGAAAAATGCGATAAAACTAGAAAACAATTTATTTAAAAAAATAATGTCTTTTTGTAATTTCAAATTAACAATTTTTTACTCAATGCATATTTATGGGTCTTCACTTACAGATAGCTGATGTTATAAGGAATAACTTAGGCTATTAAACTCATCACCAGACCGCGCTTCGTTAATGCGAGCGAGGCTGCGGGCAACAGCTAGTATATAATATTAATAAAAATAGCATATTCCAATATAAACTTATCATTACAGAAACGGTGTTAGGGAAAAAATTTGAACAAGACAAAAAATCGGGTCAACAGTTCCTACGCTCGTTCGATGTGAGTTTCGCAATACTCGCGGAGAGGATTGTTAAGCCGTGGCTGCAGGTTGACGTGGTGTACAAGCTCCTACCAAAATATGAAGAGCTCATGGGTCATGTACGGGTCATTTGGAGTCTTATATCAAAGGTTTGTAGGACGGCTTTGGAATTATTACACCCTACCTACATGAATTAAAATCAAATCATTATTTTTTTTATACTAAACATTATGTATTTTTTTATTATATAAAGATAGATAAATCTTATTTTCTGTTAGTTTGTAAAAAAAGTTTCCGGGATAATTCTTTTATTACTTTGTTTGAAAACAACGATGATGATGCTAAGCATTTTTGGGTGAGGACAGGAGGTTTTCTGGGTTAAGCTTTAAATATAAAACTTTGTCGAACATACCACTGACGTTTTTGCTCAATTGCTCAAAATTTTAACTAAATTGCCTAGTACAAAATTTTAAAGTTATCGATTCGCACATCACAAAATTTAATTCCTGCGAGTAGCCTACAGAAAAAAAATATTAAAAAAAAAGTGGTCAATTCGCACATTTCGTGCCAGTTCAATTGGTGCGAATCATCCAATAACGCTATTTGTTACCGATTAATATATGACATGTTCTTAACATGAGTATTTGTCATGCTTTTAGAGGATTGCAGAAGTTCGTGAAGAATATAAATCGAAAAAATCATGTGAAAATATTAAAGGTATGTATATCCTTTAATTTTCTAGCGTAGATTTTATTTATAAGTATTTTTGATTCTAATTTAATTTAAAAGTGTTTTATAATGGCGAGAGCGTAGAGCTTCATAAATAAATATTGTCAAATGATATTTCCTTTCGCGCCATTGCTTTCGGGAAAGATCTCGCGTGTGAAATATTGGGCGCTGGCAGGTCGTCTTGGTCCCTGGTGGTGTGATAACTCGAAAGTATATTATTTTTAAAACTTCAACGCTATTTTAAAAATTATCAAATCAAACTCAAGGTGACTGTGAATATATCCTGCATTTTATGCCTATATCATCTGGGCTTTAATATAAAAGTAAAGTAAAAAGAGTAAGCTATCAACCCTTATATGTCCCACTGCTGGGCACGGGTCTCCTCCTCGAAATCGAGGAGGGTGATGGGCCATAGTTCATCGATGCGCTGGCCCAATGCAGGTTGGTGAACTTGACATACCTTCAAAGACTTTCAATCTCATCAGGCATGCTGGTTTCCTCACGATGTTTTCCTTCACCGGTACGCGAACGATGGTCTCGTGTGTGCACTTAGAAATTTACAAAACCCATTTGAAGGCACATACGTTCAGGATCGAACCCGCAACCTCTCGCATAGGAGGCCAAGTCCGAGTGGTGGGTACCACTGGAGTATCGTCGTGAATGTACCCTGTATATTTTATGTCTATATTATCTGGACTCCAATATAAAGTTACAAATACTTTGAATATTATAGTCCAAGTTTTTAAGGATCAGAGTACAGTTGAATTTAACAACATTAAACGTGGTCAGCCCTGCAACTGAAAGACACATAAATCATAACTCTTTCAGATTTCTTTACGTAGAATAATTTCCATATCAATATGATATTATTATTATTATTAAACTATTGTAATGTTTTCTACCGATTGAGCTGTAGCGCTAGCAAGCTGCACGGATGCCACCATCTTATTTGTTTCTTCCGTGAAATGGCTTTTTATAGTACACATGATTGTAAGTTCACGTCACCCATTAACATCATCATCATCATTTTATTTATCTGCTGCCTATCCTGAAACGTTAGACGTTAAGTCTTTGTGCCAGTATAACACTGCCTGTATTGCCCTTCTCTCCGAAACACAACAAAGCTGTTTGAAACGAGCAAAATGGTGGTAACTCATGCAGCCACAGCGGCACAGCGTATCCCTGCTACCAGTAAAAATTAGTAGCCGGTGTATTGAAGTATAATTCTAGACTAAATAATTTAGCCTTTGATATTTTTTTTTGCAGAAGATGAATCCAAAACTTTCGTCCCCTTCCTCAAGACATTGATCGACCATTCCGGTGGTGACCGTGGCTATTCCGACTTGGAGCTGAGGGAGGAGATCCTGGTGCTGCTGATCGCTGCTATAGACACGTCGGCGGTGGCCATGGGCTTCGTCTGCTTGTTACTCGCACGGTATCCCGAAGTGCAGGAGAAAGTACACCATGAGTGAGTTCACATAATACATATAATCCTGTGGCAACGCATCTGCATAACATCTGGTTTTTTCTTATATCATAGGAGGTCAAGCGAACAGTCGAAGCCTTGAGACTATTGACATACATGAACATACACATAACCAGAGGTTATGCAGATGCGTTGCCCTTCCCTATCCCGTGGGCCATCGGAAACTCACATACCATTTCTTCTTTCAACTTTCAAATTCTAATATTCTAAAATATTTTTTTAGAATATTCCAATAGATTATATTCACTACAATTTGTATCGCTACAATTGACGTAGATACGCCGCGGCGGTACAATTGACGTTCAGATTTTTTTTTAGTTTTCGGTACTATTAAGATAAAAAATGTTTTTTTTTTCTTTTCATCCATTGATTTTTTTATTTTTAAATAATGATCTGCTTTTAAGGCTATCTGAAGTTTTCGAAGACTCACGCAGGGGCATTACAACGGAAGATCTGTTTCGGCTTCAATATCTGGAAGCCGTCATCAAAGAAACACTACGTCTGTACCCACCAGCTCCACTTTTGTCACGACAAAATAAGGACAACCTTACTTTACGTAAGTATCTTTTAAACGACTTCCAATGTCCAATTTTAACAAAAAATTAAATAAAGAAAAATAGTCTTTAAAATTGCCGTTAAAACGCTCCAAGCGTCATTACGTCACACACCGCATTCAAAGCTCGCGCTATGTTAGGTGAGTTTGTACTTAGCTCAATGTTCAGTGACGTCATCGCACTATTGGCGTTTGCAGTCACGTGATAATGCATGATAAATAACGCATTTTAAATTAATTTTCTAAATTTTAAGACAAATAAGTAGACTTTTTAAATGTTATTTTACGTTTTCAAATACTGTATTTAATATGTAAAACATAACTTTACATGAATTTGTAACATGTGTCAACACCCCTATTATTACTTTATATTAGGTAAGCTGCTTCTTCTTGAATCTAGGAATCACTCTTAAAGAGAAAATAATCAGTCAAGTGGTCTAGGTATGCAGTCGAACCTAAAATTAGCAACGGAGCGGTAATAAGAAATGTTACTAACATACAAAAAACAATTAAGCAGCTATAATAAACGTCCCGTCTGATGCCAAGTGGTTTACGTCGGACTTGAACATAGACTAGTTTACCTGGAACTAGCCCAGGCAACTTGTTATTCTTACCTATCCCGATAAAATGCACACATCATCACTGTTTGATGGCAGAAACAATCAAGATGCGAACAAACAGACGGAAGCGTGGCACAGCGCATCTTCCCCGCCGATTCTTTCTCTATTTGGTAGATTTTGGTTTAGTATGCAAACAATATCGGATTACTAAGTAGCTATCAGTAAGATAAATACGGTATCAACAAGGCAAATAAAGTAGATTATTATTATTCAAACGACGACCTCTGTGGCTCAGTGGTTAGCGCGTTGCCGCACAAGCCGGAGGTAGCGAATTCGAATCTCGCCAGGGAACACAAAAAAAAAGACGTGTGGCACTCGGGGACTGCCGCGGTAAAGCTATTGCATAGCATTTTGTATCAACTTATGTAATTATAATTATTTATTTATTTTTGCAGTATTTCTTTTTCTTTGATATTAATTCAAGTTACACTTTTTGAGCGTGGTTTCAAAACACATTATACACAAATTTTACAAGTACAGCTATTCACTGTTGTACATAAATACCTATACACCTATATACTTTCTCATAAACAGCTGCTTATGTATTCGTCCGATTTCGGAGCAGCTCGTCTTGATTCGTGCGAGCTTCGTAGAGTCGTACAATACGTCTAGTTGCACGCACATAAACACCGTGTTGAAGACTGCCGAAAAGAAACGACGTTAGACAGTGCCCGTCGGAGTGGGGAGCGTGAGGTTTTTTCGTTACGGAATTTCTGGATTCGGTCCCCGCGCTCAAGGCCCGCGATAGAAGCTATGCAATAGCTTAAAAAAGTTTCTGTGTTCCTGGGTCATGGATGTGTATTAAATATGTGTATTATATAATAAAAATCTTAAATATAAGTATTAATATAAAAAGTATTAAATATATGTATTTCCATTGTCTGGTACCTGTAACACAAGTCTCTTCGAGAACTTAGCACGGGGTCAGATTGACGTGGTGTAAAAGCGTCCATAGATATTATTATTATAAAAAACAAGTATGTTATTTTGTTATAGATACAGGTATTACCCTCCCAAAAAATGCGGATCTAGTTTTTAGTACTAAAGGAATCAATCAGAATCCACTATACTGGGGCGATGATGCAGACCAGTTTAAACCTGAACGCTGGCTGACAGACGCCAAAATGCATCCAGCTGCTTTCATGAGTTTCAATTACGGAGTAAGAAACTGTCCCGGTAAGCTAATGATAATGCTTTTACATAATATATGTTTATAAAAATAGAAAAAAATATATATTCTGTTAATATAATAAATTATTAGACTTTGTGTGGAGATAATATTATCACTGGCAGAGTGGCTAGAAGGACTTCTTACAAATTGTGAAATAAATTTGCCTTTGATGATCAAAGCAGGCTAACCCTAGAAAGTCTTCAAAATATTTAAGCCCAAATACCTTTTTTCAGCAATTTATAGTTCAAATAATGTATAAATAATAGTGGACAATTTAAAATTCCCTTATTTCACTAATCATGTATTTGTATCTTTCAAGTGTTTCGACTTGGTGTCAATTAAATTTTGCTCAAGATAAGTTTTCTAAATGTTACACATTTTTATGACATGAGGACCATCTTATGTCATAAATAAATCATCATCATCAACATCATCACCATATGACATAAACCGAGCAGTCGCAGCCTTATGGTGACCACCGACGCATATAGACTTCCACACGACCAGAGGTTATGCAGATGCGTTGCCTTCCTTTTACCTATCCCCCCAAAGGGTTACCGGAAACTCGCAAGCCGCACGAAACTCGACGCCGGTTGTATGTGAGCGAGAGGTCCCTCCCTGGTCGTGTTGGCCCAATTCGGCTGCAAAAGTAGCATGGCAATGCCTCTCTATGCATGGCACTACCTCTCACTGCATGGTACTGCCTCTCACTGCATGGCACTACCTTTCACTGCATGACACTACCTCTCACTGCATGGCACTACATCTCATTGCATGGAACTCCTCCTCTTGCTACTTTTTTACCTCTGACAAACCTGTATTTACAATTAGTATTAAAACGTCCTTGGTTCTATAAATTTTGTACATATTATTTCAGGCTATAAGTATGCTCTGATGTCCATAAAGACCGTATTATCCACGATGCTGCGTCGCTACAGAATCGTACCAGAGAATGT
The DNA here is from genome assembly GCA_905333005.2 of Lycaena phlaeas. Lineage (NCBI taxonomy): Eukaryota > Metazoa > Arthropoda > Insecta > Lepidoptera > Lycaenidae > Lycaena > Lycaena phlaeas. The sequence continues at coordinate 1,375,577 of HG995175.1, read as the reverse complement.
TGATAACAAAAACCTCCGAGTCTCCTTTAAGATTATGTTAAATCCTGTCGATGGTTACCAAATTCAGCTGGAAGAAAAAAAATATTTAGAAGTAATGTAATATAGTATTCATATATTATATTAAACTAGTCCCTACCTAGCTTGTAAAGGTAGTGAACAACATGTAAATTACGAATTTGAATTCAAAGGGAAAAGAAAAGAATCGTTTATATGAGAAACGAAGTGAGGTGAAGATGATACTGAATAAATGCACATACATACACGTTATACTATTTATTCTTATTAAATTATAGTAGTTTGATTTTTAAATAATATTAAAAGAAGTCGTTTAATGAAAACAAATAACAAAACAAACTGACATTAGAGTGACCAATTTTTTACCTTTTTATAAGTACTTCCAATATCTTGGTATGGTATATCCTACTAATATAAAACGCGAAAGTGAGAATGTATGGATATATTATGTTTGTTACTCTTTCATGAAAAAACTGAATGGATTTTGATGAGAGTTTAGAATTGTATAGCTTACTCATTAGAATAAGAAATAGGCTGTAATTGACCCCAGTATTCCAACGGGAATGAAAAGTACACAGGTGAAACCGCGTGGCGCTGCTAGTACCGCTTACGTATGATATTGGAATTTATTATTTAAAGATAATATGATTATATTATACACAATATTTTCATTTTCACGGGACTCGTGAGTAACTCAAATATTGTTTTATTTGTGCACATAAATCTACGTAAAAATCACTGTGGCATTTATATTTTACATAACTAAGCCACGACATATTACATTGTTTTTTGGAAATTCTGATGAGACTACCTATTGGTTAGTGGTAGTAAAAGAAGAGAGTAGAGTATTGTACACAGATAAAGCAGACAATGTTGCAGTAAGAAGACTCCATTATGACAACTCCAAATGAAGAATATTTAATCTGTAGACTTCGATACTTCGACTTTATCAAACAAAAGTCTTGTTCAAAGGCAGTCAATGCCAAACTGAGAACAAAACGTTTGAACGAAAAACATGGTAAATATTACGATTCAAGAAATTTTACGCCTGAAGAATGTAAATAAACAGGTTTATTTATAATATTATTATATTTACATTGCTTGATTATTCAGCCTTGTAATAAATTCTCGTTTTACTCGCTGTTGAAGCTGTATAAATAGAAGGCATAATATATTATAATACATGTTCTTGTAACAGTATAATCTGGATTAGATAATTGATGCTAAGCCGTATGTAGCGTTGCCTTGTACCATTCCGAGCTCGCAGTGATCAGCAAACGTCGCAGATTCGAATCCCGCCAAGACTATTTTGTATATATAATAAAAGTGTGCATTATTGTTCATTTTGTGTTTGAAGATGTAGTTTGTTGGACTTGCTAGTGGCTCGGTTCTGCCTGACGTAAAAAACATGAATGAGACAGGAGATTGGTAACAAAATGGTAGATTATGCTCTTAAGTGCACAGTGATGGGCTGATGATGACGGGCCAGTCGCAAAAAAACTAATGGGAGAAGAGAATACTGGAGTGGTGGTTGGCACGAAAATCACCTTGAAATGGCTTCTCCCGCTTATGTGGCGTAGGATTTCCCGATTTATTTAAAGAGGCCTATGTTCTGAAATGTACACATAGAGGATAATTATGATCTCGATGATGATGAGGATGATGGCGATGATGATGATGAAGATCATCAGACGTTAAAGTCAAGGAATATAAAAATCCTTCATATTCATTTATTGCAAATAGTAAATATTTTTTAAGATACAATGCATTTAGAACAAAATATCGCTGATATCTAAAAGATTCTCCACTTGAGGCACGGTGAGTACTTTAAAATTAAGGGGGTGAAGCAAACGAAGTGCGGGAGGATTTGCCCTCGGAAGTCACTCTCACTCTACGTATAATCGAAAGAGAAACGAAAAGGCAATGACACCATGTTACGCTAGAATAGTTTGAGTATAATATTATTATTTTTTACTAATATTTTATTTCAGCCGACAAATAAAGACAACGGTTCCCCCTAATTATCATTTTATACACCACTTTTATTAATTTTATCAAGATTTGTTTAGAAATAATATATATACAATTATATCAAACCAATTGTATAGCAATTGCTAGAATGTAAATTTTAATGGTTATTATCGGATTTTTTCAAATATTCATTTAAAACTATTTAACTAAAGGTATTTTCACTGTGGACAGCTACAAATACATAATTTTACTATATAGCATTAGAGGATAATAAAAATAATAGAGAAATATAATACACCCTGTTTCAGAAATAACAGAGCTAAATAAGATAAACCGGTCTGTTGTGCCGAAATCGCAGACTAAGACAATTTACTTTGTCGTTTCGAGCTTAGCAAAGTCAGCTTACCTGGGATAGTATTTCTGCTGCAACAATATGCAATTAACATAATAGAGATTTATGTTATCAGGCAAATACGAGCACGGACTCAAATTAGCTAGAACGTATGATTATTGCGATATATGCAAATACTAATTTGGAAAGGAGGTCTTAGCTTGCTCGATCTGTACTCAGTGTTATTTCTCTATGTTTATTGATATTTCTTTTGTGAGAAATTATCGTTGTATAGAATTTATTTTATTTTTGTTCCAAAAGGGCAGGAGATCTTACGTCTAGGCGCGACATGCACCAACTGCCTGGATTATTCCCAGATGAACTATTTTGTGTTCATTTTTGATACTGACCACTTACGATATTTTAAAATAAGTCCTCACTATTACGAGCAACATTATATGGGATGTCTATTGAACTTGGATTATAAACAAGGCTTATGCTATTTTTACTTTCGATTTTCGTCTTTCCAATTGGGTTTTTTTATTTTATTTTAATTGATATTTTATGATTCCTAACCGTCAGCGCTCCATTACGGTAAGTTTTTTTTCTTGATATTGAAAATTTAATTTAAAAGAACAGATACGTTCTTTGCGTAGTCTGGGTGGCCCAGCGCAGGAGCCATGGACGTAAAGGCCTTGCGGCACTCTTCCCTAGAAGCAGGGGGTGATGTACCCTTTTCCTTCTTAAGGTACCCTGAACAGATAAGGCTGAATAGCCTGTACTCCTCAGGGTACTCTTAACTCTGCCCAAGCTAGGCACTTCCTCAGGGTGTGAAATGCAGTGCAGTGACTTCACTGCTGCCACAATAATAACACCCCAGCGAATATTGTGCCCCTGCCACTTTCCACACATACCTTCTGAAGCAGCTAGTCAGGATCTGCCCAAAGTGGAAGGTGATGATGCCATGACGCCATTCAATTCATTTCTCCAGGATTGGATGGTCTGATAGCTACCTCCAGGATGACTTCGATTTTGAATATTTAGAATGAGAGTCGCTTATTCAATACGACTTAGGTAACTTTACAGTTCAGATAAGTTCTTGTACTTTGTAGTTTTTTTAATGACAGGCATTAAATACGCTTGCAAACCTTGGTGTAGTGTGGATGTGAGAGCAAGGACAATTATGAGTGTCAGATACGGTTATCCGTCCGAGCTCTATTTAAAAAAAACCTTATTTTCTATTCAAATTTTATTCAATACGAGCACAGAGAGATCCGGATAACATAAAGTAGCATCAGTTGAATCGGCTCGCTTTCTAAAACACGAATAAATTCATTATACCGTGCGATAGTTCAGTGTATGCACATTACAGGTAATACTGCGGTGTTACGGAGTACCGACGGCAAAAAAGTACTTGCGGGACACTCTTGCCAGCCAGCCAGTCAGCCGACTTGTACTATATTATATTGTATTGATCTGTATAATATAAATAAAAACGAATCGCCGAAATATAAGTATGCATAACTTCAGAATCACTGCATCAAATTAGATAATTCTTTTTTTGCTTTATCTTATATATATATATACAGAATCGGGATCTCGGAAACGGCTCCAACGATTTTCATGAAATTTTGTTTAAATGTGTTAAAAACGGCGACAAATCGATCTAGCTAGGATACATTTTTAGATTTTTTTTTATCCGTGTTTTGAGGCATCGATAAAATATGGTTAGAATACGAACGTAAATTTCGCTGTCAAATAATATGTCATGGTAGCTTAGTAGTGAAATTAGGCAGTTAAGTTCGAACGAGCCTGGTTCAAATCTCCAGTCCGATATTTTTTTTCCTTTTTTTTAAGATCTTTTTTTTTGGAAGAAAAATTTTATCGTATTTTATTACTTAGGGTACCGAGCAAATGCTCGGTCAACCAGGTACTGAGATATAATAAGAAAATGAATATAACGGGGAACGAAGGATGGAATGTCTATCATATATTTACCTTCTCACCGACGCTGTGATATCTAGCTACCTTTTTGCTGACATTCATGAATATGTTTAATATATATTTGATGAAACACAAGACAGATGATATTTTATAAGTACCTACATTTTTTAATTTGATGATGCAGAAAAATAATATTCGCATGTGAGACATTCCGGTTGATACCGTTTATTTTATAAGCGTACTTGTGACAATGTCCTTGTCCTTTCTCATCAATGATATAAAAATATATGATAAAAAAGCTATATTTTCACTAAAACAAATTAATTTTCTTCTGCTGTCGGTACGTAGTTCTAATAAATTAGATTGGACCCTAACACCGTATCGCTCTACGCCCAATTGGTGGTTTTAAGTTCATTTACCATGCTTTTAGAATTAAAGGGTGTTGTGTTGAGCCATTAACATGAAATTAACATGTGCTTTTAGATGCTTCATCATTTCAGCACATCTTCATATAAAATATATTATATATATAAATCGAATTCATTTTGAGTTAGCTACGGCCACTATTTTAGTTTTTTTTTCGTCGACTCAAATTAGCTCTGCAATTTTTATGCTTAATAAAGTACAGTTTTTTTTTTTATTATAGTAACACTGTTATCACATATTACCAACCTAAATCTACATCTACACTAATATTATAAAGTGGAAAACTTTGTTTGTTTGTTTGGTTGTAATGAATAGGCTCAAAAAGTACTGGACCGATTTCAAAAATTGTTTCACCGTTTAAAAGCCACATTATCCACGAGTAACATAGGCTAAATTTTATTCTGGAAAAAATAGGTTTCCCAAAAATATTTGGGTTTTTCGGACACAAGATATAAAAAATCAACCAGAAAAGTTACTTATTGCGTACTAAGATCCCGTTGTAAATCTTAGTTAATGCATGCGAAGCTGCGGGCAACAGCTAGTAATTTTTTTTTATGCCTAGGTACTCTAATCTAATAGGCGAGTAAAGATTATTCACCATTTATATTACGCGAAACATTATAGAAATATTAATAATTTCTAAAATCCACGCATTCCCTAGATAGTCTTGTACTAAGTAGGTAATGGATAAATAATGTTTACAACAAAACAGGATGACGTACAGTGAAGAAGTAAAGACGTGAGTACGGCACAGCGCACACCTCCCGCTACCCCGCTACCCCGCGACCCCGCTACTGAGTAATCCATGTGTGCCTTTATCGTTATTACATGAAAATTTATTTATCTCCACGAGAATAATATGATCGGGATAAAATAATGAAATATTTAATGTGTTTGAACGTCATGTATATTAAGTTTACTCGGCGGGGAACGTGAAAGAAAATTCATATCTTATACGTAATATTTTCGTCTTATTAACATATTAAGGAGATTATACGGTTTATTAATACGAAAAAAAAACTGAATAAATACTGAAAAAATAACTAAGCAGTGGTGGAATGGAATATAAAAATCTATAGTAAATAGTTAACGTCGTTCTACATAAACTGGACAAGCCTCTATAGAGGACCAATCAACGCCAACAAGACTGAATCGCGCTATCGAAGTTACTACTATACAAACGTTGATATTATGATATCAAATGGGATGCAGCCTGACGGAGCTACCATCCTACTTAGTCAGAGATCCTGGGGCACCATCTACAAACCCACGATGGTGTCTATAAATTGTTGTTGGCATGGGTTGGCATTTTGTCTATACATTCCGCACCTCTAATGTCCCAACTCAAACTTATTCATGTATTGCCTACTCGGTTGGTAGCTTGCGTTGCCAGTCATAATAAAATTCTGTCCACTCTTCCTACAGAAGAGTTGCAAGAAGATTCATAAGTTGAATTTTGTGAACGGATTTATGATATTTAGGGCCTGTTTCACAATCTCCAGTTAAGTTCCCAATAGGCTATCGGCAACATATTTGACAAATGTTTGACAGACACTCCATACTCTATCTGTCAAATATGTTGCCGATAGCCTATTGGGAACTTAACTGGAGATTGTGAAACAGGCCCTTAATATAGTTGTTAATATATGACTCTTCCTATACTATTTCCATTTCTTTATTTTCTCGATGACAGTTCTTATTTTATAGTTTTAGTGTTGTGATCAAATAAGCAATGATATCACCATCATCATCATCATCATCAGCCTTGATCCGTTCACTGCTGAACATAGGCCTCCCTCAATGGACGCCAAGACGAACGATCCTTAATAACATCGATAACATAAATTTTAAATTAAAAAAAAAATATTTTGAAATAAGACAAATACAACAAAAAGGTTCTAACATATTTTTTCGTTTCGTTTATTTCGTTTCATTGTCGAGTGTCGAGAGTCACAGTTTTACAAGAGCTTCGAAAATTTTAAAGAAATTAGCATTATGAATCAAGAACTAATAAGTGTAAAATCTTGCAATGTTACTTATATAATATTAGTTAGTAAATTTGTAAAAAATTATCCGGCAGTAGTTTAGTTTCTTACATATTGTTAAAAAAAATATCGTGTCTGTTATCGTGTTACGTTTATCGATATAGCTCTATCCCTATAAGTTTCTCCGACTCTGGTAAAACCTTGTACGTGTGAAAACGTCATATTTTTATAATGCATACATAATTTAAAAAAGGCGCTCGTTAAAGTTTTTACAGGATCTGTCATCGAGAAAATAAAGAAATGGATATAGTATAGAACGTTGTAGAATATTTAGTCAAAGTCAAAGTCAAATTTTTTTATTCAAAATAGTACAATCAAAGTATCTTTTTGAAAGTCAATTGAGTCTACCACCGGTTCCAAAGCAAGCCCACTGAGAAGAACCGGCGAAACAAACTCGGTGGAACTAATCTTTTCATATATTGTTACAAAAAATTAAATACATAATACTTTATTAGTATAGTTAGAAACTCTGTTGGGTTGCTCTTTTAAAAATATAGTTAAGAGTTTTTATAAACAGTCTACTACTACTTATTGCACACTAGCCTAAGATTAATGAGTAGGTAAATTTAGACCCCGCAGCATCCAAATCAAAACAATGTTAATAAAAGAAAAGAAAATCAGCTAGGTAGAAATCGCATAACACGACCAGCCACCACAGCAGCACCTCCACACAGGCCAGGACGCGTGAGCCAGCATCAACCTCTTCCACATATTAGTAAACTTGCATGCAATCATATGCATGTATATTGTATACAGCCATTCTCTGTATTTGATGCTTGCATATACTCCCTTGCAACTCACACAACTTCTTGTTATGTTTAATGTGTAAATACGCCTGCACTCATATTTAAGTCAAAAGCTAGTAGAAATAACAAAAAAGTATATAAAATGTCGTATTTTAAGTCTGTAGAGAGTAATGTCTGATTCGTTTAACCTTCAAATACCTACTTATATTATTAAGAACTGATGTTTTTAGTCATATCACAAAATTCGAACTAAAACTGAAACTTACATCGAGTCCATCTAATATTATAAGTCCTCATTGTAAGGGTCAGACGTCAATTACTCTTAGGGCCTGTTTCACAATCTCCAGATAAGTTCCGAATAGGCTATCAGCAACATATTTGACAGATACTTGGCAAATACTCCATACTATATCTGTCAAATATGTTGCCGATAGCCTATTCGGCACTTATCTGGAGATTGTGAAACAGTCCCTTAAAAATCTAATAAAACTACATTTAATTACCACGCCCTGATGAATTAAAAAAGTAAAGTATCAACCCTTATATGTCCCACTGTTGGGCACGGGTCTCCTCCTCGAAATCAGGCGAGGAGGGTAATAGGCCAAATAGTCCACCGCGCTGGCCCAGTGCGGATTGGTGAACTTCACATACCTTCAAAGACTTTCAATCTCATCAGGCATGCAGGTTTCCTCACGATGTTTTCCTTCACCGGTGAGCGAACGATGGTCTCGTGTGCACTTAGAAATTTAGAAAAACCCATTTCAAGGCACACACGGACGGGTCAGGATCGAACCCGGAACCCCTCGCGTAAGAGGCCGAGTCCGTCCACCACTGAACCACCGTCGCTCATGAATTCGCACGTCGCTGATGAATTATCGGCTGAAAATTAAATTACAACTTACGTAAATTAGTGCTGAAATGAGGACATTTTATGTTTTTTTTTTGCGTAGGTAAGTAAATAAGTGAAGAGATTTGTTCAATTATTTATATTGCCTATCTATCAGTTGTTTAACATTTTGTCAGTACCAAAGATATCAAGTTTCACGCGATTTCTTACTCACGGCTTCGCTCCCGTTATTATAGTTTTGTTACTGAAGTATCTCTCTTCGTTGATGGTGACATACAAAGTCTGATGCTTCTGACTCTGCAATAAAGTTCAAAGTCCAAGCAATAAAGTTCGGAGTCTAAGGACAACTTAGATTTGTAATAATTTGTAAAATGAAAAAAAAAAATATAATAAGCTTAGATTAATAAATAAAAGTCTCGACTAAAGTTTCTTTGACTTTTTTAAAACAAAATAACTTTATTTTAAAAATAGCTAATACCTAGTTAGGTTAGGTATAAACTGTATAATTTAGTAATCTTTATTAGACTGGTAATTAGTCTAGTCTAGAGAAACAATTACATGCACTAATCTATTATCACTTTATCGAGCTGCGCAGCGTCTTTAGAAATAGTCTCGTGTGATCTCGTTTTGAGGTGCACTTATAAATTTAGAAAAACCAGTGTGTACTCGAACCCGGACCTTCTCGCTTAAGAGGCTGAGTCCAAACTCATTGGACCATTGCTCGTATTCTAAAGTATACTATAAGTAGCTGTTGCCCGCAGCTTCGCCTGCGTTCGATAAATGGGCTATTAAACACTGAAAGAAACATTCAAATCCGACTAATAGTTCCTGAGAGTAGTGGAGAGTACGGAACCCAATTTTTTACAGAATAAAGTTTAGCCTATGTTACTCGTGGATAATGTAGCTTTCGAATGGTGAAAGAATTTTTGAAATCGGTCCAGTACTTTTTGAGCTTATTCATTACAACCAAACAAAGAAAGTTTTCCTCTTTATAATATTAGTGTAGATCGATAAGTATATTATTATATAGTTTTCAGGATATTTCATGAAAATCGTATTTACCTCTTTCATGACCTTTGTTATTGCGTTAGATTCATAGTGTGTTTATTATAATGAAATACTGAAACAATAATGTACGTTTTCTATAAAGTAATATTTCTCGTGAAACCAAAGTCCATTTATCATTCCGAGCAGACACAAAAAGTGGCCAACTATTTTGTAACTCACGGGAACGGAAAGATCTGGAAAGATTTCCCCTATCTATATTTAATAGTTCCCAATAATATTAGTATTCGAACCAACAATGCAATATGGGAGTCTGTACGGCAATCAGACGAAAAACTAACTTAACCAATATTAGTTTGCTCTCTTATTCTGGTTCTTTTTGTTTTTACATCGAAGAATCGTTCGAAAAACTTATTGACAAAGTCATAAATATTTTTAGCGTATACCCTACAGTGAATATAGAGGTATAGGCCAGCTAGGCGCTCGTTAAAGGAGGTTAATATCCAGCGATGGAGGGTCAAAGGCTGATGATGATGACGATAATAAAACAATACCCTTTTTATAACCATGGTCATTCACGAAGTATACAAACCGTGAATGTAAAAGCCTTGATAAACCGCGATGTAAGCCGTAAAGTTTTATCATGATTTTGTTTTATTATGAATGAATAAATTTTATTACTTTTGAACTTTATCTTAAAGAAAACGTGGATTCTATTCATAGACAGGCAAATGTTTCTTTTTCGAAATGTCTTGAAATGTTGAAATGATACAGGGCATTGATCCTGTTTTGGGATAGAAAGATGAAGATGAGCGATGCTGAATTCTCACCCATAAACTGCATGGCACGAGTCACCTAAATATCTTTAAGGTTTTGAAAGTAAACCTTCAACTATTACCAGTATTGAGGTATAGGTCGCCTGTCCGTCTAGTAAAATAAAAAATATAACAAACATATATAATACAAAAAAACTATGTGTATCATCTTTGGTATTGTTTTTTTGAAGATTATTTAATAATCGTCTATTAATAATAATAATATCAACTTGCTAATGTATATTAAGTAAATAAAAAGAGATCATCTAACGGAGCTGAGAAACCAATAATTTTTGATGGAAAGTGATCTGAACAAGAAACGATAATGGCTTTATAAAATATCTTTAAAAATACTGTTAATTTTCACATTTTTATTTCAAATTTCTTTCGTTATGAGTAAATATTAGATAACAATATTATGATTGTAATCCCTTCCATTTCCCAGAACAAACGGATGATAAAAATATAATCAGTCGCTGAAACGGTTAAATATTTAAACCAGATAATTTAACTGAAAAATGATATCCCAATTTTCGTGTATATTTTTAATCAAGTGAATACATTAAAGGCCAATAGCCTTTTTTAATTAAAAGATAAGCTTTTAAATTAATTTTGTTGGTGTTTTTTTTTTTTGCATTTTTTAGTTTTTTTTTTTTTTGTAAACATCAGGCTATATTTATCATCAAAGCGTGGATGGTAAGTTACACGTCAGTCTTCATTTCTTGATCCCAATCTGGAAAAGTGAATTTCTTATAAACGTTTTTAACTGCATTAATATTTCAGTTTTCGTCTCGTGAGCAAGACATGGCAAATATTTATTTTAAAGCAGTTTTAATATTAGTCATAGTTAATCAGTAGTAAATGATTATGACATTTTTAAAATCTCAAATCATTCATATGTACAATATGATAGAACCAAAGAACTTAGAAGACGAGAGAGTCTCAATTTTGGACTTAAATGAGATTATTCTTATACCTTTAGAAAATCGTAATTAATTATTCGTCGCATATGAGCTAATGAGAGTCTGACATAATATTATCTATGTTTGCTGTTTCCACTTTCTTGTTTTTGAACTTTTATAGATCTATCTAGGACCAATGACAATACATTTATTTGATAAGATTATTCCATTTTTCAGTTTGCAAAAGCGGAATCGTATTTTTAGTTTTTTTTTTTGTAACTATTTATTTATTATTCATATCTTGTTTGGTTTTATAAAATGAGGGGCGATCGGCGATGCATTATATAAAAAAAAATTGCTCAGGATATATTACTTGAATAAATATCCGAATAATCTGATCAACTTGAATTGCATCCTCCTAGGAACCATCTTATTTCACGAATTCAAATAGTTCAGACCATCGTCATTTTGTAAATTGTATACTCATAAAAAAATATCGATTTCGGGAAACATCTTATAGCGGGAATAAAATACTTGGGAACACTCACGTAATAATCCCGCAGATTCCCGATCTGTATGCATCTCACGGCTCCCGTCCGATACAATCCGTATCTTACGTTATTAATATCGAACCTTATTTTTTCATTAAATCCTCTTTTCTTATTTATATCCATTTACGATGATACTTAGTCATCGACATAAGCATGGTATTTATTATTTCATCAAAATATTTTTTTTCCAATTTTATATGAAATATTTTTAATAATAATCATTATAACATAATATACTGAGCCCCACTCTGATATTGATAAATTCTTCAAGAGGCCAAAGTGAAAGAAGAAGAAGAATATGTAATTGAGACATAAGGAAGTGAAAGGTATTGCAATTTTTCAACTTTAACGCCGGATGCATGCACAAAAAAGTATGACTCGTGCTCACGTTACGGCTGAGCCGAGAGTGCTAGCGAGAGCGCGGAACAAGTGAGAAGCACGATCAGCAACTCATTGTAACGTTAACGTAAAATCGTTTGTAAACTGACTTTACAGTGACCGATTACTTGTTTTTTGACGTGACAACGTCTAATAAGTCGATATTACGGGCATTATGCACGAAAAAGATGACGTCATGTAGCGTTCCGCCAGCGAGAGCCCGGAATGAACGAGAGAGAGGCACGATGGGCTCAGTTCGGTCCGTGCTGCATGTAATGTTTGTTGTTACGTCAAACTACCGTCCGTAAACCGACTTTACAGACAACCATTTTTTTTTTTTTGGTGTGAAAGCTAGTCAGGCAGGTCTGGTATTTAGGACTTGAGCACTCCCTCGTTATTTGTCTTCCGTCATCAGCGTTTAACTTTGAAATGAGCATTTTTATCAACCTGACATTCAATAAAAATAAAACGACAATGCGCAACCAAAGCTAATTAGAAGCTTCGCTATTTTATCGCACAATAAAATTGTTCAAAGCGGCTATGATTTCAACGAATTTTCATTGTTAAACAAAGTCATAATTTGATCTACTTATAACGCTTGGAGTGCTGTCAGAACAAAAGTGAAGAGTTCCTTTAATGCGAATTCTTCATAACGAGATGTTTTAACAGACCTTGTTATTTAAAATCCGTGTCACGGACAATGTTCTTAGGACAATTGTGACTATTTAGTCTTTGAAAACCTTCGTTCTTTGTTTTTGTAATTTAATGAAAAAATAATGAGATAGGGTCGAAATTGAAATGGAATCGAGCAGAACACATGGCTAGAGCTGGTGATAGACCGAAGACGTGGGACAGCTGATGGGCAAGACGTGGATAAGACAGGGGAATATATTAATTGGCATAAAAAGGCAGGTTAATGATGAACGGTAGATGAATGGAATGGTGATTATAGCCCCCCTAGATAAGTGCCACAAACGCTAAATAAATAGAATAGAATACATATCTAGCTAGTGTCATCCCCATACAATAAATATTCTATGCTATTCGTTAAGCGTTTGTGCTCGTGCTCGTCTAGGAGGAAATTTCGAAAGAAGTTTCGAAATACATAATATTGTCAAAATATGTAATGAGTATGTTTATGCTTTTCTCAAGTACCTACACATATTTGCTAAGACTTTTGTAATTATTAATCAATAAATTGAAGGACAATTTCTCACATGTAAATTTAAATTATAATAATAGTCAATAATCAACTTTTTAGTATATACATGTAAATCTATCTGACTTCTTACCATACTTCTGATCCTGGTGACTCTAAGGATGGAAGATCCATTGACTAAGCCTAGTTAGAGTAAACATTCGTCCGCGCTAAACATCTGATCCTGTCAAAAAACGACAAAATGGTGCGTAAAATATTTACATTCGTGTATGGATCATGGTAAGCCTGCCATTTTATCTATTTGGAGACCAGCTCCGACCCGGGAGTTCTTAAAAGGTGCCAGACATAGGCCCTTTTATCCTACGAACTATTTTCATCCCCTATCTTATTTATTGCATGCCATTTTAGATTATTTATTTAGGTGTCAGAGACTTTATAAAAAAAATTATTATTATTATTATTTCACTTATATACTACTTAATATTTTTGACTTAGTTTATAATATACAATTATATATGTGAATATTGAAATGACTTACAATTATTATATTATTTGTTCCTCAGTACACGGCTAGTGCTGTATCTTAATCTATTTCCTAAGCCTACACAGCTCGATCCGTGTTAATCTCCAACCAGATTGCAAAATCCACCCGTCCGCTTTGTAAATTGATAACCTGTCAATTTTAGGAGTCCAGGATATTCAGTGTAATGGCTTCGTTTCATCGGTATTTGTAACTTGCTGTTACTTGCAGGCTTGTTTGCATTTACATGGATTTTTATTATCTGCACTGATTTTATGTATTCTATAATCAATATAATACCAGCTTATGCTTGGCAATTACTTCTACTGAATAGACTAGTGATGTATACAGAAGATACTAAGCATTGACTTAAGGGTTATATATATTATAATCATCCCTTTATCCGTTCACTGCTAAACACAGACATTTTTTGACGCAGTGGAAATCCTTTTCGGACCATACCAGGCCCTTGGGTAGGCACGCTAGTATGTGTGGGGACTCGCATTGGGTGCACTACCCCACTATAACCGCTGCGTGAGCCTTCAGCCGCTTTTTGAGGGACCCGGATCGCAGGCAACGGGAAACCCTCAGCGACAGACTGGTCCCGGCCAGATTCTCCACTATAGGGGGCTGCCCAGCTACGACTTGGCAGTCCCAACTAAACACAGACCTCCATCAATGAACGTCAAGGCGACAAATCCCTTGCCACTCGCATCCAACACGAATCGGCCTGCAGGGAGATCGTGTTCCCTGGTTAATGGTGGTAGTGGGCTGGTCACACTCAGGAGGATGGCCGATGGTCCAATAAGGTTAAAGAATGGCCGCGTTTAGGTAGACGAAGTGTTGATTGAAGACTTGAAATAATAAGTATCTTATGCTATCATCATTATCATCATCAGCCTTTATCCGTCCACTGCTGAACATAGGTCTCCTATGCTATCATAGTTCCTTCAAATATTTCAACGTTATCTGAAATTATATCGTACATGTAAACGAATGTCCAAATCGATATTTACAAATAATCAAGCCACATCAACCTAGTTTTGCTGCTAATATACTAAAGAAACTAAAAGACCTGCCCTTGGCCTCTGCCAGTGATTTATGGTAGTGTTTATTCTGTTTATTTTATATTTAGGCCAAATTTCCCTATCCCAATTCTATTAGGCTGCCCTTCACGTAAAATGACGTAAGGACTTTCTTAGCAACGAACTCTTTTAGTGTAGGGTATCGAATGACAGATGGAGCATGCCGAACACGCGTGTGACGCAAAAGCGAATACAAATTCAAAAGCGAACAAAATCTAATAGACGCTTGGAGTACGACGCTATGTTAATCACTTAAAAGCGCTTTTGAATTTGTATTTTCTTTCAAGCGTCACTCGGGTGTTCGGTATGCTCCATCTGTCTTTATTTATAAATCTGTGTAATTGATGATACATGAGAATTGAATTTTAGTAAGACATTAATGAAATATGTAGTAAAATTTAATTAAAAAATACTATAATGATATAAAGATAGATTAATTGCTTTGCGGATCATTTATTTAATGAAAAGGGTAGGTAACCATTGAAAGATTAATTCGAGAAAGAATCCCTGGGGGACTTTTTGTGTAGGAAATCTTATTTACTCCAAGTGAGTGTTTCTGTATGGTCCAAGTTATGCGATTCAACTATATTTAATAATAATAATAATAATAATATAACTTTATTGCACACACATAGTTTAAAATAATAATAATTTATATATTTTTATCTCTCTATTTGTGCTTAAAATATACTAAAATATTTTTCATATATTTTGTTATGTCTAACATACATATTATTATGATAACACTGTGCAATACAGTAAAAATTACCAATATTATTTTCATATTCAAATATTTTTCAGTGTTCCTCAAGGCTTTGAACTTACTTTATTATTTTATTTTATTTATGTCTTTAGAGCTTGTTTTATGTTATGATCAATTTTTATATGTTGACGTTTCAATCTTCAATAGATGATCTCATCTTACGTGAAACTTACGCAGACACACAAGAACGATGTTTTCTGATCGGCTATAGATATAGATAGATATAGATATAGATTTAAACCTCAATTTGTAATAAAAAATAAAATAAATATACTTTTGATGATTGTTTATTTTTTGGCTACGTAATCATTCTCTTTATTAATTAAAATTCCTTTACATGTTTATAGCTTAGCCGCGAAATTTATTTTATGTGTATAATTAATTCAAAAATTAAAAGTACCTAATAAAAATACCTATCAAATAATTTAAAAAATACATTTAGAATTTTTACATAGGAAGCATAATCTCAATGAAAATAAATTAAGAAATATTTAAAGATCGATTTAATAATTAATGAATACCGTCTATGACGAGCGACGGTGGTCCAGTGGTGGACGGACCCGGCCTCTTATGCGAGGGGTTCCGGGTTCGATTCTGACCCGTCCGTGTGTGCCTTGAAATGGGTTTTTGTAAATTTCTAAGTGCACACGAGAACATCGTTCGCTCACCGGTGAAGGAAAACATCGTGAGGAAACCTGCATACCTGATGAGATTGAAAGTCTCTGAAGGTATGTGAAGTTCACCAACCCGCACTGGGCCAGCGCGATGGACTATTGGCCCATTACCCTCCTCGCCTGATTTCGAGGAAGGAGACCCGTGCCCAGCAGTGGGACATACAAGGGTTGATACTTTACCGTCTATGACTTGGGCCGGATCTCGCGCCCGGCAAATTTAATCGTAATGTCGAGTTGGACATTCGGAGTTGCTTTTTATTGAAGGTGAAATTGAGTGTTTGTTTTATTTATTCCTTTCTAAATTGAAAACTTGCAATTGTCTTGCGTGATTGTTGGTCATAATATTTTATACTCATAAAAGATTTTTCCCAATTCAACTCGCCGTAACATTTCTAGGTATGTCATTTTAATGAAATTTTAGTTAGTTTGAAATATTTGTATGAATTATTTTTGGTCAAATTTTACAAGTATACTTTGTTTAGTGATGTTAATACATGATCAGTATAGTCCATAAGCTTCACAAAGTTTTATAAAAACTATCCGAGATGCCTCCCTATTATTTATCCCTATTATTACGGTCATTCAGGTTATCTACATCATACATTTCTTCATCATATATGTCTGATAAATACCCAGAATAGCACAGCAATTTCATCTAATTACACGAAGACTCCTGACGAAATACAAAGTCATAGCGTTCTCTATAGCCGTAGTCAGGAAAGGATCCGATACAAAATTCCCACAAAGCTTGTTTTGTAATTCACTTTGTTCCAGTCCATCATTTCATCCAAACAACAAAACAAGTAACCTTTTCAGCTGACTGGTGGACATTTTAAACCGAAGTACAACCCGCATCTGTTTAAATACCACCCCTGGGTATATTCCCAAAACAACGTGACTGCGGACGTGTCACCATAAAATTCGTAAAAGTTTACATATACGGCCATGAAACGAGCGTTTTTAGTGCGCCTGATATTCTTTTCATTATATTGTTTAATTTGATGCCAACGCAAGCATTATCCTTATTCTTACCTGACCTCTTTGATGTTGGAGTAGACTTTAGACAGATAGTAATCTATTTATTAAGTTAAACATGTATGTCTAAATCTACCTTTTTTCTTACATGAAATAAATATTTTGTATTTTGGAGAGGAGAGCAATACACGTAGCGTTCACTCACTCAATCTCTCACTAATCTCAATCATTGGCGGAGAAACTCAATATTTTATCCATTATCAATCAAGTAAGATCATTAATGATAATTGGAGATGCTGATTATGTAACAATAAAAATAATTTTATTAATATATGAAACTTTTCTTCCTTACTTAATGAAAACAGCCAATAAACTAAAAATCATCATTATCGAGCCGTATACGGATCAAATCTCACTAAACGCGTCCAAAGTAGAGTGAGCCCTCAGGTCTACTCAATTTTTTATTTATTTAAGAATAGCTGTAGTTCGAATGGTAAGTAAAATATCACAGCTGTCATAACGCCTCGTATTACTGAAATCACAAGCCTTGGTGTATTGACATCGGGCCCTTCCTCGGGGATTTCGGGAACATCTACTCGGCATTTGAATTAAATTGAAACCTCTTAAGGCTTAATTAAAATCAGAACATCAATCTTCATTGGGAATGATTTCGGTTGTGGTCCAGGTGTATACTGAATGGGCAACATTATTTGATGCGAAAAGAGTTTCAAGTATGACCGAAAATGATTGATTGCGTAATAATTATTTTCGATATTTAATTATATTGAAAATTATTATGATCATAATAAACGATAATTATTAAGCAGGATTTAAATGAAGAGTCTTGTGCATGCCAATTACTTCATAATTGTTTGTAATACAATATATTTTATCAGAAAATAGCTATATATTACTTTAATTTATAGCAGTAAATGAATTAGCATTAACAAAATATGTATGTTTGCTAAATGCTACTTTCTTTCGGGATAAAAAAATGTAGTCTATGTTTTAATTAATGAATTGTTAACATTTTGATTTTTAGAAAAATCGTTTAACTGTTTTGCGTTTGCCGCGCCGGTGCCTATTTATATTTTTTAATATTTTATTAATATTTGCATATATTACATAATATACTATTTTCACCGGTGAAGGAAAACATCGTGAGGAAACCTGCATGTCTGATGAGATTGAAAGTCTTTGAAGGTATGTGAAGTTCACCAACCCGCACTGGGCCAGCACATCGGTGAACTATTGGCCCATTACCCTCCTCCCTGATTTCGAGGAGGAGACCCGTGCCCAGCAGTGGGACATAAAGGGTTGATACTTTACTTTTTTTTTAACTATTTTAAGCTTATCACCAATGTATAACAAATTAAGTAAAAGTAAGTTAGTATATAATAATTATGTCATCAATATTTATGATAACATAATTATTATCGCTTCCTCGTTACTCTCACAAATCTTTACAGAAGTTGTATTTTATGAAGCAATACTCGTAATACAGCTTACGTATTATAACATAAACCACAAGTCATCTGCTTTTTCCCGCACTCTTTTAGATTTACAGTGTAACTGGATTATTAATTAGTATTTTTACAGCCTTGGTAATTACAAATCGTTACATAGGTGAGACCTTTGTTTCGCCGACGATATCGTTATATTGGCCGAGTCGCTGGAGGGTTTGCAGGAGATGCTGCACAGTCTAAACGAATCCTCCCGACGGGTGGGCCTTAGGATGAACTTGGACAAGACGAAAGTCATGTTCATGCCCGTGAAGACCTACGGGGCCGAAACGTGGCCTCTTAATTTACGACTGGTCCGCAAGTTTGCCTTAGCTCAACGTGCTATGGAGCGTGCTATGCTGGGTGTTTCTTTGGCAGATAGGATTCGAAACGAAGACCTTCGCCAGAGAACTAAAGTTACCGATATCACGCGAAGAATAAGCACGTTGAAGTGGCAATGGGCTGGTCACGCACTCAGAAGAACGGATGGCCTATGGGCCATTAAGGTTCAAGAGTGGAGGCCGCGTTTAGGTAGACGAAGTGTTGGTCGGCCATTAACCAGATGGGAAGACGATCTCCGTGCAGTGGCAGGTCCGCGTTGGATGCGAGTAGCAAGGGATCGGTCGTCTTGGCGTTCATTGAGGGAGGCCTATGTTCAGCAGTGGATGGATAAAGGCTCATGATGATGATGATGATGATGACATAGGTGAGAAATTTTTAAATCGAAGAAAGAAATAACAGTTTCAAATACCTCAGTTTTATTGTATTAGTTTGTATAATAACGCCAATTCCATGGCCACAACGCTAAAAGTTTAAAAGCGCCACTTGGGATAGGTCACATCACTAGATAACGCGTGAAACACATTAAGCCAGATAGAGTTGGGACACATACAACCTTTCTTTTGCAAACTTTTACATTTTAAATACGAAAAAAATCAAAACCATCAATAGGCATATCTCTAAGCTAGAGATTGGACATTAAGAATTAGAAAAATTATTAATTATTAATTATTTCACATTTTAGACATCTTGCTATTAGATCTAGCTCTAAGTAGTAGACCGGCAATAGGACTTTGGGAAGTGTTGGAGTAAACATTAGGGTCTTTTAGTTTTTTTTTTCTTTAAAGAAAATAAAAGTGTAAACGAAAGAGAATATTATTGCTTGGTTGGCATTTAAGGTTAATACGTAAAAAGCCAAGTTATTATAAGAAGAAATGACACAGAGACAAAGAGAGTTAGGACATACACGGTTTCTTGGGCAAAGTTTTATACATTTCACGCCATTACACTTTGTAACCAACTTCGTTATTACCTGTTGCTAATGTATACTTAGCTTTTAAAATGGGACTTGGAAATGTGAGAATGGTAGGAAGAGATGGGAATGGAACACATATTATTGTCAAGATAACGTCGCATAACGTGCAATAAGGTCGCAAGTTTTGATGTGTTGATAAAGGCAGAAATAGTATATAAATATTACTCTCTCTAAAAAAAGATATTAAATTATATATTAATTAGCAATATCCCGCGAACTATACAGTCGCTACGTGCACGCATATGCATGCATATAGCACCGCCATTTTTTTTTTTATTTTAACGCCGGGAAATGCACTGACGCATACCGCTGGGGAGTGGGTCTCCCCAGGCGGGTATGTGGGACTCGCTGCGCCCGAAAGCTGGTAAATGGACGCAGCTCTACACACTAAAACTCGGCGAGTGCCACCAATGCCGCCTTTGGTGAGGTGCCCCGGATCTACAAGCAACAGGGCACCTCGACGGCTAGCTAGTTCCTCGGGGGACCGACGCCACCTCCACAGAGGGGCTGCATCGCACCACAGAACAACCCCTCCCACTGCACCGTCGGGACAGTACAATGAGGCGAGGTTTCCATCCTCGCCCCTTGCCCCTGCTCTTTTGCCCCCTCTTCTTATAAGAGGGGTACAAAGAGCCCCCTTGGCTCAATTAGCTTCGCCCAAGGCGTTGGGCTCACCCTAGGCTACTGAGCCCCACCGCCTCGACAAGGCTTGAACCATGGTGGGGATATAGCACCGCCCTGCTTAATATATAATTTAATATCTTTTTTTTATGGATTTCCGCAAAGTAACGCCTGATTCTATTAACTATATTACTCTCCCTTCCTCTCTCTCTCTTTTCATTATCGGTAGAGTAATTGCTGATTATTTTTATATTTAACCAGAAAGTTTAATATCGGTTAAGTTATCCTACCCAACAAGAACTTTAAGCGCATCTCTTTCATCTATTTTTACCCCTAAATCAGTGATCTGATTTTGACGCATTTTAAAATCTCAATAATTATCATCAGTTATGATGATGATGATGATCGACGAGATGTGGTGTTGGAGACGCCTACTGCGGATCTCTTGGACAGCAAGAGGACAAGAAAGAGAACTAATGCGTCCATACTTGAAGAGCTGCAAATCAAAAAACGGCTCTCAACAATATGCCAGGACAGGGTTCTGGGCTTTTTCGGTCACATCATGCGTTCTCCAAAACATGATCTGGAAAAGACTTTCATTCTGGGACAGATAGAAGGAAGACGAGCAAGAGGAAGAACACCAGTGAGATGGGCCGATGCCGTTAAGACCAAAGTGGGGAGCAATTTGCACCGAGCAGTTCACTTGGCTCAAGACCGTATTCAGTGGAAGATCATATGTGGTCACGATCCTCAGCAGTGAGGGAACGACGAAGAAGAAGAAGATGATGATGATCAGTCAACGTCATGTATAGGAGAGTACTTAGAAGACTCATGTTGTTTATTTTGGTACATATTTAATCAAACTCACGCGGGAAGCTCACGGCATATGAACACAAAGTGATGCTATTTATCCTTATTAAGAGCAAAAATATGGACCGTGATTAAAGTTTGTTGAAACAGTAGTAACGCTGTATACGATAATTAAGATACTTTAAAAGTTTAAATGACAATCCCCTCGCATAGTGGAACTTGAGCATTAGATGGATATTCTGATTAAGGTTTTTCTTCATCATCATCAGCATCATCAACTTTTTACGAGACAACGTCTAATAACACGATATTATGGGCTAGCATGTACGAATAAATAATAGTTAAAAAAAACTAAAAACACGCTTTTTATAGAAACCCAAACTAAAAAATAGAAAATAAATTTTAATAAATTTAAATTAAGAATAGTGTTAAAAATTTCAATAACTATAAATTAATAATAGTGTAAATAAAAAAAAATTATTTTATTTAAAAAAAAGCGTGGGGTGCTTTTTAAGATATTATCAAAATGATAATCACTCTACTCATATCTGTCAATAAAATATTTATAACTATATTGACACCATGCACCCCACGCTTTTTTTAAAATAAAATATTTTTTTTTATTTACACTATTATTAATTTATAGTTATTGAAATTTTTAACACTATTCTTAATTTAAATTTATTAAAATTTATTTTCTATTTTTTAGTTTGGGTTTCTATAAAAAGCGTGTTTTTAGTTTTTTTTAACTATTATTTATTTTTTACTTTTTGGTAATTATTTATAAATATTATAAATACGGGGAATCAGAGTTCGATTTCGGAGAGGGAGCCTGAGAACCTGAGGCTACCGGAACCAAGGAAGGCCGCAGGCGCGCAGATTACCCACGGAGAGTTACATACTGACATACTGACATACTGACAAACTGACAAACTGACAAACTGACAAACTGACAAACTGACAAACTGACAAACTGACAAACTGACAAACTGACAAACTGACAAACTGACAAACTGACATACAAGTGAAGCTAATAAAAAGCGTGTAAAAAGATGAAGCCACGTAACATTCCGCCAGCGAGAACGCGGCACGAACGAGAGAGTGACACAGAACAAATGATCATGCTCATCACACAAACATTTGTCCCGAGTGGGAATCGAACCCACGTTCTTCTGGCTTAGTACTCAAAGTCAACCACTAAGAAGGAGGCTAAGAGAGGAGGTCGCTAATGAGGCCTCCTCCCGTGGACGACGAACAGGCGTGCGTTAATGTGCTAATACTACTTAATGCGCTTCCAGTAATATTCCGTGCTCGGGTCGGTTTGGGCAACCTTGGTAGCGGATGGGAAATCTCACTATTTGGAGAGTCTGATCTTGCCGGAGACAGGCTGTCTCTGAGGTGATCCTGTTGCCTGCCGATCTGGGACCCTCACAAAACGACTGAAGGCGCTCACAGTGGTTTTAGTGGGGTATGCACCAATGTATCCCAAATGTAAGTCTACACGCTAGTGTACGTAATAATATACATATGACATGTCTTGCATATATTTTGTACATCGGTATTAATCTCAACCTATATATAAAATGAAACTCAAGCAACGACCAAAAAGCTTGAAATCGAAGTTAATCGCACCAATTATTTCGTGCTAAAACAGAAATCGAAAACATGTAAATTCCATCTGGACGGCTGCCAACCACAGGCCACTTTTAGGCATCGCCGTCAATTTGACACTTTTTTGGCCCTTCCAAGTCCCACGCGATTTATTTCAGGGCTCGTGACACTTTTATAGTTGCTCTTCTACATTTTAGTGTTGATCTTGGGGAATATATCATCATCACCATCAGCCAGCGAAAAAGTATTTGTAAATACTGTTGAGCTTTGGCGCAGCATACATAATATGGCAGAGTACGGAAACTACGAAACGCTCGAAAAGGTACAGACTACAGTCGTACAAACATCTGCTTCGCAAGCTATCGAAGCGAACCTCGCAGTGCTGTGTGCCATTTGTGTGTGTGTGTGTGTGTGTGTGTGTGTGTGTGTCATTTGGAGCGTTTTTTCGTAGTTTCCATAATGGTTGTATACTAATACTATGGCATGGGAAGCCCTTTTTTCTGACACAATTATTATGTTTAGCTTTCCCATCTTAGGGAATGTATATTGTGTCTGAATTTTCAAGCCCTAAGCACGTATGGAAGGCTAATTAAGGTAGTTGGAATTTATATCGTCGTAATCCTTATTATCATTACAGAAAAGGGTAATTTGGCGTAGTTTAGAATTTCAATCAACATAATATTCCGCATTAATATTATCAGCCTTTGTCTACCTTAGGTGCCCACAATGAGCCTCCTTCAAAGATCAACTAAAACAAAATAATTTAATAAAAAATCTGTTTAGATATTGTTTTAGATGTTATTTATCATAATATTACAATTTCCCCCGTTTACAGGAAAACCAAATTTTAAACATGTTCTTCCACTTCTGCTTGTACGTTACCGGTGGCCCATTGGAGGAAGGGGGATAGGGTAAATGAGGACAATGCTTTTGTATAAACTCTGGTTGTGCGGATTTTTATGTGCGTTGGTAGTCACCTCACACAGGCGACAACCGAACACAATCGCCTCCTTATGACGTAAAAAAGTAGTAATTGAATACTGTGGTATAAAATTTGGTTCTAAAAGCAGGAATTTTATTAAAAACTAGCCATGAATACCTGCTTTGCTAGATCATTCTTATTCTGTATACATACAGCTTTCTAGAACATTCCAGAAGTTTCCTGAATAATCCAGACCATTTTAGATCAATAATAGTCCCACATTTTCAAAGTTAACATCTTTCAACCCCCGTATCTTTTACACCCTTATAATTATCGACTTGAACCTTATACCTATTGCCTCATACAAACATTTTTCGTCTGCAACGCGTAGTTTTGGCTGCAAAGTGATATATAGGGTAAGTGATAATACACACACATCCAAGATTATATATATATATATATATATATATATATATATATATAAAGATGTCTATGGATAGACTAGATTATAATGTGTAATAGAAACGAGCGACTAACATACCTCAGAGGAGTTTACTGGGATACCCTTGAGGGCTTTGTTACCTATCGGCTGCAAGGAGGTGTTGAATATTGTATGCGTTGTAAGGAGAGAAAGGCCTTGAGTCATTATCAAAATATAGGTAAAGTTTTGACTGTGTCTACATCTATCTAGGATACATTTTTAGAAAACTTTTTTTTATCCGTGTTTTGAGGCATCGATGAAATATGATTATACGATTCGAACGAGCCTGGTTCGAATCTCCAGTCCGAATTTTTTTTCAAGATCATTTTTTTTTAAGAAAAATTTTATCGTATTTTATCACTTAGGGTACCGAGCAAATGCTCGGTCAGCCAGGTACTTAATATTATAACGAGAAAAGATTTGATTGTTTGTTTGTATTGAATAGGCTAAGAAACTACTTCAACGATTTGGAAAATTATTTTACTGTTGGGAAGCTACACTGTGAACATGTAGGTGAACGCGCGCATATTAACACATATCGCTAAAGTTACCGATATTACGCGAAGAATAAGCACCCTGAAGTGGCAATGGGGAAAATCACGCACTCAGAAGAACCAAGAAAGGCCAAGTGTTCAAGACTGGAGGCCGCATTTAGGTAGACGAAGTGTTGGTCGGCCATTAACCAGGTGGGAAAACAATCTCCGTGCAGTGGCAGGTCCGTGTTGGATGCGAGTGGTAGGGGATCGGTCGTCTTGGCTTTCGTTGAAGAAGGCCTATGTTCAGCGGTGGACAATTAAAGGCTGATGATGATGATGATGATGAACACAAATCGCTTACATCTGCTAGGGGTCCCGTGATGGTCAAATTCTTTTATTGTAATTGTGAGGCAGCTCAAACCTTTGGGAGCAGTCAAAATATGGGAAGGTCTTGGGCCGCGAGATAAACATGTTGTGGACCCTTGGCCACTTTGTTCCGCCCGATATTTGCATAAAGGGATTTTGATCCCTTAACATACTCCAAATTTAAAATTAGAACATGTTTTTGAAATACGGTCGTATCTAGTAATGTTTGGTTGAACACTGAAAATAGCAGCCGTATTCAAAAGTCTGAAACTCCACATCACGGCGAAGTCCAGAAATCCACAAAGCGGTTTCCCAGTCATTCTCTGCATCATAACTACCACGTCAACCTCGCCTCTTGCATTATTTGCCAACCAATTTGATAGAACCTTCAAGAAACAATCATGATCATTTCAGAACGGCGACGCACCAGAAAAGCTTCCGCTGTAATACATCAATTTCGGTAGCTGTGCTCGCTGCGACATAATATACAACACCTAATATCATAACAAGTGGGTTCATGCCTGACTGAGCGTACTATCTAGCTCTGTCGGACATCTGCCTTTCACCTCCCACACTTGCTAGGTTAATTTGACATTCCACTTTATATATAAAACAATACAAGCCTTCTCAAAAAGTGAACTTTAATCTTACAATAACTATCTTTTTACAACTACAAGAGTTCATATCAGATTGTCAAAAGTTCTGAACCAGTTGCATTTGGTGTATAGCACGTGTGATCTATATAATAAACATCCATGACCCAGGAATACAGAAAACATTTTGTGCCCTGGCGATATTCGAACCCGCTAACTCCAGCTTGAGCGTCAACGCTTAACCATACAACCTCAGATGTAATAATATGGATATAATAATATTATAAATAAGTCTATATAATTAATAAGTATTTTCGTGTGAATTACTTTGAATCATATTTAATTCTTTTTAGTTGTACCATTATTTAAAAATACGTTAGTGTAAAGAAAATTACCTAAAAATACATACAAGGGAATTGAGAACCTCATCTTGTTCTTTCTTTCTAAAGTCGGTTAATTCAATAGCCCCCAAACCAATATAGGTTATATCGTTTTACCACTAATCCTTTATGTCTGACTTTGTGTGAACTTATTACAAATTAGAGTATAATATCAACTTCGAAATGAATACAAAATAGCGCGATAAATATTTAACGATAGCTTCGTATAAAAGCTAATTTATTTTCTCAGATTTCACTTCGCGACACCTGAAAATATATTCAATGAAATTACCATGAAATTGGATCGGTAGCCCTAGCGTTCATTAAAGGAGGCCTGAGTTCAGCGGTGAATAGAAAAGGGCTGATGATGATAATGATCGGATTAGTGATATAGATTAAAGCTTTTCAAAAGTTGAACTAAATAAAGTTCGACGGAGCTTTGTCAAATGGATCAAATCACTTTCTTCGAATTAAATATATTGGTATTGAAAAGATATTTTAAATTAAAATTTATATTTGCTATTTACTCAACAAAATTTATTAACACTTATGTATTTAAAGTATACGATACTTTTAAATCTGCTGTTAACCTGATCATTAAATTCATTACACTTTATTTGCACTTATATATTAAGATACATTTTATTCGTATGATAGACGAGGATAATGGCAGAAGATCCACCAGGTAAGCGGTCAACGTAACCCATGAACAACATTTAGAGTTCAGACGGGAGTAGCCCAATGTTTTATTGTCGTTTATCCCGACTATGAATATGGTTCATACTTTTCCAAATAACAGGAAAGATGATTCATGATGATGGTGATGATGATGATGATGGTAGTGAACAAATACGGACAAACGCGTAACAAACATGCTATCGAACGGTATAAATATTTACCGTAATAGTTTTTGGCGTGACGTTAATAAATCAGTTGGTTGTCAGATACGTGTGCTTATAACACTTATAAATCGAAGAACAGCGGGCGCACGCACGTAAAAGCATGACTCATGATCACGTTCCGCTCGAGCTAAGTGTGCAAGCGATGCCCGGAACAAGCGATATATAGACACGATCAGCCTTAGCGGACGGTTAGTGATTATTACGTTGTCACATTGAATCGTCGTACGTAAACCGACCATTTTACCGGCAGTTATTTTTGTGGCTCAAACATTAAAGAGGTTTTATTATACCTTTAATAAAAAGCACGTTTTCATCATGAGCCAGTATTATCCTACCGATAATATTATAAGCCAGCTCCTCTCCCTCAAGTCACGTTCCTCATCAGTGACCTTTTGACGTTTATGATGCTCTTATTTTGCCTACCCGAAGTGCATAATCGTTGTCTAAAACAGTTAATCCATGGACTTGAAGGTCCTCTTTTGTTGTATTTATTGTTTTTATTTGGAATAAACTAAGCACTTCTTTTTGCCTTCAGCGTTTTTGACTTTTTTGTGACAGCAATATAAATGCCTGATATTAAATATAGTACTAAAAATTCACTGCCACATGCTTTATAAGCCATATTAGTAGAAGATAATTAAATCACATGCGAAAGATTTATTTAAAATTTAAGTTAGAACAAAATGTAATTATATAAAGTACAAAAACGAAATACAGATAATAATATAATTGTTTAAGATGGGATATTAACAGTCTCTCTCACCTTATATTTTAATATTTAATAATGTGAAAAAAATAAAAGAAATTAGAATATATGGCATCCCGAAATAAAAGCAAGTAACGTAGTAGAATGTTGGATATTATTATATATAATATAAAGTATGTAGATGAGGATATATTTTATGTTTTAAACAAAGACATATTATATCAAAACTCCTTACAAGTTACACCAAATCCATATAATAACAGCATACCACGAGCTGTACATTGCGTCGCCAATAATCAATTTAAAAAAAATGCCATTTTGATTTAATTTTATAGGCACTACCTTATACTTCTATTAGCTACCACTTAAAAGATAAATAGATGTAAAACAAATGTTTATTTTCAATAAAGATGAGCATATTAAGCTGGAATCTAGCCTAGAGCCAAAATTTAATAAGGCGTATGTGGCGTCGACAGGATGACGTCTAACCAGAACTAATTAATGAAAATCTCCCTTTACACAAAATCTGCTTATGTTTTGATAGTCGTGATTAAATTCCGCATCACCATGCGGTCTGACGAAGTTCGCTTTATATAATATGTTGTGCTTTGTAATGTACGTAATATGTTAGACTAACGATAGTTTTAAAATGTCGGTAGTACTGATATATTTATAGTTATCACACAGTTGGTAGATTTTTAAATTAGTCGATTGAGACGAAGTCACTTGATGGAGACCAATTTCCCGCTAATATGGCCATATACCTCTACTCATTAAAGTTGTCTTGCTTCAGTTAGAAAAGTAGAATATAATGCTAGTAAAACTAAATCGATTTGTCTTTATATTGTTAAAAATTAGAAGTGATGAATCTGTAAGTCTACACTCAAATCAAATCAAATCAAATAATATTTATTTCGTAGGCAAATTACATAGCACTTGAAACATGTCAAATTTTTTTTATAAGCTAATGCTAGATTCGCAAAGTAGCAGTTTTCCTCAGAGAAGAATCTAGCAAGAAACTCTGTAGGATTGCTCTTTTTAAAATATAGTTTTACAATTTTTGTAAATACATCAAAATAACAACATACTAATATACATATAAATAATAACAACATGCTAGTTACATAAATTAATTCACATTTGCCTAAAATAAATAAGACTCACGGAGCAAAGGTCAATTTATAATTTTCTTGCGCAACATTATAATGAATTCTTCTGCAATAATTTGACTTTACAATATGTCAGTATGTTCTCTTATACCACTTCAAGCTCTTGAGCTGAAGGGTAAGTAGTATTTTTTAAAATATAGAGTGTGGACCTACTACACTTTATATTTTAAAAATACTAGCATATGCTATGAAGCATAAGTGTAATGACACAGTCTAATAATTGTGAAGTGTAGCACACGTAGCACTGGTAACACGGTTGGCACATAGCATCGTATTGAAATGTAGCACTCGTAGCACTGGTAACACGGTTGGCACATAGCATCGTATTGAAATGTAGCACTCGTAGCACTGGTAGTGTGATTGGTACTATAGTGTGGCTACACGTCAAAATCTGATTATATAGCACTCGTGGAACTGGTAACACGGTTGGCACATAGCATCGTATTGAAGTGTAGCACTCGTAGCACCGGTAACACGGTTGGCACATAGCATCATATTGTAGTGTAGCATTCGTAGCACTGGTAGTGCGATTGGTACTGTAGCGTGGCTATACGTCACAATCTCATTATATAGCATCCGTAGCATTGGTAACGCGGTTGACACATAGCTTGATTAATTGTGTAGCACTCGTAGCATGTTTAGAACATATCATAGCAGAAACGTAGCATATTTTTATACCTTTAATCGTTCGGTAGGTAGGTGAGCAGATGGCTCACTTAGAAACTATTATATTTTCTTTTTTAAAATTATTCAAAGCATATTTGGTATACAATTAGGAGCTAATTATTATTGTCGCATGAAACATTTAATACAGTACCTTTGCTAGATATACGACTGACAGGAAGCCTATTTGCGTTTATTAAAAGTACCAACTAGGAAACTAACTGAAAAAATGTTAGGCATCATATCAACGCAAGACTAGTAAAATAAAAAAAAAATAAAAAAAAGCTATGGTATATAGTACAATTTATATTTTTTTGTGAAGTCCAATAAATTTTTACTCTTATTTTGCCTGGCATCTCACTGTTGTGTTTTTTAGTATTATAGGCAAAATACATGAATATAATCAAATATATATTAAACAACTTATAATTTATTAATGTTAAAGTTAATGTTTTGTTAGTTAAGGTTTTTGCAAAGCGGACACACTTTTACACACACAATTGGACACACAATAGGTTGATGTTATATTTCTGTGAGATGTGTTATTTTTTATGATAGGTCAGTCTTATTTTATTGTGCTCTTTGTGATACACTTCAATTTAAAAAAAAGACGTGTGGCACTCGGGGACTGCCGCGGTAATGCTATTGCATAGCATTTTGTATCAACTTATGCAATTATAATTATTTATTTATTTTAATTATTAATGCAGTATTTCTTTTTCTTTGATATTAATTCAAGTTACACTTTTTGAGCGTGGTGACCGATAAGAAAACATTTTTTTTTCCTTTATTAAATAAATAAAAAAATATAAATATTTTAAACAATATTAACTAATATTGTTTAAAATATTTTTATTATTTTACAATACATGTGTTATATTTTATTGTTATTCGTGCGAGCTTCGTAGTGTCGTACAATACGTCTAGTTGCAAGCACACAAACACCGTGTCGAAGACTGCCGAAAAGAAACGACGTTAGACGATGCATGGCCTTCAAGCCACACCTCCGTGCCCGTCGGAGTGGGGAGCGTTAGGTTTTTTTTTTCGTTACGGAATTTCTGGACTCGGTCCCCGCGCTCAAGGCCCGCGATAGAAGCTATGCAATAGCTTAAAAACTACTTTTCAGGCCCTATACATTATGTTTTTCCTTTTACTTCTTATAAAAGCGTTGCGTTGCGTTCTTATAAAAGCGTGTAACAAAACCAAAAGGTTTAAATACGTACAACAATTGCTTTCGTAGATTTCAGCTTTATGTATCTTTATTCTTCTAAAGTAGGTTTCAAAATGGGTCTCACTGAAGCTTTTAATACATGAATTTAATAACCCTGTATTCATATTACAGGTATGCGGTTCGTGTCTGGAATGAATTAATGTTACATCACAACTCATGCGTTCCTGGTAGTCCTTTGTGGCATCGCCTTTCTGTGTTACGAAAACTGGCCGCACTGCAATCACATCCCGGCTGCATGCTTAATTCTCTCGTCAAACAGCATTGCTGTGTTTCCGAGAGAAGGACAGGTAGTGAATACTGGCAAAAATAATTAGCATCATGTCTTAGGATGGGCAAAACATGAAATAGTTTCCAGGGCTAGTCTTGGGTTAATTTGTGTTGATGGGCGACGTTAACCACTTAGCATCATGTGGCTAGTCTGACCAAACGCCTTTCCAAATAACATAAAAATAGAAAAGAAAAACACCTGATGGTGGTTATTATTATTATTATGTTACATTAAAACTAGTTTATTATATCCTGAAATCATTGAACAATGTATGGGATAGAGGTAGAGTAGAGAGATAAAATTCGAAAGTGATCAGTGATTTTTCAGTATAATAGCAATTCAACCAACCAGTGACCTGTGTGTATAGCCTTTGTTGGATGATTGGCCGATGGAATGCATCGGTCAATCATCCAACAACGACTCGGCCAATCAGAGTGCGCAGCATCGCAGCACCAATTTAGCGGTATTTGAATGGTAACCCAAGGAAACATATTCACAGCTACCATTGATAAACAAATTCATAAAGATTTACAAAATAATGTGTTATTTCGAAATATAAGAGGGTTTTAAAAATAAGTAACGTTTTTGATATTATTATTATTTATTCAAACAATACTCCGACTTCTCCGGGAGATTTGATGCTCATCTGAAGATTATTCCAGAATGTCTAAGTAAGATACTAATTAAAACGGGCTTAGCGTCACAAGCTATTTTAGAGTGGGTAGATCTTTAGCTTATACCTAGGCTATAAATACATTTTAATTAAAAACAAAAGGTTTAGCTTGAGATATTTTAAGTTTATTTTATAGAATTTTATATTTCGGATTTATAAGAAAAGTTTGTTTGTTTTCTCTGAATCGCCTGATTTATTGTGATTAAATTATAAAAGTTCCCTAGGTGAATATTTGTGATTGATGAAAAAATATTGAAACGAGTAAAGTATTAACCTATATATTATGCCCCACTGCTGGGCACGGATCACATCGAAATCAAAGGAAAAGGGTGTTTGGCTATATTCACCTTGGTTGGTGAACTTTACATACCTTCAAAGATTATCAATCTCATAGGCATGCAGGTTTCCTCACGGTCCTCCTTCCTCACTTCCTTCACCAGTGGCCGAACCATGTTATCATATTCAGGGGCACTTAGAAATCCACTCATGAGGCATCTCTACTTATTTTTATTTAGTAGGTACATTTAAATTGGACTGCCGGTAGCTAGGAGAGAAATAAGGAAGTATAAAATTATGGCAGCTCTTTAAACATCAAAGCAGATTTAACATGTAAATTCAAAAGCATTGAATGACGTCATAATTCAGGGAATTCATGTGTCGTTGCAATTTAACATATTATTATGATTGTAAATTATTCAAAACTAGGTGTTTTCATATGGCTTTCCTAGTGATGGGTCAACGAAATGTAATATGTCTATTAATCCAAGTAAGAGGGGTTAGTGATTTCAAACAAACAAGCGCATTATTTTCTTATATCTTATACGAATATAATATAAGCTGAAGAGTTTGTTTTTTTGAACACGCTAATCTCATTAACCACTGGTAGGATTTAAATAATTCTTTCAGTGTTAGATAGCCCATTTATCGAGCAAGGCTAAGGGTTATATGACCCTGTTGTGATCCCGTTGCAAATCTTAGATAAAGCAGGTGAATCTGGGGGCAACAGCTTGTTAAAATACTCCACCTCAACTCGACTAAATGTTGAAGGTATTATCGATTTAATTCAATATAATAAAATGTTCTCAGTCAACTTTTAAGATCGATATTTATCGAATATTTCCTACAATTATTACTAACTAGCCGCGCCCCGCGGTTTCACCGGCGTTCTTCCCATTCCCGTGGGAATACGGGGATGAATTATAGCCTATGTGTTATTCTGATGTATAAGCTATGTCTTTGTAAAGTTTCATAAAAATCCATTCATTTATTTTTACGTGAAAGAGTAACAAATATTAATACTCACAAACTTTCACGTTTATAATATTAAGTCAGATTCGCACTTTCGGTACATACGATATGTGAGGAGATAAAAGTGTTTTAAAAGTACGCTTTTAGGTCCAAACAGCCAAAATCGGCGTTAACGCTCTTATCGCTTCGTGTGACATCTTCGTGTAACATTGTGTGACATCGTGTAACATCGTAGTTTGATTTTACTCCCATATGTTCTAATACCAGTCCAGTGGTGGATGGACTCGGCCTCTTATGCGAGAGGTCAGAGTTCGATCCTGACCCCCCCCCCCCGTGTGCCTTGAAATGGGTTTTTCTAATTTCTAAGTGCACCCCAAACACGAGACCATCGCTCACTCATCGAAGAAGGAAAATATCGTGAGGAAACCTGCATTCCTGATAAGATTGAAAGTCTTTGAAGGTATGTGAAGTTCAACAACTCGCACTGGGCCAGCGCGGTGAACTATTGGCCCATTACCCTCCTCGCCTGATTTCGAGGAGGAGACCCGTGCCCAGTAGTGGGACATAAAGGGTTGATACTTTTTTTATGTTCTAATACCACGGTCTAATATATGAAAACCTCTCTTAAGCAATACACTCCAAAAGCTTATTATTCCCGAATTATTATTTGTCATCCAAAATGATATCCTGACTTCCAAAGCCGTATCTTGTGTTCAAACAAAACTCTCAGATTTATACATTATAGATAAAGGTCACGTGGTGTATAAAAGCTAATCTTACGCTTGTCTCTCACTGTCACATAATATATCTGAAACCCGTTCATATTTTCAATACAAAGCGAATTCATATGCACGGTCTGCCGCCGACGTTCAGTGTATTGACTATTTCAGAACAAATGTTTTAGAATTGGAGATATCGTACTCCTTGTTACGTATTCAACACGAATCTCAATATTAGCTAGACATTTTATTTTTATACAATAGACAAAAGATAATACCTTTTATTTAAGAATATATTTAATACTTGTAAATCGATAATAATTAGATAGTTATGTTTGTACTATAAGAGGGTTGAGAATGACATAAAACGTATATTTATATGTTTAGCAAAGCACATAATGCATTAATGTGTGAATCTCCTCAAAACCAGGGCCGTCTCAGCATTTATTATATTATAAGTCATTCAAAACACCATATAAAAATTGCACTTGTGAATAAAAAGTATGATTTATGAAAATATGAGCACAAACCACTGCGCTACCTGGCTATATGATGAACGTAGCTTTAAAAGTAGAAAGTAGTGTAGCATCGAGCAGCAAGATAGACAACTTTGTTCAAAATATAACGATACATTTCTCGTAGTTTAGGAGTCTGTCTCGTAAGACAGGAGTTCATCAAGAATCATCATCATCATCATCAGCCTTTATCCATCCACTGCTAAACATAGGCCTCCAATAAACGCCAAGACGACCGATCCCTTACCACTCGCATCCAACGCGGGCTGGCCACCGCACGAAGAACGTCTACCCACCTGATTATTCACCGACCAACTTCACTACTCTTTGTCTACCTAAACGCGGCCCCCACTATAACAGGTTCGTAACAAATGCCTGAATATAATTTTTAAACTTAACTAAATATACCATAAATATGCTACATAATATATCGTTAGAACAGTTTAGTAAAAATAACCGTTTTAGTTTTAGAAATGACCAATGTTAAATAGACCAAGAGTCACTACTAATCGGCTAGCTACAAAAAAAACATTAAAAGACAAGAAAAGAAAGAAGATGATAGGTTCTTATTGGCAAAGGGTGAACCTATAGGGCTTCCATGCAGTCATTTCGAAGAAGTGAACCTTAAAAACATAATAATATGTCAACAACAGTAAATCCACTCAGCAACCGTGCCAACCCGCAGAATTGCCAATTATGAGTTACAATAAACGGATATGATAGCTATAATGTACTACTCCCACGGGGTCTGTTCGACCCCGTAATAAAAACCCAAATGCATATTTATTTACGTTTATTCCCCGCCATTAAGAATTTGACATTCAATGACAATTTTATTAATTACATAATTACATATTATTTAAGCGAACGTTACACGATCAGTATTTAACAATATTATTTTTGACATATCTGAATTCATAACGGTTTTTCTCTAAAACCCGTTTTCAAGAAGCGTAATTGGCTAAGTAATGAAACATTACTATGCAAAAAACTCACGGTATATGCGCTCTTTGTGTCAATAGTTTGGGTTTGACAGACGCACAGTGGCGGATTGCAGTTAAGCATTGTCTATGAATTGTTTTTAATGATCCTATGCTTTCGGGAGTACTGTGACACCTCATAGTATTCTTTGTGAATTGTGTTAGTCAAATTCACTTGTGTATTAGTTATACAGTGGTAATTTAAAAATCGTAATCACTAAAAGGAGTTACTAAACAGTTTTAATAATATTGCAGTAACATAAACCATTTTCTGTCTGCACTCCCTTTACGAATGACTAGACAAATAAAGAAACTTTACTAATATTATAGTTGTTTGATGACAACGATAGTTTTGTCTGCAAAGTTTACGACAGCTTATGCCATTATTAAATGACAATCTCGACTCGGATCAGATGAATCGACTCATGTATTTTGAAAGGGCGACACTAGTTTTGTCTGGCTCGCTAAGTTCATTTGTCGATTGTTCATTTGTAAGTTGTTTGATGACAGAATGTATTGAATTTATGTATAGTTTTGTTTAAAACAAGATGAAAAATTATTGATTCATATATATTTAAGTTAAATACGTCTTATGGGTTATAACGAAATGGGTAAAAATTTATATCTTCCCTACTCTCTCTCTACTCATTTTTTACTAATTAAAAAAAATTACAAATATAAAAAAAGTATCGCGTATTTGTGTCTTTTACTATTTTGATAGTGACAGCTTAGCTCTATTCCCAATTTTGAATATCTCTCGAGTATCATTCAAACATTCATCGTGTAACGTCCGCTTTACAAATCGTAACATACAAACTAATAAACACATGTATCACAGAACAATTTAATCGTGCTAGAAATTGACCATACGCATTAATGGTGGACGACCATATAATATACAAATAAACAACGAAAAATAACTTTTAAGATAAATTGTTTAGTTTTTATTTGATTACAAGAATAAAAAATTAACTAATTTATTAACCAAGCAAACAACCCATTTCCATGGAGACGGTCTTTATTCTGGAACTTTTCGTGCACGAATCCGACTCGCACTTGGCTGGTTTTTTATTCTAGTAATCAAATATTGCCCAATTTTTATCTTACAAATAAAAAATAGAAGTAATGATAATATTCCATAGCTTAGACACATTGACTCTTACAGTAATTATATACATTTATATAGCAAATTATATTAGTGTTAGGATTTAGATTTTGGCACACAGTTTGTATTTATCTCGATTCATGTATACTTGTGTATTATTCTAGACTTCTTTGAGATTTGGGCTGTCATTTTTTTCGAATTTCTCAAAGATTCGTAAGGCCCCTTACACACGAGCGCTTTTTTACCGAACACTTTTTTTACTTTAAAAAAAGCGCTAGAATGGGACAAAATAATATAGGGTATCAATTGTATCTGCTTACATGAAAGCGTTTTTAAAGCGCTGCGCTTTTATTTTAATTGATTGGTAAATCGATTTGATAATTACTAACTTTCGCTGCGTTTAGTATTTTATTATGTTGTCATTGCGTATGATAACTACACGTTAGTTTACTCGAATAGAACTCGATACATTTTCGTTGCAGGCCGAAAAAAGGAAATATGCCCCAATCTAAATTAATGCATGAGGGCTTGGAGTATGTACACACGACGACTGATCAAGCTAAAATTCCGTTTATGGGGATCTCTTATTGCACAGAAAATATATACAAAGCGAGGCCAAGTTATACTGGACTTGTCAAGCTTGATGTGGCGGCGTGTGTACTTATTTCGTATTACTCTGTACATATACATATAGTTGCACATGGTGTTGCTCATTCAAGCAATATGAATACCTTTATCAATCATGAATCGACATACCCACAAGTCTAAGAATATTTAAATGTAGATAATAAAATAGAACCTTATCGATTACAGCGAATACAAAAGAATGCAACTAAATATTTAGGCCTATACTTACACTAACAGATCAAGACAACAAACCTTTATATATTTATTTAAACATGTACACATCTTTTTAATTTTGTCAATTAATACCCACCGCAACATATGTAAATCCAATCACAAATGTGTAATAAAACATAGAAATTCAGTGCTTCCTATAATTATAATATAGATTTTTTTTAATATTAATAATTTGTGACAATACCGATATATTATCCACTCACTTATTTTGTCACCACTGAGATTTCAAACAATACCTCAACCCCAACCAATGAGATTTGACAAGAAAGAAATTAATCAGGAAGCTTCTAAATGTATTAATATTATGATTTTAGACTAATTTGATAACGTTAGACAGGACCTTCAAGAAAAAAATTGCAGATACTGATTTTAGAATATCAAATGTTAATTTTGAAGATAAAGCAAAACCAACTTCAAACTATACTTATTATGTAAAAGGTACATACTTATTTTGGTTTTTGTGATTTTTTTTGAATGCTGAGCAATAATTATCATACAATTCATATAATCGTCTCTGAAACATCAACTGCCTTACCAAAAAAATACATTCATAATTGCCGGAGTAATCGCGTTGGAAACATGCTTTCGAATTAAAAACCTTCTCCTATTTCAAGTTGGTTAAATAATCTACAGAATAATTTTAATGCTTTTACAATACTTTTTACGCAAACGGATTAGACCAGATGCTAGTAGTGCAAGGCCTTACCTACTTAAGTACTCGAATCTTTGGCAGTGTGTAATAAAGCTATGGTAAGCAAAGTAAGTCGACTACGTGAATTAAATTTTAGTATGATATTATTCATCGTGCATTTTAATGAACTAGGATAGGATACCACGATTAGTAAAAATCTCAGATTCTAATTCCAAAGAAGTGTCCTTTTTTAGTTACTTATTCCACAACTTTATGTATTAATACCTACTTCGAAATTTTCAGAAACGATGGTAACGCTACTTATCTAGCGAATTGGGATAAGCCGTGCTATTTACTTGAGTACTTTATTTTATATAATATATTTAATTCTTTCGCCGCTAATGCCACATACGCGTTTTTGTTCATTAATCTTTTGTCTCTTTGTTTGCTCAAGAAATTAAATTAAGCTATCTCAATAAGCTTTGTAAAATGAGCGAAGCGAGCTGCGAGCGTGGAAATAATTTTCAGATGCCTCGTCTTTATTAAACTTTATAATATTTATAAAGTTATATAATATTGTTTTAAACCAACGCGATCACTATATTATTATTTAGATATATTCATTCGGGTGCTTACCTCATTTTTCATTTTAACTAATTATAGAATTGGTTTGCTAAGACTAACGATAAACCGCAAATTATCAAAATGTAAGTATAAATTAAATGATTTATCTTTAATACAATGTGTGATGATAAAAGTAGGATGAAATTTTATGATTTATAACAATTTCCAACTTTTTCTAGAATCCTTTTGTCCCTAGAATGTTCAGATCTTTACATACAGTGAGTGGATCAATCTACCTAAGCCTATCTTTACATCTTATTCGACCATGTCGATTATACTCTTGTCAAGGCACTGTATTTAGAAAATATGTGTAGGGAAATACAAGTCAATACACCCATCATGGCCGCTTCGCTGATGCTGGATCCTGGAACAAGCACTGACGTTAACAGGTTTAATGCATCACCAGCCCATGTTTATCTGATAAATTAATACATATAAACAACTGCTAACTGATATTTATGCGATTTTCATGATAATGAAGCAACTTTTAGGGATTGTATTGCAGCTCTTAAGAATTTTACATGCCCGACGTTTTGGATACTTTACAGTGACCATGGTCACGGGAGGAGCCACACAGCAAAGCTGTTTCGTGGGAGACAAGCTAGATGATGGTACCTCTGCAGCTGGGAGAGCGGCACAGCGCATCCCTCCCCAGTTGAAGCGTTAAATTATAAAATTTCCTTGAGATCGAAAATATTTTTAAGTACTTAAAATTAACGTGCAAAGTATACTAATCATTTTCGTTATAAAAAACCGAAATAATTATCCTAATAAAGGTTCATAGCAGAACTATATTACATCCTAAATGTAGTGTATAATTCCAAAACGGCAGCGAGATATCTAATTGGAAACTTCAATTGGATTCAATCGTCTTGACTCTGGATTATACAAACGTTGCCAGTTAGATATTAATATTAGACAACAAACTACACCAGATCTTAGATAACTTGTATAAGTTTCGGAGTTGAAATATGCTAAAATTTAACAGTTGAATTAAACCGGCTAGTAAAATAATCATTAACGTCGTTAAGGTTAGTTAATTAAGAACTAAATGTACTTAAGAATTTTCTAGTGAAATTAGATTTCACGCAAAAAAATCAATGAGACCGCGGAGTCTTAGTATTCGGGGTGCTTATTTCATTTGCCTTTGGGTAAGGATCCCTAAAAACGAAACATTTGAGCAATTGCAATATTTTTAGCTCTGCTCGAACTCAAATCATTACGCAAGTGAATTCCGAAATTAATTTTGCAGTCTATTAAACATTCATCGGACTTACTATACCTAGTAGTATTTTACGAGTGTCATTACCTGATGCAGTGAACATGGACAGATGCGGCGATCGCGCCAGCATGATGGTGGCGTTAGTGGACCTGGTGTAGGGCGGCCGCGACGGCTGGGTGGCCTCGCAGCGCGCGGTGATGAAACCCTTAGCGGTGGCCACCCGAAACCTTATAGGCCTCCAGCTGGACCGAAGACCGAATTCATCGGCCGAAGACACCTCAGTGTTGTCGTTCATCCACGGTTCAGTCTGTGGATTTGTAACTTGTATCACCATCTGTCCAGACCTTTTCTAACTATTTGGGTCAAATTTCAATTTCCGGGGCCACTTCTAGCCTAACCGGTTTCAACTGAATTGTTTTAAATGGGGGCCTATCTGAACTCCACAACCCAGTAACTGGGTGATACGGCGACCCCTGGGGAGACTGGTCGACCCGTAACGACTGTCAAAGGTCCATGAATGACAGCCGGGACCAACGGCTTAACGTGCTTTCCGAGGCACGGAGGAGTCTCGGTATGATATGGTCACCCATCCACACGATTCGCGATTTAGATCAAAAGTTATATATTATATTAGTCTATGAAATTTAACGATAATAATACTCATGTATTGTTAATAATACATAATATGGTTTTTATTAGTGAGGTTAATAGAATTTAAAATGTATAAAACCTTTTCTGGTCTTCCGTCAATATACCAGACAATGTTCGCCGGCGGCATCGCAGGCTTTGTGGAGCAATTCAACAGCACGTCCTCGTTGAGTTGAACGCTGCCAGATATACCGGTGATGATTGGGTCTTCCTTCAACGTCACTGTTGATTAAGAGAATTAGCGATAGTTAACAAAATTTGATGAAACAAAAATACTCTAGCTTGCATTGGCACCTTCACACTATAGTAAGAACAAACGGTATGTCTGTTTATTTTATTACATTATTACTTACTTTTGTTACTTTTATTTTCAGAATACGAAACCTTAGGGTTTATTACTATTTGTCATGTGATGCCAATACGGGCAAAATCAGATTTGTGGGCGAATCATAAAAATATTCTAAAAATTTTTATGGACTTTCAAAAATTTTGAATTCACAATTTGTGCTTGTTTTCCTCGAGAAATGCGTCAGCAGTGAAATGTTACTAGGAGAGCATAACTTAAGCATCGCTTCATTAAACAATACAAGGACTAATTAACGTCCAAAGTGGAATTTAGTACTAAATTCCTGTCAGGGAATCTCAAGACATTTATTTAAATGCCTAACGATTAATCATTATTAGAATTAAATTTATTCTGTATTTAAATGTCACATTGAAATTTCGGTTTGAATTAGATACAATATGTTTATATTTATCACAAGTTACAACGAATCGATTGACACACCATCAAAATCTGTAAATGAATTTTTATGCAATTTGGTTTTCAGATTCATTCTAAGCCTTTGCATTGCTTTGGTAAAAATATAATGATAATCCTTTCTTTTTATTACGTAGACATTTATATATAAACATAAATATAATTTCTCACCAGCAACAGTCAAATACTTCGTCTGGTTGACAACAGCGAACCTGGGTCCCTCCGTCGACACCTCGCAAGTGAACGACACGCGCGTGTTAAACCGTCTGGGCAGCACCACACTGATAGAACAGCTGTGCATATTGCATGCTCCCCTGGTAACGCCGCCTGATGTCGTGTTGAAAGCTCTTGTCGGTGGCTAGAACAAAACATTTCAATTTAAGACCAATTAAAGTTGTAGACTGCTGGTCCTTCCGAAAAATAGTTTGATTTTGATAAATATCTAAATGAAATACCTAAAAAAAATCCTTAAATGATACTAAAATGATATTAAGTAAAGCATCACACGACATGCAAAATATTAAGTACAAATGAAACGTAGGTAATGTAATAAAATGTAAGTTGTAGACAAACAAGAATAAAATCAATAATTCAATTGTTTTTTTGAAACAACTTTTACGGAATTTATCGCGGTTTACTGAGTCAGTCCTTCCGTGACCATGGTTGCTGTAAAGTATCCGAAACGTCGGGCTCATAAAAAAACTAAATAAACCGCAATAAAATCTGTAAAAGTTGTTTCATTATAATGAGTGAAATTCGCGTAATAGTTTATTTAATAATAACAATAATTCAATTATTTTATCTTTGCGTTTAGGCAGACGAAGTGTTGGTCGGCCATTAATCAGGTGGGAAGATGATCTCCGTGCAGTAGCTGTGCTGTTGTCGTCATGTTATTGATTGAGATAGGCCTATATATATTCAGCAGTGGACAGATAAATTCTACTGAAGATGATGATGATGTACGAACAATTTCTAACAAAAAATTAAAAGTTCGTTTACAATAATTTAGGTGGTTAACCAGGGCAGCATCAATGGCAGACTAATAAATTAGTAAGTTAGTTAGTTAGTTGGTCGCCTTTTGACTTGGTAAGTCTGCCCGTGATGCAGTTCTCTTTTTCCGAAGCCTTCATATTTACAGTATAGGTTAGGTTATATAATTCTCTAATTATTTCGATTCTATTTGGGACCGAAAAGTCTACCAGGCTGAAACAAGCAGGATTTTTAAACGCCTTAAAGTCTTTCCAAGATTAATCTTCTCCGGTCTAATACAGGCCTCTTATAATAAACTCCAAGAGTGCCGATCCCCTAGCACTCCTAGCTCACTACAATATTGTCTCACTAGAGATCAGCCACTCGTACGATGACTTCCAGAACGAAAAAATTTAGAAAAAATAATGAAGATAATCTTACTAATATTATAAACGTGAAAGTTTATAAGTATATAAATATTTGTTACTCTTTCACGTAAAAACTACTGAATGGATTTTAATGAAACTTTACAATAATATAGCTTTTACATCAGAATAGTACATAGGCTGTAATTTATCCCTGTACTCCCACGGGAATGGGAAGTACGCGGGTGAAACCGCGGGGCGCTGCTAGTATAATATATATATCCCGCAGGACATCTACATCGCTTAGGATATTATAAATGTATATTCTAAATTTTAATATCATATTAATATGCTCATAAAATATTTTCTAAGTGTACTTAGAAGATAAAAAGGCTACAAGTTACTTACAGCGTTCACTTAAGTAAACCGACCCATGAACTTAAAGATGTTCTTTTGAAGAGTGTTTGTATTGTCCTTTTTACACAATGGGGAATAATGGTCACAGGAGGTTTTTATGAGAAAAAACCACCCTAAAGTGTAGAGTGTAAAATGTAATGTGTAAAGTGTAAAGTGTAGGCTGTGGGTTCATTGAGGATACCTGCATCAACGACAATATTGACTGAACCAAACACATCAACATACCATTTTAGTATTTTTGTTTATTTCATGGGAAAATTGATACAGGACATTATGTATTCGGTCCACATCACCAACGTGTTTTTCCCATTCCCGTGGAAGTACGTTAATAAATAATAGCCTATGTGTTATTCTGATATATACGCTGTATAGTTGTAAAGTTTCATGAAAATCCGTTCAGTCGTTTTTATGTAAAAGAGTAACAAACATTACAGAGTAACAACTTACAAACTTTCGCGTTTATAATATTAGTAGGATTCAGAGCCACTAGCCCACACAACTCAATGTGTTGCCTACCCAAATATGTACTAAGATGCCTGTCAGGACTTTTTTTCTAAAACACAGCAAATATATGCAGGTTTTTACATAGAAAGACTTTATAAGATCCTCCCTTTATCTCCCTCCTTGAAAAAAGGCCTTATCAACCTATGTCTAGGCAATATAGCTAAGGCG
The DNA here is from genome assembly GCA_905333005.2 of Lycaena phlaeas. NCBI lineage: Eukaryota > Metazoa > Arthropoda > Insecta > Lepidoptera > Lycaenidae > Lycaena > Lycaena phlaeas. Next base: position 1,332,000 of record HG995175.1, on the reverse strand, counting down.
ACACTATAACTGAAAGGCTAGCAGGATACCCACACGATATTTTTACAAAAACTCAATTAATGATATAAAGTACTGATGGATTTGTAATATTCTGTGAACGTTACTTATAAGATTATATTTTATATTCCTATTACTAAAAAACTGTGTATATATTTTAATTCCCCAAATAAAATACAAAAATCTTATGATCCTGTAAACCTTGAAACTTAAACCAATAAAAGTTAACAGCACCGTTGTCGTAGATTATAAATGGAATGAAACTTATGCAAACTTTCAACACAAATTACTTTTAACAATATTATAGCCTATTGGAGCCTGACATTATTATAATATATTTGATTTTATATAGAAATATATTTAAATTCTTAAGATCCATAAGTAAATTTTTAAAAAGTTATGATGTCTGAGAAATAAGGATGATTTGCGAAGGGCAAGCCTGAAGGCTCTTATATAATAAATACATTTGCGAAGCACAGATTACATTATATAATGTACAAAGAAAAGAAAAAATATTCAGAGGAATTTTCTGGGAAGTTTTTCTCGAGCGAGAGCTGTGTTTGCGTTAAAACATCACAATTCTCTTCCACCATCCTTCACGTTTTAGATGCCTATTGGAACTACGGGGATTTATTTTATTCAGAAAATATACAGAATCCATTATTTTTATCCTAACACTTTATTTAAATAAGCACAATAATTGATGGACAATGATTTATATACTTCATTTGAAAATAAATAAATAAATAACGTCAAAGAAAATAAAACTACTAATCACTATTATTATTATTATTTCCTGAAACCTTATACATTTACGTTAGGCGGCCATACAGATGTCTGATAATACATATGTGCGGGTGTTGAAGATTTTTCTCTTCTTACAACACATTAGTACCATGCAATTGGCTACAGAATTATAGTAAAGCTTTATTTCGACTAGATCATATTATTAGTTATTTCATGACATTAGCATAATGCCATCGCGGACTTTTTTGTAGACTTATTTAAGATACACAATTCTACCATACATTATTTTGTTATATCTTAAAGGGCTTAGGCAGCGTTTTCGTTGAAAACTCCCAGGCAGCCTATTTATTTCCGACACCTCCAACAATTATTGTTATATCTTAGCCAACGTATATTACTTAATAAATTTTACACGTAAACCTTCCTCTTGAATTGTCTTATCTATTAAAAAAAACTGGATCAAAATCCGTTGCGCAGTTTTAAAGATTGAAGCGTACAAAGGGATATAGTGTTCCTAGAGAAAGCGACTTTGTTTTATAATATGTAGTGATAAGGCATCACCTGCTGTCCCGGCGTGAAGCGGAATATCTCGTTGTTATCCCGGTACCACTTGACGGAGTGCAGGGGCGGGTCCCCCTTCTCGCTCACGTAGTGACACACCAGGTCCGCGTCGCGCCGCGGGTCTCCATACTGTGGCACGTCGAGGTACGTGATGTTGTGTGCGGTCACTATCACTGGGAACAAAACAATCATCATCATCATCATCATCAGCATGAACAACAAAATCAAAGGGGACAGCGGACAGCGGTTCACCTGGTTTAACGGCACACTGATTATTACGAAAGATACGTGTGCATCATCAGCTTTTGCTAATCACTTCATCATCAACCTTTAGCCATCGACCGACACCCGCCGCTCAGCCAGTACTGGCCACTACAAAATACAGATACATCTTAATTGGAAGTCTAGCTTTCATCAGGATACACGTTTGTTTCATTTGATAGTCGAATATTAAAGTTAATTGGAAATGAATATTTAAGGTTCTTTAATTGTTAATTATTTTACAGGTTTATTAAATATTAAACCCTTGAAGCACATTTGTTTTAAAAATATGTGTGTGATATTAGTGATAAATTACTCCAGACAATATTTAAAAAATCAATTCAAATACACACAGATGTAGGTCTATCAGTTTTTTATGTAATAATTCTAATGATTGATTAAACAATGGCGTGCATTTTTGTCCACGTTTTGACTTTAATTTCTGTTGGAATTTCAGTCTACTAATTATGATATTCTACATGTTCTAGTCAGTGATGATATACCACTTTGTTCCATATCAGTTTTAGTCTCCACAAACTTTAGAGTCTATCTAATTCCAATAATGCAAGTTGTTCCAGATATAGCGCTATCGAGTAGCTGTCAGCCCGACATTTGTCTCGAAGGAACCAACTTTACTTTCAGCTCATATTACTTGGGATACAGAATTTATACTCTCAAATCGTTGTTTGAAGCTTTTAAGGAATTTACTTTTAAAGTTTCGATCAACAATGTTGGTTCGCTTAGTATTTTTTTATTTGTTCAGATTATATGAATCAGTGGCAGGGGTGCGTTGCGCCTTATCTCGTGTAGTACACCCGTATTCGAGAAGCGTACTTGGCTAAGTATTGAAACAATATTATGCAAAGAACCCTTTTATCTATGCGCTCCTGGTGTCAATAGAAAAAATTAAACCTGTTTAAGACGTGCAGTTACGAACTTCATTTAAGCATTGATATGAATTGTTTTGAATAACCCTATGCGTTCGAGAGTGACACCTCAAAGTAATGTGTACCAAATCTCTAAATTGAAATTGTTAAAATCAATAAGTGAAAAATTGTTTTAATTACTTACATACTTTGCATACAGTACATAAAAAATACGAGCGACGATAGTCCAGTAGGTTATGGACTCGGCTTCTTCAGCAAGAGGCTCTGGGTTCGATTCTAACTTTTTTTTATTTAGGATGCACTTAGAAGAACAAGACCTTCGTTCGCTCATCGACGAAGAAAATAATCGTGACGAAACCTGAACGCCTGATGAAATTAAAAAGTATTTAAAGGCATGTGAAGTTTACCAACCCGCATTGGGCTAAACTTATTAAACCGCCACAAAATCCGTTAAATGTTTTTTCGTTATAGAAAATGTCCCATTTATATTTTGCTAGGTCCTGATGATTCCTAGAGCCACAATGGTAGTCTCAATAAAATCTCTATGCTTCAATAATTTGTCATAATACTAGGTCAATGTTGCTTGCAATCGGTAGTATGCCTTAATTCGTTTGTAGTCGTTATCTAAAATCGCTTAGAACATGTTTGTGCACAGCCTTAGCCAGAGTGGAAATGATTTGTATATTTTTATTTTGGCCAATCAAACTTTGTGTATCCTTAGCATAACAAGATTAACATTAAGAATAACTTTTTAAATATTTAAATTTATAGATCCCACACAACGAACATGGAACTCGAAGTTTTTTCGCCGTTTCTAAATATGTCCATTAGGGAACTCATAAACGAGCCCTATTCAGAAGGGTAATTAGAATGGATGGAGGTCTTTTGGGGTCTTTTCAGCGGTGAATATAATTTTGAACAATGTATTAGTTTGTGAACTAGCAGGGTTAATGTTTTAACTTTCGTGAATATTTCAGTTGCTTTTAGTTTGGAATAAATAGTTGAAGAACCGGTCGTTTTGTGGTAGTGGTGATTGTATAGCGGCATGTTAGTGGTGATGTGATCATGATTTTAATTTGAACTTTGTGTTATAAAGGTTTATATTAAGCAGACTATTTTTATCGATTAATCTAAAACCTATTTTCTCTTAATTTTTCAGTTGTGAATTTTAGCTATTAGCCTGTTACCGTTTAATAGTCTCTCTCTTTCTTTCTCTCGCTCTCTTTCTCTTTCTTTTGTTATCTCTTTCTCTCTCTTTCTTTCTCTCGATCTCTCTTTCTTTCTCTTCCTGGCTATGTATCCCACATGATGGCCTATCTCTATCCTAGATATCATCTTCGGAAACGTTGCACTTATTCATGTGATTTTAGTTCTTCCTCTGGATATTTTTGACGTGACAAGGACAAAGTCGATATTACGGGTAGCATGCATGAAAAATATGACGTCATGTAGCGTTCTGAAACCGAAAGCGAGGCACGAACATGATCGACTCCAGCGATCAGCTCAGTTTGTTTCTTGCTGCATGTAATGTTTGACGTTGTCACGTCAAACTACCGTCCGTAAACCGACTTTACAGACAACCAACTTTTCGGAGACGGACAATGCAGACAAATGGTTACCAGAGTAGTCGGATAGTCTTTTTGACATATCCATACTACCTCGTCCAGTTCGCAGCTTATCAACGATACCGTGGAGCCCCGGCTACCTCGCATTTATCCATTGTGGATTTCATCCAGCCTTGTAACGCCGCAAATACACCTTAGCATTTGTTTATTTTGATACTAAAATAAAAATATTGAAGAGTACCTTCTCATATTTTTCAGACATTTGAACTGAGCTGAAAAGCGTTAACAGACATGCATGTATTGAAGTAAAAGAAGTAGAATAGAATAGAAAATATTTGTTGAGGTTTATACACTGCTAACTAATACATCGTACTTGTTGTGTATGATATGTGTAATGTAGGGTAGTTACTATATTATTTTAATAAATCAGTCTGCTCTGGATCTCAGCGTTTCACTGACGTAACATTGGCGCAGTCGGTTTCTTTTAAAAAAAAATATCAGATTTATATAGTAATTATAAAATCTCAAAATGCCTATTGGTAAAATAGAACCTTTTTCGGTCGAATCACAAAACTGGGACAGTTACGTGCGCCGTCTAAAGCAATTTATAATGTTAAATAGTATCGACGACGGACTTCAAGTTGCCACGTTGTTAACGGTAGTCGGCGGCGAGTGTTATAATTTACTTTGTGATTTGTGTTCGCCCGATCACCCGGAGGATAAAGAATTCGACGAGCTCGTCGAGTTGCTTAAAAACCATTTGGAACCTGAAAAGTCTGAGATAGCCGAGAGACACATTTTTAGACAAAGAACCCAGATACAAGGTGAAAGCATTCGTTCGTATCTACAAGGATTAAAACATTTGGCTAAGACTTGTAACTTTGGGTCGAATCTGGAGGAGAATCTACGAGATCAATTTGTCTCCGGATTATATAGCGAAGAAATGCGGTCGAGAATATTCGCCGAGAAAGATATCGACTACAAGAGGGCTGTGGAATTGGCTAGCGCCCTCGAGGCGGCGGAGCGGCACGCGAACACGGCGGGTGCTCCGGTCGGCGGTGAAGGCGCTAGCGCAGACGCACTGCACCGGGTGAGCGGGGCCAGGCCATCGGCGCGTGCGCGCGCCAGCGGAGCCGCTCGGGGCGGCGGCGCCGGCGGTGCTGTGGCGAGCGGCGGCGGCGAGCGGGCGACGGACTCGCGCGCACCGTGTGCGCGATGCGGTAGGTGTACTCACGCGCCGAGTAAGTGTCGTTACAAAAATTTCACGTGTGATTTGTGCGGTTTGAAAGGACATTTAAAAGCGATGTGTTTAAATAAAAGTGATTGCAGTGTACCTGTAAAGAGTAAAGGTCAGTACTTTTTAAATAACAGTAGTGATTCGGAGGACGAGCGTGATTGTTTTTATAATTTAGTTACGGGCGGCGAAGGTGATAGGCCTTATTACGCTACCTTGGTTGTTGATCATGTCAAATGTAAATTCGAAATTGATACGGGAAGTAGAATATCCGCGATATCAAAAACATTTTATGATAAATATTTTAACCATATTGTAATGCATAATAAAAATTTGATATTGAAGTCATATACTGGAGACACCATCGACACCCTCGGTTATATTAATGTGGATGTACGTTTTGGCGAGCATTCGGCTAAACTTAAACTGTACGTTGTGGAAAACGGGGGCCCGCCGTTAATGGGTCGTACGTGGATCAAGCAATTAAAATTATCAATTGTAGATTGCCACAAGATAACCGAGGGTGGCTCGATAGCTAGTATGTTAAAACGAGAATATCCAGAAGTGTTTGCGGAGGGACTAGGTACTTTTAAATCGCGTATTCGTTTACATTTGAATGATAAGAAACCGGTTTTTGTTAGGGCGCGTCCTCTGCCGCTGGCGCTGCGCGCTCGCGTCGAAGCTGAACTCGAGCGCTTGCAGCGCGAAGGAGTTATTTATAAGGTGGACCAATCAGATTACGGCACTCCGATTGTGCCCGTCATTAAGTCTAATGGGGATATTCGTATATGTGGTGACTATAAGATCACTTTAAATCCGATACTTAAGGATTTTCACTATCCGCTTCCACGGATAGAGGAAATATTTTCGATTTTAGCAGGGGGCGAGCAGTATACGAAGCTTGACTTATCGAACGCATTTCAGCAATGTCTCCTTCATGAGGACTCTCAGGCGATGACGGCCATAACAACGCACGTAGGGACTTTTGCATACCGTCGAGTGCCGTTTGGTATTAAGTGTATACCGGAAAATTTCCAAAAAATTATGGAGGAGACACTCAACGGGTTGCCGTCTACCTCCGTATTCGCTGATGATATTTGCGTTACGGGTAAAGATAGGGTTTCACATCTTAAAAATTTAAGGGCTGTTCTACAGAGACTAAGAGATAACGGCTTGCGTATTAATTTTGATAAGTGCCAATTCTTTAAGGACAGCGTAACGTATTTAGGATACAATATTAACAAAGACGGCTTGCATACAGACACCAAGAAAATAAAAGCAATCGTCGACGCGCCACAGCCCACTAACATAACACAGTTGAGAAGCTTTATGGGACTTGTCAATTTCTATGCTAAGTTTGTATACAATATAAGTGACGTATTAAAACCTTTATATGATTTATTGAAAAAAAATGTCGAATGGGTGTGGACTCGCGAGTGTGACAAAGCTTTTATTAAAATTAAAAAATTATTAAGTAGTGCTCCGGTGCTCGCTCACTACGACCCGGAGCTGCCGCTAATCCTGGCGGTGGACAGCAGCGCCTACGGACTGGGCGCGATTCTGGCGCAGCGCAGCGCTGACGGCCGCGAGCGTCCAGTCAGCTGTGCTTCTCGCACGCTCAACGCCGCGGAGCGCAACTACTCCCAGCTCGACAAGGAGGCCTTAGCTATTGTGTTCGGTGTCACTAAGCACCACCAGTATCTATACGGCAGACATTTTATACTCCGCAGTGATCATAAGCCCTTAAGTTATATCTTCGGCAAAAATAAAGGCATCCCTACTACGGCCGCCAGCAGACTACAGCGCTATGCCGTGACGTTGGCCGCTTACGACTTCACGGTCGAGTTCGTGAGGTCCGCGGAAAACTGTCAGGCCGATGCGCTGTCTCGACTTCCTTTGCCGCGCTCGTCTGGTGGACGAGGCACAAAGGAATACGAGGCAGCCACTTACTTAAATTTTGTGCAAGAGAGTTTCCCCCTTAGTTTTAAAGATATTAAAACTGAAACGGCAAAAGATCCCATTTTAAGCAAAATTTATGGTTATGTTTTATACGGTTGGCCTACGACAGTGGATAAGGAATATGATGCGTATTTTAGGCGCAAAGAAAATATCTGCATCGAACAAGGCTGCTTATTGTGGGGTTACAAAATAATAATACCGAGGACATTGCAAAACGCTATTCTAAAAGAGATTCATGATGGACACCCCGGTATTGTTAAAATGAAGCAAATAGCTCGTAATTACGTATGGTGGGCGACTTTAGACGCGGATATCGAGCGGACGGCGCGCGATTGCGGCGCGTGTCTCGCGGTGCGGCCCTCGCCACCACCGGCTCCGCTCCACTCCTGGCCGTGGCCTACCGAGCCGTGGTCCCGTCTCCATCTCGACTATTTAGGACCATTCAATAATAAACATTATCTAGTTATTATTGATGCTCACTCTAAATGGATCGAAGCGGAGAAGGTCAATAGTACATCGGCGGCCAACATGATTTCTATTCTTAGGAAAATATTTGCTCGCTTTGGATTACCAAAAAGAATAGTTAGCGACAACGGCCCTCCTTTCACGTCAATGGAGATCGCGAAGTATTTCCGACGAAACGGAATACGGCATACGCTCACGGCTCCGTACCATCCCGCCAGCAACGGAGCGGCTGAAAACGCAGTGCGTTCGGTGAAAGGAGCTTTGAAAAAAGCTTTTTTAGAAAACGAGGATGAGGATATTGCTTTAAGCAGATTTTTATTCTCGTACCGTAACACCGAGCATAGTACGACCGGGCGGGAACCGTCGGTGGCACTGCTCGGCAGGCGGCTGCGCGGGCGCCTCGATCTGCTACGGCCCGACACTGATGAGCGCGTCCGCGACCGGCAAATCGCCAGTGAGCGGAGACGAGACGCACCACTGAGGGATGTAGGTCCCGGTATACTAATATCAGGCTCGCAGAAACCAGAGGTGATAACGAAATAATATACATTACCCAGTACGCGTATGAAGCAATTTTAATTAAACCCCGTGACATTATTCACATTTGGTATTTTGTTGGCGTTGGCTAAAATACCGATGTTTTGTGTCTATGTTGTGTGTTGTGTCTGTATTGTGTACGAGTAATACCCATATTATCTGCCTATGTAGTGTCGTGGTTGCGTGTGTGTGTGAAATTGTGATATTTTGTATGTGTGTTATATCTGTGGGTGTGTGAAATAGCGATGGTTTAAGTTTCTGTGTGTTTATGTCAACTCAATTTTGGAATGCATCTCAAACCCAAAAGCCATTACTCAAATTGAAACAATGTTGTACTTTATGATATTATTTATAACATGTGTCATTTTGTGGTTTTGTTCACATACATTTATTACGTTGTTCTTTCCCTCAATGCTAAGGCGTAACTCTTTTTTATCTTGTCTACGAGTTGCTATCAGTTCTAAACAACTAAAAAGATACCATACCATACCATACCTTACAGGATAGATAACCTGAACAATAAATAAAACGTTTGGATATTTGCTAGATAACCTAGGAACCTAAGCAACCTAGTTTAGAAGGACAAAGACTTAGTCCTCGGTAAACATTGATATTCATAATCAACTTTTACTAATTTCGCCATTTAGGAAGTAGACAATGTTCGATATATTTTCTATCAAATGCTTTTCAATTTTTTTTTAAGTAACAAAATTAAACAAAGATATTTTAGAAACGTTTGATTTTTTATTTACAAAGTAATAAGACTAAGAATTCCGCGAAATAATTCGAATGTGAAAGAATTTCAATTCAATCAGTCGTTATAGAAAAGTCTAGAAGTTGGAAAGGATTTTTAGTTTTATCGGCTACTTTTAATTATACTTAGTGCCTTTTTTCTCACTATCTTTCGGCACAAAATTTTAAGGTTCAGTTTTAATTTGAAAATAGATTGAAATTCTTTTGAATAATGAAACTTTTACATTTTACTTGGATTTATTTTAGGTGCAGAGAAATCTTATAGCAAATTTTGTGATGAACTTCATTAGTTAAGAAATTAGTTAACCCAACTTAGATTTTTGTGATCCCTCACCATAGCTCGCCGGCGGCAGATTCACTATTCCAAAAAAAGTAAAATAAAATATATATTGTTTTCTTATGTTTACGCGAATTTCACTCATTATAATGAAACAACTATGATAAAATCCGTAAAAGTTGTTTCATTAAAATAAAATATAATCTATAGTTACCGAAATTATTAACGCGAAAAAAATATCACATAGTAGCTTTCTCGTTACAAAATTACTGATTGGATTTTGATAAAATATAACAGAAACATATAACAACTTTTAAAGGTTTTAGCTAGGCCTTTAAACATGTACCAAATTTTATTTTAAGTTTTTTTTTTCAGTTTTACTATTTTACAGTCTGTTAGACATAATTATTATTGTATAAATTTATTGTTAAATAATAGTATATTTTACACATGCTTTTTGTGATTGGAGTAAAATATTGGTTTTCTAACAGCGCCGTTCAATTGCAAATTCCTATGGGAGTACGGGGATAAATTATAGCCACACTACAATATTGTCACTACAAATAATATAACCATCTATTGGTAAAATAATTAACGATAATTTATTTATATCGTATATAGAAAGGCAATTATGGCCTCTGTAAGGATGTTGAAAGATATTTTTGAAAAATATTAATTGATAACTACGACAAAACATATGGATATTTAAAGGGATAATAATGGACTGGTCTTGGTATAGTGGCTAGTGACCCCGACTGCTAAACCATAAGGTCGTGGGTTCGATTCCCACTCAGGACAAATGTTTGTGTGTGGAGCATGATCATTTGTTCTGTGTCTGGGCGTAATTTATCTTTTATAATATGTTTGTATTTAGAAATATATAAGTAGTGTATCAGCTGTCTGGTTACCATAAGAGCCTTGCCTAGTTTGGGATCAGATGGCCGTGTGTGAGTTGTCCCATTATTATTATTACCTTTCTTGAATCTTGGAAACCCCTATTTAACAAACCATTTTTTTTTTATAAATAATCATGATCATTGGCTATAAACCAACGAAGTGGAACATATCAGTGACATAATATGGGCAAAACGGGGAAACAGGAATACAATCGGGTGGCTGTCAAAAACAGATTTGCCAAGCGTGGGATGGGTATTACGTATGCCTGGGGCGAGGATTGGTCCAGAACATTCTTATCAGATTTGGACGGAATTGGTTATTTTATGAAATCTGACAAACGTTTACGTCTTTGTTTCAAATGTGATTCAAGTTATTGTGGAACGCTTCTTGAAATGATGCGTGAGTGGAATTTTTATGTTGATGCTTGGTTTTAGGCACCACCTAGTGGCAGCAACTTTCAAGTGTACCAGTTGCTACCTACGAAATAATGATATATTGATTTTGATTTTTAAAATGCCCGCGTTATCCTACAGTCATAACTGATCTGATGATTTGTATTTATATATCACTCAATTCTATCTTAACTTTCCGATGACAAAAGATTTTATTAAAGTGAAAAAAAAATTGGCGCACCGCACACAGTTTTTTGTAGGCTGTGAGTGAGGCAGACTCGTCACGCACTAGGTGAAAGGCTCGATCGAGTGTACTCGGGACCACCAAGTGTTGCCAAGCCAGAATGTTACAGACAGCTCCTTACTGCTGTGTTACTATGATTATTATATTAAATTTATATCTAACTAGCTGTTGCCCGCAGCTTCGCCTGCGTTAACTAAGATTTACAACGGAATCTTAGTACGCAAAATAACATTTTTTACACCTTGTGTCCGAAAACCCAAAATATCTTACGGAACCCTATTTTTTATCAGAATAAAATTTAGCCTATGTTACTCGTGGATAATGTAGCTTTCTAATGGTGAAAGAATTTTTTAAATCGGCCCAGTACTTTTTGAGCCTATTCATTACAAACATACAAAAATAGGTACAAATCTTTCTTCTTTATAATATTAGTGTAGACTAGCTGTTGCCCGCAACTTCGCCTGCGTTAACTAAGATTTACAACGGGATCTTAATACATAGTAGCTATGTAATATGTTACTCGTGGATAATGTAGCTTTCGAATGGTGAATTTGAGACTATTCATTACAACCAAACAAACAAAGTTTTCCTCTTTATAATATTAGTGTAGATGTAGATGTAGATAATTGTTATAATATTAATTAATAATAGTTATTCAATAGTTTTTTTTTTTATTTTTTTTAATAGATATAATAATATTATATCAATGGATGCGTAATAATGTTTATTTTAACAATCATAATATTGTGGTTTTCATTGTTGGCTTTTACTTCTGTCGTGCGGATTTGAGCACACATATTTTTTTGTTATTTGTACCTATTCTTTATGATATTGGTTAAGAATTAGATGGAAATAGTATTGATTGTGTAATGCGTGATATTTTGATGTTTATAAAAGCTACAGGCGTTTAGTAAGGTGATAAAGCTGATAATATCACTAAATATACACATGGTACAGTTAGTATAGTCATGATCATGTCGATTCTGTCCGTAGTCTCTTGTCATAAAAGTCAGATGATAAACATTGTGTGCGATTTTATGCAAGTAGTTTTAAAATTAAAGGTAGGATTATGACGAAGATGATGATGTGAGAACGAATCACGAGTATAATATCACGTAGATTATGTAATACTAGTTGCGCCCCGCGGCTTTACCCGCGTACTTCCCATTCCCGTGGGAGTACGGTGATAAGAAATAGCCTATGAGTTATTCTGATGTATAAGCTATGTTACTGTTAAGTTTCATCACAATCCAGTCAGTAGTTTTTACGTGAAAGAGTAACAAACATCCATACTCACAAACTTTCGCGTTTATAACATTAGTAGGGCTAGTAGGATACTGTATGTAACTATGGAGCTATTTTGCATTCCATTTTGCATAAAATGTTAAGAATTAAAAACGCATACATAATATATTTTCTCCTGCCTGTGATTGTAAAGAATATGCTAGTTATGAATAGGTGTAAATCCTTGACCTTTTTAACATCTAGATCAGTATTAAAATACGTTGTAAAGCTTATTAAAATGTATTTCATGGTGGATTTAAATAACATTCTCGAAGTTTCTAATATTCGACACCAAGGTCTCCAGAGAGATGTATCTCAGACATCATAATATCACAAAGATTCATCATCTCGAAGTGCTTTCAGGAGAGTATCTTTTGTTAGTTGGATAGTGGACTGGTAGACGTGCCACCTGATGGTAAGGATGGTAAGAGGTGAACGTCACCGATAAACATAAACTAATTTTCATGGAAATAGCCCAGTCCAGTAATTACAATGCCTACCTAACCCTTCTTTCTATTTTACAGAAGAAACAAGCAAGATGGTGGTAAACCTATAAAAACTCATAAGCTTTATCACTAAATATTATAAAACAAAGTCGCTTTCTCTGTCCTTATATACCTTTGTACGCTTAAATCTATAAAACTACGCAACGGATTTTGATACGGTTTTTTTTTTTAATAATAGATAGGAAAATTCAAGAGGAAGGTTTACATGTATAATTTATTAAGTTTTTATATACATTGGCATTCGGAAAAAAATTGGTCGCCTGGGAGTTTTCAACGAAAACACTGCCTTAAACCCTTTAAGATATTTTATAACAAAATAATCTATGGTAGAATTGTGTATCTTAAATAGGTGTACAAAAAAATCCGCGATAGCATTTGTCTATCTCTCAGGGATATCATACCATATACATTTCACACTTAAAAAAATGGGCAACGCGATAATTTGAAAGTTATTTACACAAATACGGTATGAATATGAAAATAAAAATATGAAAGCAATAATAGTATCCTAAATATGCCTTCAAAAAACCTGCGAAGTGACAAGATAACATATTCACATAACATATCCATTTTAATACAAAAGCTTAGTAACTATTTAATTGAAAATGATAATCATAAGACATGATAAATCCGTAAACCTAAGTTCACGCGGGCGAAGCTGCGGGTAACAGCTAATGTTAGTATAAAATAGGATGATACATAGTCTACCTTGATGAATGGACTATCAAACACTGCAATATTCTTCTAAATCCAACCAGGAATTTTCTAAGATTGGCGCGTTTTAACAACAGATTCTTTAGCTTTAGCAGCAGTATAGTAAGTTGTAGTAAATACTTTCGATACTACGGAAACATTCAAACGACCGATTTATACAAGACCTGTTTTGTAGCGCATAACAGAGCTGACAAAAGAAATTAGTACAGGTGCTAATACCGCGCGCAAAAAAATATTTCAGCAAAATGTACATCAGCGCGAATTATTCCACGGCCCGTTGTTTTTATTACAATGACCGATTTCCAATTTGTTCCCGTTTTCCCGGTTTTATTCACAGTAACAATGGTTTCGTGTAAAAAATGTTATGTCGATAAGTATGACTAGAGATCAGTCGTACTTACAGATTACCAATCATTTATATTTAGTGAAGAAGAAGGTCCAGATTATTTTTTTCTTTTTTTTTCGAAATCATTTTTTTGAAAGAAAAACTTTATCAAATTATCTCTAAGGGTATATTTAAAAAAAAACAAAAAAAAAACGAGCAAATGCTCGGTCATCCAGGTACTATTGTATTTAAACATACAATATGAATTTACCTATAAAATATACTATTATTAAAAGGAGTCCCATTAGGCAAGGTTCCGAAGATACTGACAGCGTTCCCCCTTTGTATAGCCAGACTAACTCTCTGTCCGAGGTCGGGACGAGTCCGAACTCTGTCTGCCAGATCTTCGGTCTTCTGTGATGTCGACTAACCTTTTTGTGATTTCTTTAAAAATCTTTAAAGCGCTAGGACCCCACGGACCAAGGGTCTCGACACCGAATAGCACAAAATTATATTCGGAGCCTTGACCCCTGTATTCATAAGCTTCAACATTTTCAACTTTTTCAGTCGCTTCACAGGCCGCACCAGCTCTGTTGTTGGTTCCATGTAGATGGGAAGGGGCCAGCGAGTCTGAACAGGTTGCATCCCATACCAGCACCATGCCCATCTTCCATGAAATCAAACTCATACTCATTTATGGAATTCTATTTCATTTTAACCCTTATTTATTGGATAAACTAACGGCCAGAGTAGCCTAAATAGTGGCGCTCATGAACACAAACAAGTTAGTCTGAAACCAGCCAAGCTAACTCATACGCTGCATGTCCGGAGACGCTAGAAGTACCGATGCCAGTTGATGCCGCTTCCTTTCGAAGCACAGCAAAGCTGTTTCACATACCCTATTCAGCACACAGAAAAGTACAACCAAAAACAAAATGGCGGCGAGATTGGCGCAGTGGAGGCGTGCATCTTGCTAGTTAATAATTACTCAGAATACTTCATATAACAAGCTCCTTGTAAGGCGAATAAGACTTGTTATTTAAATAACTAAGAGAGCTTTTATAGTTAGGTAATTGAAGTGCTAAAGAAAGCAACAAAAGAATAAAAAACTTGTATCTAGATAACTTAAGTGTTTAGTTATACAAGCTTCTCCCGTGGTTTTATTCGCCTCGAAAAAAACCTTACACAGAATAAAGCCTTCATCAATAATTGGGCTAATTATTGTAAAAATCTGTGTTGAATGCGAGTGGCAAGGGATGAATCCTGTTGGCGTTCATTAAAGGAGACCATTTTATCTGTGAATGGATAGAATGAAAAATTCCCACTGTAGCTTTACAAATTATTATTGCCATTAGGCTATTAAAATTTAAGTACCTGGTTGACCGAGCATTTGCTCGGTACCCTAAGTGATAAAATACGATAAAAATTTTCTTCCAAAAAAAAATTATCTTAAAAAAAGGAAAAAAAAATCGGACTGGAGATTTGAACCAGGCTTGTTCGGACTTAACTGCCTAATTTCACCACTAAGCTACCATGACATATTATTTAACAGCGAAATTTACGTTCGTATTCTAATCATATTTTATCGATGCCTCAAAACACGGATAAAAAAGTTTTCTAAAAATGTATCCTACCTGAGATCCCGATTCTATATATATATATATATATATATATATATATATATATATATATATATATATATATATATATATATATATATATATATATACAAGAATTGCTCGTTTAAAGGTATAATAAGATTTATAAGCCATAATTGTAAAAATTCACGCTTATAATATTATTAGTAAGATGTAACTAAAATAAATATTTTTGTTTGTTCTGTTACTATGTCACAAGGGATATCAATTTAATACATCTTTTTTTAAATACACGTTGTCATAACGTCACATGTCGGTGACACGAACTTAGACTACGATTTTGTCCTACCAAAAAGTGCCCAATGCGACTAAAGAAGTTATCACTTGAAAAATTGCTGTGAAATCTAGTAAAATCGGTCCAGTTACAGGCAGGAATAAGACACAATATAAGTGTTTCGTTTTAAATAAAGTATTACTCAACTATATGTAAATAAAGTAATAGTATATTAATTAGTAATAATACTAGTAGTAGTAGATAATATTATATTTTCACATAACTTACATGGACTTTTATTTTTTTGCATGACTTCAATTTTGTTACAGTCAACAAAAAACAGCAACTTTTTGTTGTGCAGGGATTGATATAACTTCAAAGTCAAAGCTGTTTTAGGCTGACCACAAACACTCGAACAAAAGGGATCGGGGACTCAAAGGGCTTTTTCAGTATCAAAATTCATTTATAGTAACTTTGTATAAGAACATATTTTTGAGACCACTTGATAACAAAAAGCCGGGTATATGAAAAGCATACGATAAATAACTGCTAGTAAATATAATAAATTACTGTTCAACGATTGGCGAATATTTTGCTGAAACTACACAATAAGATACTAGAAGAGCTTCCTCCTTTAAGGAAGTCGGTTAAAAAGCACAAGCATAAATATTAATTTAAACTAAACTACATTTTCGACAGGTTTCCGAAAGGCTGATCAACGCTAAAATTAACAAATCAATTGTCAACTCACTTTTTAAGTGTCAAATGATGCTTGCATGGTTAAATTACTTAATTAGATCAGCCTGTCAGTTAACATAGACACTACAGTGAAAACCTGTTAAAGACTCTAGAATCATATTATGTTAACCGCCATTATCAGACATGTTAGTTGACATACACTTTGACAAATGTTTGAGAAACCGGGCGTTAGTATATCAGTAAAATAATAGACAAAAATAGTATATCCTTAAAAATACCTAGAATATTGACTTGTCTTGAAAATCTATACAAATTAATAAAACTAGCGTGTCCATTTGTAATGTCAAAGTCAAAGTC
The DNA here is from genome assembly GCA_905333005.2 of Lycaena phlaeas. NCBI lineage: Eukaryota > Metazoa > Arthropoda > Insecta > Lepidoptera > Lycaenidae > Lycaena > Lycaena phlaeas. The sequence continues at coordinate 1,315,467 of HG995175.1, read as the reverse complement.
AAAAATTTTATTCAAAATAGTACCATCAAAGTATCTTTTTGAACGTCAAATGAGTTCCAAAGCAAGTTCACTGAGAAGAACCGGCGAAACAAACTCAGTGGAACTAGTCTCTTCAAATATTCTTTTACAAAAAAAATATACAAACAATATATACTATTGTAGTATAGTATAATATAAGAAGAATTTAGCAAGAAACTCTGCTGGGTTGCTCCTTTCAAAATATAGTATACAATTTTTATAAAAATTACCTCATCACATACATTTATTACAAGTCTTATACACACTAGCCTAAGATAAAATACCTGCAATATCCAAAACCAACCAGAGGATGTTAATAAAAAAAGAAAAAAAAAGAAACTCAGCTAGGTAGAAACCGCATAACACGACCAGCCACCACAGAAGCACCTCCACACAGGCTAGGACGCGTGAGCCAGCGTCAACCTCTTCCACATATTAGAGGGAAGTGGAAGACCCATCACACAAGCCACCACTGCAGCGGCGTAAGCGAGCATGACATGTCATACGTTTCACGTTATACGTTTAATTTTAAATAAACCCATTTTCACTGAATGCACGTCAAAGTATAAACTGTACTCAAATTCTATCCTATCCTACTAATAGTATAAAAGTGAAATTTTGTAACTTAAAGTATGGATGTTTGTTACTCTTTCACGTAAAAACTACTGAATGGATTTTGATGAAACTTTACAATAATATTATAGCTTACACATCAGAATAACACATAGGCTTTAATTTATCCCCGTACTTCTCAAAATTTGAAATCCGCTTTTTGTTTCCATAATATAAATTGAATAAAATATTATATATGCACTTCTATTTTATATTTGATTATGGCACCCTTGTAACGAAAGCCTGGAGCCTGGGCCTCCATTTTTACCATACTTTTTTATCTCATCATCCCATCGTCCATGTCCTCCAGGCGTCATCCAGATTTCCCTTCAGGCAGTAGGAAGAAAGAAGGTTAGTCGGGATGGACTCGACACCAAAAATAGATAATTTATTTCGTACTTTTGTTTATCTGTTGCATCTAATCTCTGATACGCCTAAGCTACTTTTGAGTGGGACTTTTTGGTTATAAGTAACTTAGGCTATAAAAATAATCATCACTAATTCTTATACGGCTGTAAATCGGAATTAACGTATGCTAAGCTGCGGGCATCAGATAAATATACATTATAAATACTTACAGTGTCTGTAAGTAGAATTTGTATGAAAGTATAATACAAATGTAAAGCTAATGTGTGTTAAAATACTTTGTAAAGCCATTATAGATTGAAGTAACAACCTCAAAATATAATTTTTATATATGGTATCCGTATTGTTTACTTTAAGGTTTTTACATAACTTTTTACAGAGTATTCGCTGCTACATTGAGCATTGTATCTTGTGAAGTATGTGGCCGGATTTGTACTTTCAAATATCTTTTTATTAGAGGTCACAAGACAGTCCTATGATGGACGGAAGTTCAGTAATAGGGTTTCGTTTTTGGGTTTGAACCTTAAAGACGTTTTTACATTGGTATACATAGCATAAAAAGTCTTCGTCGTTGTGTATGATTTTTTATTTGCAATCAAAATCATCATCATTAAAGTGATCAGAGCATTATCGTAGCTTAATAGCATATAGCAAACAAAGCAGTGCTCTACCAGGCTCCTTTATGCTATGTACATCCTGATTCCTGAGTATATTTCAGGATAAGATACTAAATGTCGATGGTAGTAATTATTAGCGTTTCTGCTGCACCGAACACCCCCTTGTATATCTCCTACACTACACCACTGATGCGAAAGACATCGTGGAGTACGTGCGTCAGAGGAACAAATACACAGCGAGAGTGCAGCTGCTGGAGTCGCGCCGCAACGTCAACTTCAGGGCGTTCGTGGTGCGAATGCCGACTTGCTATCTGCACCTCATGCAGGAGGACTTCTGGCCACAGGGCGTGGTGTTCCGCCGCTTTCGCGGACAAGTTCCACCAGAACGCACCAAGACATAAGTGCAAGTGAAGTGCTACTAACGTAGTATTAAGTTTTATTTACTAACACTTAATGTTATTATATGTATTATTGGGTTAAGGTATTTATCAATAGGCCTATGCAGCCTGAAAATTAGGTTTATTATTATTATAATACTAAGTTATTTGTCACCCGGCTCAATAAACACATTATTATACAAAAAAAATAAGCAGAAAAGACGCCGTCTCACCAGAAAACAATATATTATTATGAACGCGAAAGTTTGTATATCTGAATGTCTGACACTCTTTCACAAAAACTACTGAAAGAATTTAGTGGAGATTATAGTAAAATAAATTATACATCGAACGAAAAAAAACAAAACAAAAATAATTCTATGAAATATTACAATAGTTTATCGTATAAATTAGAATTTAGAGTAACACCATGACAAGTATTGTGCGAAGTGCGAGTGCGAGTATTGAGCGAATTATTAAAAAATCTGAGGAAAAAGCAGAGGAAATTACGGATGTCGCCTAGTATTATCATAAATTATTTTTAATGGTTAATGAATGTCCTTTTCTAAGCAGCTCTGCAGAGTTTTAGAAAGTTATAGAAGTTGGTAAGCTCTAACAGCATCATACAATAGCATCATCTAATGGGTCTGTCTCATAGCAGCTTGAATGTAAAGCATCAGTGTCATAAAGGTGTCAGCGATGGAATCCGCCACAGGCTAGCTCCAATTATAGGGATGTGCTATGATTGTCAGTACATGCGCATAGTGTGATAATAACCCCCAAACCCTGGCAACTATAGCGACGGAAAGGCAACTATCAATATCTGGTAGAGAGGAGCCATTTAATTTGTAGTGACCAAGACAAGCCCAGGCGCTCATGTGTTACCCAACTTGAGGACTAAGATCTTGTGAGGACCTGTTACTAGTAAACGCTTTTTTATATATCGGGACAAATCACATACGGCTCCCATCCCAAATTATAGTCTTCATTATGCAACTAAACAACTAATATATATACTTATGTATTTGTAAATATACATAATATGAAAAAATTGCGCCCAGACAGAACAAAATATGATCATGCTTATCACACAAACATTTATCCTGGTTGGCAATCGAATCCACAACATTCTGGTTTTTGTAGTTAAGTTCACTAGCCACTGAGCCAAAAGGCCAGTAAAACTGCCCATACTGGACTTCAAAAGCAGAAAAGTTGTATTAATATTATGTGAGCATGATTGTGCCATCAACAACGCTAAGGGATACTATTTTCTAAATCAGATTTTGGTAGAACCTTTTTGGTTTTAATAAGTTTTTACGTTTGGTTAACAAATTGAGAATTGTTTCATACTCTTTTTATGTTTGGCACTCAATAATAATGATTTAAGTTAATAGAAAATAAAGGCGTATTTAATTACATTTAATTTATTAAACTGTTGCTAGTTAATATTAATCTGGTATAAATTATAGGTACGAAATAACGCTGATAATTGTAATTTTTATTAATATTAGTTACAAAAAGTACGTCGTGGTTACTGAGTTATGAACGTGGTATACAAACTTGTAATTTCCAACACACTAATATCTGTATAAAATTTTATCGAAATATATAATAATTATCATTATTTATTATAATGATTTAATCAGCTAAAATTAGTTTAATTTTCAAATATATACTATCATACAGCTTAGACAGATTTCGATAAAATTTTGAATATTTTATTAAAATAACTTCGCAAATTTTTAAAAATTCTCACCTATGAAAAGTCCGAAAACAAGTAGTACAGTCATGTTGAAACTTTAGCATATATCACTGATCTCACATTATAAGTCACTCACAAAGTTCACTGACACTCGGAGAGCGGGCCGCACGTCCGTCTCCCGCGGATGCCTCCATGTGACTGCGGACAGCATCCCACAGCATCCCTCAGCCCCCCCTTATCGCACACTCGTAATTAGATAAATGTCAGTTTTTAGGGTTCTGTTCTTACAAACAACGACAAAATGACACCCTTACATGGTAATTTTAAGGAACTACTAATTTTTGGGTCTGTCCTTCTGTCTGTTAAAACAAAACTTTTGGGGTAATTCCCATTAAAGTATTATAGAATATGTTATTAGTTAGGTCTCAAATGGAAAATATCTGAAAATCGTTTATAGATTTTATTGATTATGTATTTGAACCTTTTTCTGGGTTTTATTTATACGTGTATATAATATTAGCTGTTGCCGCGCCTTGGGTCGCGTTAGCAAAATATTTTTTTTTATTGTATCTTATGTTACTTCTAGTACCTCCGAGAATATGCGCACAAAGTTTTATGATGATCGGTCGAGTAGTTTTTATGTGAAAGCCTAACAAACATTCCTAATTTAAAATGTATTATATTAGTAAGAATATTATTATTGCTAAGTATCAACATATTTATTTGATACAATATAATATGTTACTTTTAAAGTTATACTGGATTTGCAAAAGGGTATGTTTTATTCGATGGTAATATCACAAAATAAATACGAATTTGTTTTTATTTTGTGGTAATACTTTAAAAATTATGTTATTAAAATGTCAGTTTTATTTGTATGTTATTTTAGTCCGTATTTTATTTTATCTGATTTTTTTCTATTCACTGCAATCCGCCTTATTCTAACCTAGCATTAGGCGATTCTCCTCTCAGATCCATCAACAGCAACTATCCGTTCCACGCTGACAATAGGCCTCCCTCAATGAAGGATGAGACGACCAATCTTTTGGACCGGCAACCGGCTAAATAGGTGACAGTGAAAATAAATGAAAAATGTGCTAAGGTATTAGATTAGACAACAAATAAATTACTATTTTATCTTTGTTTTAATATTTGTTGTTTTGTCGATATGAAATATCACTTTTATATATATTTTTTACTTATTTACACTAAAAATAAGAAATACTATTTTTAAAATTCTTGCAGATATGCTCCTGTTACTGATAAGTTCAAATCGTTCAAATAAGTTCAAAAAGATTTTTAAAGAAGCTGAAATCTTAGAATAATATGAAATACCTGACACGTGAACAACTACACGAATTTTCCTAAATTCTCCTGTGTCTATTTTGTAAATTTGACCACTTGTGTCTGCGCATCTTCGGGTGAGCTTTATCGTGTGAAGTTAGGTAAAATGTTTTGACCAGTGAACAGGCCGATAGCCTATGCTATCTTCGCATGATTTCTAGGAGGTGACTTGCCCATCAACGGAATATAAGTACCATAAGCTTCGCTACTTTTATTCATCACCATCATCATCAGCCTTTATCCATCCATTGATAAACATAATATGCCTCCCTCAATGAATACCAAGACGACCGATCTCTTACCACTCGCATGCCACTGCACGAAGAAAATCTGCCCATCATTTACCTAAACGCGACCTTCACTATTACAGGTTTGTAAAAAATGCCTAAACATAATTTTTGAACTTTATTAAATATACCATAATAACTCGGATTAAAATGGTTAAATTATAAAATTTATTTTAATCTAAGTGACAGAATATTGAAATCAAAATACAAATAACACCTTTATTAACAATGAAACAAATTTAAAAGTCAATTATGATTGTCACGCCAATTCGTCATAATATCTATTCGAAATACAAAAACGTTTGAATTTATTTCACAAAACAAACTAACTGCTAGGCCAAAAAATGATACCCACAGACGCAGTATCCCAACGTAACATGCCAAGGGACTACGAAAAATGGTTGTGACAAACAGACCTGTAATAAATCTATATTATTGACTAACAATCGCGCCTGGGTTCACTCTTGTCCAACTATCCTATTAATATTATAAACGCATTGTAAGTATGGATGTTTGTTACTCTTTCACGTAAAAACTACTGTATGGATTTTAATGAAACTTTACAATGATGTAGCTTATATATCAGAATAACACATAGGCTATAATTTATCTCTTTATTTGTTTATCACTGTACATCCACAGGAATGGGAAGTACACGGGTGAAACCGTGGGGCGCTGCTAGTTATAATAATATAAACCACTATCAAAATAAGACTACAACCGTCCTCACTTATTGGACTAATAATCTAGAATTTTCCATCACAGTTCTGAAGATTGGGGCATTGAAATAAACACGTAATTTTTTTTTACATTTATCATAATATTTTTTTAATGCCAAGAGAAATACTAATAAACAGTAAATTAAAGTAGCACATAATATTATGTCCTACTGCTGGGTACGAGTCTCCTCCTCGAAATCAGACGAGGAGGATATCAGGCCATGGTTCACGGAGGTTCAACTCATTGGAGGAAAGATTTGACTGTTTGTTTGTATTGAATAGGCTCCGAAACTACTTGACCGATTTGAAAAATTCTTTCACTGTTGGGAAGCTACACTATCCCCGGTGAACATAGGCTATATTAAATTTCCAAAAAATTAGGGACCCGTTTTAAATCTTATTTCACCCAGACGAAGCTGCGTGCAACAGCTAGTATAACATAAAAAAAATAACGACACTTAGAACACCAACAGTCTCTTGGATTCATGCGTACTGTGTCTGTGATCCTGTAAAGCGTATTAACATAGCCAAACCCTTCTATGTAGATAAAAAAATCACAGAAATAATAAACAGTATAATATCCACTTCCAATTCAAAATGGCTTATTTAACTTCGAATGTTTATCTTCGATGAATAATACTTCACATTAATGAAATTCTTATATTTATCATGAATAATTTTGGTTGTATTTGAATTCTCCATGTTTCAAGCCTTGTCGTAGTGGTGGGGTTCAGTAGCCTAGGGTGAGCCCAATACCTTGGGCGAAGCTGATTGAGCCAAGGGGGCTCTTTGTACTCCTCTTATAAGAATTGGGGACAAAAGAGCAGGGGGCAAGGGGCGAAGATGGGAACCTCGCCTCATTATACTGTCCTAACGGTGTGAGGGGTATGTCCTGTGGTGCGAGGCAACCCGACTGTGGAGGTGGCGTTCGCCCCCTGAGGCGCTTGACTGGCCGTCGAGGTGCCCTGTGCTAGTAAATCCGGGGCGCCTCACCAAAGGCGGCAGTGTGGCACTCGCCGGGTTTTAGTGGATAGAGCTGCGTCCACTTACCATCTTTCGGGCGCAGCGAGTCCCACATACCCGCCTGGGCAGACCCACTGCCCTGCACGATGCGTCAGTGCATTTCCCGGCGTTAAAGAAAAAAAAAAGGTTGTATTTGAATTAATTCCGAGAAACACAATTTGTAGATAGACAATATGATAATTATGTAACGTACAATATTAATTATTATGTATTTGAACGAACTGTTCTCCGAAGAGCCGGTCGATTCAGAATAATTATTTTGCATACGATAGCCCAATTAGCGAGGGAAGATACGATAGTTATTTATGCAACTGAATAATAAGGGGCTATTTAAACAAGTATGATCTGACTTGAATGAGTCTTGTATTTGACTGTTGAGAGTTAAGTATTAAATCACTTGAGTGCTACCTTATTATTAATAATTGTAAACAAGACTTTCTCTACACACCGTATATAAATCCTTCATAAAAGGTTCTAAAACTTACTGCTAACATTTAAATAGTCAGTACTAGTAACTATCATTTAAATAAACTAAGCGTTTAAAATATATTGCAGTGTACCATTTTTTTTTGTAAATAAAACAATAAAATATATCGAATAAAAATGACGGGAGATTCGAATAACCTATTCTAAGCGCGCGCCAGATCGACACTGTTCTTTTTTTAAAAAACCTCGCAGATGTTTTTTTTTTTAAGTGATGCAGACACCAGATATCGAACAGTAAGAATATGCTGTCTGTTGAGTAAACTATTTGCGCTGAAGGGATGGAAAAAAAACAAAGGAGTGTTATTAATTCAGTACAACATCATGGCATCCATTTATATATTATTATGGGTGTTAGGACATTGCTTGTTGTAATGTCGGTAATAAGTGTTTCAGAGTATTTTATGAAAAAATTAAAGCATGATAGTAGATAAAGTATATTAAAATACTTATTGTTCAGCATCATTTATAATAATTGATAGTCGATCCCAGCCGTATCTAGTTTTTTTTCGGGAGATGAAAAACGGACAGATGGTTAAATAGGTGGTAAATGTTGAGCGACATTAAAATAGTGACAGCAAATATATTATGCTCTATTCTTGAAAGTCTAAGTTATATCGGACTAGCTGTTGCCCGCGGCTTCGCTCGCGTTAAATTCGGAGTAGCGCGAATCCGTACGTACGTATAGTAAACACAGACAGATTTTTTTTGAACCACCCTGCGAACTTTCATCTCCTATTTCATGCCCATATAGGTAAAAATCTTTTTTTCGCGACAATAAGTAGCCTATGTCCTTTCCCAAGCTCTAATCTATCTCTGTTCCAAATTTCATCAAAATCGGTTCAATGGTTTAGGCGCGAAAGCGTAACAGACAGACAGAGTTACTTTCGCATTTATAATATTACTAGTAAGGAAGTAAGGATTGGGAAGATAAAAAATCAAAGGCAATAAAGCCAAAAGATCAGTCGACCCTCTTCCAGAATACACATAAACCCTCTAATCCAATATATAAATACCGTATCCACAGTTCCCGCATCCACGTCCCCATATTTCAGCCGCTATCTGCCACCATTAATAATGGTATGCAGTCGATATGCCAGCGTTTAAGTGGTCCCGGTGTTACTGTGATGTTTGTCTGTTCGTCTGTGTTTGTTGTACTCGGTAATTGTCGACGTATAGGCCGAGAGGCAATTTATATATTAAAATATTATTACACGTTTATGACAAGAGAGATTTTTAAAAATTTAAATATCGATTTCGATATAAAGAAAACTTATTTCTATTAGCGCGCCTAGGCTATAAAATAAAGTAACAAGAAGTGAATAAAGTCAGAATATATTATTATTATTAAATTTTAAATTCGCTTTAAATAAATTAAAAAAAAATATTTTAAGCAAGTCCAAGCGTCCCTTTACGGACAACATAATATGCTATTATTAAATCAATAAAGGCTTATTAATGAACAAATTTTATTTAATTAATACATTTAATGAGATTTATAAAGTATTAAATTATATATTAAAAATAAAAACCAAGACCAAATGTTAATTTTAAGTATATTATTATGTATACTACATACTACTAATACAACCCATATAATATTTTCCACTGCCATGTACGTGTCTTCTCCTCGAAATCAGGCGAGGAGGGTATTGGGTATTGGTATTTATTCTGCCATAAACTGTCCCCATGCGGTTTGGTGAACTCCACCTACTTTCAAAGACTTTTAATCTCACCAGGCGGGTTTCCTCGCGATGTTTTCCTTCACCGGCAAGCGATCGAACCTGGATGCTCTTCCTAAAGACCATCGTATCGTCTTAAATCCATTTATCCATATTTTTAAAACAACAATTATAAATTTCATCAAATAAACTTGCTTCTGAAATTATAAGATACACTGGAATGCTCAGTCTTAAGCGATGTATTTCATACTAGTTTCAAATCTGATTCACACGACAAATATCCTAACTGAACCATCTCCCTGGAGGATCTGAGTTCGGAATCACAGCCCACTCGAACCTATTCGAGTGTCCACCGAAATCTACTTTGACAACAGAAGGACCCCTGGGATTTATTACGGAAAAGGTATCTTTTGTCTGTCAACAGATCAAGGGTTTGCACAAATTGGCGGAATTGCTGGTAATCGTATTTCACTCAAGCTTTTCTAAATCAGATCGTCCTAATTTACCTTAATAAATGATAAGATCTGAAAATAATAGATGTCTAGAATATTATCTTCGTTGATTTAATGTTGTAATAGTTGGTTATATAACAGACTAGAAGCGCCCCGCGGTTTCACCCACGTAATACCCTATCCCGTGGGAGTACGGTGATAAATTTAACATATGTGCTATTCTGATGTATGAGCTATATTAATGTAAAGTTTCATTAAAATCCGTTCAGTAGTTTTGACGTGAAAGAGTAACAAACGTCCGATACTTACAAACTTTAGCTTTTATAATATTAGTAGAATATTATAAGCACGTGATTCTTGAATCTAGACTAGCCTAGGCAACTAATTAATTCGTCGTCGCCGGTGCTTGAGATGGTCCTTTGGATCCTTCATACCAACAGACGCTCGGTTTCCCTTTGAGAGAACCGGCTGTCGCCGTAGATCTTGAACAGCCCCCTTCAAGCGGTAGAAGGCCACTTGCAGTGGTTTGGGTGTGTTTTACCTTCGCCGAAGATGCCAGAAGCGGGGAGTGCCAGGAGTCCCCACATATCCTCAGAGAAGGTCTCATCCCCGGATGAATGCGCAAAGCATTTCCACTACAACATAAAAACAACTACTTCATGCTCACAAATCCTGAGATTGGTATTCATTGCCTTTATTCAACAATAGAAGGATAAAGGCTGATGGTGATGATAATGATGATGATAGTGATGATATCCCTCAGATTCGTTATCGATAACTATACGACCCATGTTTTCGAAACACAGATAAGCTGTCTGACGGTATAAGGAAGCAAGTTGTGGTTCTTATACAGACGGAAACGTGGCAATCGCTTCCACCGGAATAAGACCAATGAATGACAAATATGTACCTGGAGACTGGAGATTTACTTATTCCAAATTTAAACAAGACAGATAACGATGAGCAAAACAACTTTGCAACAAAATAAGGATAATAAACGAAAAGGCTTCATAGTATGCATAATTCGAACTTCTATAAACATCGCAATAAATATATCGCGCAATCTTTTTATTTATCGCCATAAAAAAATAAGTTGCGATGCAGGCTACGTTGAGCGGGCTTTGTAACAAAATTACTTTTAGAGCTTTTTATGGGTGGCTATTACCAGCCCCTCTTGTGTTTGTGAAATATGTGTTTGACAATATTATCTTTATAAAAGTGGAGGTCGCTCTTAGACTATAATATTATTGAAGCGTCATTGCTCGCTATAATGAGATCTATTGGAAACTGTCGATTTGCCTGTTTTAATGACTTTCAAACAATATTGGCATCGAATAAGGACTTACTTATACTTTCTTAATCATAAAAATTATTGATAGTATTTTGTTTTTAAATGTAGGAAATTATATAGTATAATAAATATAGTAATGTAAAATAAAACACCGGTTCTAATACGTAATTATTATGTTATATTCATAAGCCTTCGATTTATTCAGCATAGACTTGTAGGTAAAGCGTCCGAGGCCATAGTTCACTGATGCGCTGGTCCAATACTGGTTGGTGAACTTCACACATCTTTAAAGACGTTTAATCTTACCTGTCATGCAGATTTCCTCACTATGTGTTCTTCCACCGGAGAGCTAGCGATGGTCTCATGTTTGAATGCACTTAAAAAGTTTAGAAAACCCATTTCAAGGCACCACATGCGGCGGTCTGGATCGAAACCGGCCCCTTTCGCTCTAAAGGCCGAGCCTCTTACCCACTGAACAATCGTCGCTCTGATTTGTAGATTTTTTGTAGGTTCTATCAAAAACATAGTCTAATTTCTGAAATCTAAAAATAAATCACCAAATATAGTAAAAAGCCGGCTCATTGCTTGCAGACACGCTTTACACGTATACATGACGTGTTTAAACGTGTACTTGACGTGACACTACCGTGTCTCCCGATATTCAAATGTTATATTTGACACATAATTAACTAATACAATATGTTTATTGATATACTTGTCTCGCATAGCAAATAATAATACGAAGCATTCGGTATACTTGCAGTATGGCCTATGTATACTATGGCAAAACTCATTTTGGTTCCTGTATTCAAAATGAAGGAAAACCAAGGAAAACCAGGAGGTAATGTTACTTAGTTAAGACACATTCAGAGAAGATCCCTCTATGAATTTCTAAGGTTGCCCCTCGAGGGCAAGATCTCGCGAAGCCGAAGCCCAGGTCGTCAGAGGAGAAAATGTTCAGACGATATTATACTGGACCTAACAATTCTATACGCATCTGGAGCAAGCAGCAGGGGATCATAAAAAATTTCAGTTGGTAACTGACCTACAGACGTCAATATGAAGATACTTGAAACTTATTTTATCTTGGTTCTTTTTAGATTTTAACATGCCCTGCCTCAGCCTTTTTCTTCTTTAACACCGGGATATGCGCTTAGACATACCGCGGGGAGTGGGTCTCCCCAGGCGGGTATGTGGGACTCGCTACGCCCGAAGGTAAGTGGACGCAGCTCTACCCACTAAAACCCTGCGAGTGCCACCACTGCCGCCTTTGGTGAGGTGCCTCGGATCTACTAGCAAAGGGCACCTCGACGGCTAGTCATTCCCTCAGGGGACCGACGCCACCTCCACAGAGCGATTGCCCCGCACCACAGAACAACCACTCCCAACGTGTGGACAGTACGATGAGGCAGTTCCCACCCTCACCCCTTGCTCTGTTGTCCCCTCTTCTTATAAGAGGGGTACAATGAGATCCCTCGGCTCAATTCGCTTCGCCCAACGTGCTGGGTTCAACCTGGGCTATTGAGCTCCACCGCCACGAAAAAGCCTAAACCGTGGTGGGGACACTGCCTCAGTCCTACCGCGACTATGGCTGCTGTAATATTCAAAATAACGGGAATGTAAAAAACCTAATAAAGCGTGATAAAAAATAATACAAAACGTTGATCCATAAATCATAATCATCTTTTATCCGTCCACAGGCCTTCCTCAATGAACGCCAAGACCGGCCACTGCTCGAAGATCGTCTTCCCACCGTTTGCCGTGGTCTGACTGTGTTTCATTCTATATTTAAAATTCTCGTTAATGCTAAATGGCACTAATAGTCAGCTGATGGTAAAACAGCCTACCCCCGAGACAAGTGGTACAAACGCTAAACGTATAGAAATATAATAGAATACTTATTATATAGGAACGATAGTATAGGACATGTAATTTGAGCAGCTATTGTTATTCTCATGCAATAAGTATTCTATTCTATTTCTATTCGTTTAGTGTTTGCCACTTGTCTAGAAGGGCTGATCAGCCTGAATAAAATCTGAATCCAATCATCTAGATCATTTACCATGCAACCATTCAAGAAACTTGCATGAAAATTTTCTGATGACGCGCTCCGTTTCAAGCGATCCATTCAATCAGATTCAATTGTCCGTCATCGCGTCATTGTATTCGATGACCGATGATTTCGGGGCATATTTTCTGAATTATGGCCCGCGTAAAATCCGCCATTGTGAAATTTGTGTAATTCGAATTCCGAGCGTTCCGAACGTGTCAATTATGTTTTGAGAACCATTCGTCTGCTGAATTATGAATCCAGACTCTTTATATAGGCTATGCAGATCATCTGTGTCTTGACATATCATCATCATCTTTTACTTGACTCCTGCTGAACATAAGCCTTCCGCTACCTGAGGGACCAGGATCTGCAGGCAACGGGAAACCCTCAGCGACAGACTGGTCCCGGCAAAACCAGATTCTCCACAATGGGGAGACTACCCGGCTACTACTTGGCAGTCCCCACGACGTCGTGTCTTCAGCGGGGCCTGGATTCCCCTCCGAGCCCGACACGAGCACAGGGGTGTTACCGGAAGCGAATTAAGTAGCGTTTGAGTAGGCCTACGATAAATGGCAAGAAAAAAAACGTCACACATATTTATCTTAAAAAAACCGCGATTATGGCACAGGTTGTTTTGTTATAATGTTATTTTTTATCTCATAAGATACGATTAACAGGTCGTATAAAGAAAAGAACGGAATTAAGTAATAAACGTCTAAGGAGTTTTTTATGGTAATCCCCCGTGTAGAGAAAGGATAATTTCCTATTGTACAAAATTGAGATTTAGGCGGAGGCTTGATACTGCGGATAAATGTGCTTTGCGGAGAGATTATAGCCATGTTGTTTTTTTGTTAAAATTACCATGAGTGGATAAATTTCATTGAGTGTAATGATAAGTATCTGGTGTTCAATAAAAAATAATAAAAAAAACACCATTTTTTAAAATAAAATATTAAAATGTTAAAATATTTTTGGATTGGATTGATTTAAAAGATGGGTAACCAGTGTTTGAGATGTTCATAATATGCCGAAAGAAATTACCACGGTTAGAAAACTTAGAATTACGTTATAACTAAGCTACTATAAAGATATGGTAAACCTGGTGTTGATTCAAAAAAAAATCTTTACAAACACAAACAAAGACCATCATCAATAACCCCCCGCTGTGTGTATGCGAGCGTTTGTGAATTTTAATTAAACCTATCGCTTACAGGGGTATAATCAAATTCTATCGACTACCCGCGATCCCCTTACGAAAGGAATTTTATTTCATGCAGGTTATGAAATATTAAAAAAATAAACGAGTAATTATTTTGATGTAAACTAATAAGCGTTCTATTATTAAATTAAGCTATTTCTATGTTTATTTTTTATTTTGGGACGTTCCGGAATTAATCCCCAAGCCGCTTTTACTTAAATAAGAAATAAAAAAAATCATACCATAAACACGACGAAGGTCCAGTGGGTTAGGAGTTCGAACTCTTGATCGAAAGGGTCCGGGTTCAATCCTCACCGCCGCCTGTGGTGCAATAAGAAAACCTATTTTAATAGGTTTTCTTATTTTATAATTGCATCCTGACAATCGCTCGCTCATAGATGAAGGATAACATTGTCTGATGAGAAAGTCTTTGAAAGTGTGTGAAGTTCACCAACTCGCATTGGACTAGCGCCTCGGTGAACTATGGTCCGCCGGATTTCGAGAAGGAAACCCGTAGCCAGCAGTGGGACGTATATGGGTTGCAGCATAACTTTTATACCATCAATAGTTTAGTCTAGCTTGAGAGATTATATATTTTTAGACGCGACGAAGGCACACTTATAACTGTGGCATATCTCTACCCGGACTCCTTTATTAATATTATTTATAAATTAAATAATGCTGGGAAACTATCGAATTAAAAAAAAATAGAAGCATAATTATATATTTTGGTATTATGGTATTATTTAGATTTGTGACTTTTTTAAAGAACAAGATGACAAATATTAAACCGAGCAAAAGGGCTGATTCTAATTATACCCACTTTACCTCTTATGGAAAAAAGAATCAAAAATAACCGAAAGTAATACATCAAAATATACAGCACAAATGCAAAAAGTATGCAACTCACAGCTAAAAGATCAATCCGAAGATACGTCGTCTGACTTTCAGTTCTTTCCCGATACGATATTGTACCACATATCCTTTTTTTTCGGAATACAAAAAAATACGTACAAAAATACGAAAATATGTAAAATACGACTACAGGCCAGTGACGACAGGCCTATGTTCAGAAGAGGACGATTTAACAATGATGATACAAAAGGCACTCCCTTTTCCGCAGTCGGGTGAGACATGTCTCCTCCCTCGATACTTATCAAATTAAATCTATCTCAGTATGATCGGTGTTTGCGCGGATCGGTGCGGACTTCATTTCCGGCTGTAGCTTCCAGCCATGCCGCTTATAAAACTCCCATTTATGTATTTATTTTTAGAGATCCCGATATTTTATTAAAAGGAAAACATATTTTCACCATATTTTTATATAGAAACGCTTAACAAATTGTATGCTATTTTAATAAATTATTTATTAGAAATTTTATGGAACTAAAGAAATGCTAGAAAGAAGTCTTACCGCTGTGAGCGATCTCTCCTAGACTAGTACAACAGTAGTACAACGTAGGTACGTTGTACTACTGTTGTACTACGTTGTACGTAGTAAGTAGACATGCAAGGCTTTTAAATCCGTCTTGCATAGGATAACAATGTCAACGTTTGAGTTTGTAGGAAATCTTTATTATATCTGTGGACGCTATTACACCACGTTAATCTGGTCCCGTGGTAAGTTTCCGAAGAATTTGTGTTACGCGTAGCAGACAACGCAAATACATATTTTTATATTAATATTTTTATTGTTAATTATTTAGGATTTTTATTATACATTGCAAATTAATCCACGACCTAGGAACACAGAAACTTTTGTTCCTTGGCGGAATTCAAACCCGCTTCCTCCGGGCTTTAGCGCCAACGCGCTCACCGTCGAACCACAGAGGTCGTCAAAATCAAAATTAATTGATTTAATCGCAGTCTCATGGTGTTTGCTTGCAGTACGTTCTTTATTTAAACCACGGAACCCTTAACCGCATATCCTATACAACCAGGAGCACAGAAACCCCAGGAACTTATCAATTCCATCGGACAGTTGTTCAATACGCCCCGCTACTTATGCCCGTGTCAAACGCAAAAATAATATTTTTATCGCGTAAGCTACGATTAACCGTTTTATGCAAACGACGCGATACAAAAATAATCCCTTTAAAAATATTTCACATTGATACCGGTTGAACACGTAAATTATAGCGTTCAATCCATATTTATAGTTGTGTATTTGTTTGAATGCTCTAATCTCAGGAATCACCGAAATATGAGCAAAATTGCAGCTGATAGCAAGGTATATGACGTAAATCATCTACGACGAGACTAAGCAGTAAAATCAACTAGAACCTCGACGGGAAACGACATGACGCTATTACGATACAATATAATCTTAAACATAGATTTATAAATAAAGACAGATGGAGCATGCCGAACACGCGAGTGACGCTTTAAAGCGAATAGAAATTCAGAAGCGAACACAATCTAATAGACGTTTAGAGTACGACGCCATGTCAAGCACTTGAGAGAACTTTTGAATTTGTATTCGCTTTGAAGCGTCACTCGCGTTTCAGCATGCTGTCTTTATTTATGAATCGGTGATTGTAAATATGTCTATCAAATGCCTCGGCGACCAAGTTTTTGGAAACTGTCTCAGCGACGCCTATATGCAGCTCCACACTGCAGGGCTTGCAGATGCGTTTGTTACCAATCCAAACCGGCCTTTCAACATCAGTTGGTCAATTTAGGTGCCTGTGTTTCCGACCGTCCGAACTTTTAAGTTATCAGAATCATATTACCCACTGTGGATAAAGCATCCTACCGTTTAAAGTATAAACATCACATTAATTGATAAAATAAATATCTGCCCTCCTTTCCAAAACAACAGACTTGCTCTTCCGTAACGACGGAATAGGATGACGGAATAGGTTCCCAGGTAGACCGGCGCGACACAAGCTCATCTGATAATATGTCAATGGCTAAAAAACGAAAGCGCATGCACCTTTTGGAAAGTTTGATTGAAGTCATCATAAATATGTCCAAGGCAATTTTGGAAACCAAACGATAAATCAGCGATATTAACAATAGCGATCGTGTCCGGCACAAAGGACCAACTGACGGGGACAGATGGCGTGACGTCATGCGGCCGGGACCCCTTCTATCAATCACCAGCCGAATTAGAGACACCGAAATTGGAGGATTTATTACGCCGAGTAAGCTGCTTAAGATTTATTTGTTTCTCTTTTTATATTACAGTCAGACGAGCAGACGAACCGCCTGATGACCTCATAAAAGGTCATCAGGCGTCTATAGGTCTGCCCCAAGAAACTTATTCCTGTGTTGCCTATACCGAGACATTTATTAAGATGGTAAAGTCTAAGTGTTTTTAATTATTACGCTTATAATTATTACGCTTGCCCAGATCTTCTTTCAAGCTGTTCGGCACAGAAATTGAGCAGGATGTTGATTCCCAGGTAGTCAAGAGCGTGGTATACCATATTCCATCAACCAATTAAGCACAAGGGAGTTACCCTTGTGCTAAATGTGCTTAAAAGGTGCTTTAAGTGTCTATTGCTCATCTTCTCCATGGCTAGTTATTACCACTGCTACTCATAATCTAAGTGCCTGTGCACCATGGATGACAAATGCTAGAACGATAGAAGCTGAAGTATTCCAAGATGTCTTCAATAGAACTTTTGGGTTCTGTTAATCTCCGGTCATCTGAGCTCTGGAGGTAATTATGTAGCCAGGACAGATATCAACTAATTTTGACGCGATTTGTTTCTCCCGAAAGAATGATGCCGGCCGGAATGACTTTCATCAGAAAAGTTCTTTAGGAGTAGGAAATATGTTTGGGCTTTCATCAGGTCGGTTTATCAGGTATCCAACTCTATTACATTAGCTAACTTTTGAGCATATGTGACCGCCTGGCAACATGTTTATTCATCATCATAATCATCATCATCAACATTCAAGACAAACGATCTTGCCAACTTGCCAATCGCTTCTAATATAGCCTTTGCACGGAGATCATCTTCCCACCCGGATAATGACAGACCGACACTTCGTCTACCGTCACCATCCGTTCTCTTGAATGTGTGACCATCCTCCTGCCACTTCAACGAGGCGATTAACTATTGATTACTTTTCACTAACTGAACTGACTGGCTGTATCTCTACTTAAGTTAAAAGAATCTTTCTTTTTGATGCAACGTCATACAAATAAAATATGTGCATACCCAAAATTTACCTTAATTGATTAAGGATAACGGTTTTAAAATTCACTTGCAAGATTTGACCGCAGAATAAATTAAGCCATTATTAGTCTTTATCCGACCATTTCAGAACATATAGTCCTCGCCACTTTTAAAGTCCTGCGACTAATGCCTGAACTAAATTTGACAACATTGACATCTTGACATCTGTCTGGAGTAAGAAGTTGTGATATTTTAAATTGTTTTACGTGAAATATGGAGCATATAATATAAAGTGAGGTGTAAAAATTTAAGGCCGTATAATGATCGTTAAAGTGAAATAATTTTGTGAATTAGAAAGTAAAAATAAACAACAATTAACCCCGTTAAATAATATGTTTATAAATGTCACAGCCATGACAGGTAAATTTTAGAGATGCCAGAGTCACTCATTTTTGCCTAATTTATGGTTAAAATATTATCATTAACTCTATACCTACATTTATCTTATGATATTTTATATGAATATAAATACAAGGTAAAAGAATTAAAACCTTGTTCAGATGAATGATATTTTCAGGTGTTTCTGTAAAAAAGGTCGAATAACAAAGGAAGTAACAATGGCAGCAATTACTTCTGAGAAAATCGTCACTCCTGGCAAAAGCCGAACACATCCGAAGAAGCTTGTTTTAGATGAATTCTACTAATCGGTTATACGTAAAAAATACGAATGAAATATTTACAAAAAAATGTTTTATTTTACTAAAACCTGGCAGAGAGATTTTTATTTTGCTGCTATAATTATTTTTGTCATTATTATCATACTCAGTCTTTATCAATCCACTACTGACCATAGGCCCTATAATTATTTAATTTTTTTATTGTACTAGACTTGATGGAAAATCATTACACTATAAATTGGCAACATTGAGTTATGAGACCGCAGCGCCGCGTCTATCGGACTTCTAAAGTGGCGATGACTCTAGGCCTCCTTCAAATAAACGTCTTGACACTGATTTGATTGTCACACATAAATGTTCCTATTGCATTGAGTTCCATCGCTACGTTTACAAGTCCCCGAATTCAATTAAAATTGACCAATTATCGAATGTATAATATATCGGAACTAATTAATTATATGAATGGAAATAGCAAGCCCGGCCTCACGCGGTTTTACTTAATTGCTTATTGGTTATTACATCCGTATTGTACGAGACACGGGGTGCATGGACAAGCTCCCTGGGTCCCAAGTGAACTATGCTATGTTCATGGGTTATGTTGCCCTGTGAACCGTAGCAAGTCTTGGTGGCCATACTAGCCCATCCTAAATTTTAATTTTTGTATGTGAGCTGTCGAAGGCATATGGCGACCGAAAAATATGATGATGATGATGTGCAGATGTCTCGTATAGAATAATATAATAATAGTATAGAGTACTGATAGTGTTGGTCGGCCATTAACCAGGTGGTAAGACGATCTCCGTGCAGTGGCCGGGCGGTGTTGGATGCGAGTGGCAAGAAATCGGTCGTCTTGGTGTTCGTTGAGGGAGGCTTATGTTCCTCTGGGCCACCTGTAACGGGTCTCGAAGACTTTATGCGCAGGGCCTACGTTGAAAAGGCAGCAGTCCATTTGCGGATCCAAAGAGGAGGTTAGGAGATAGTTGAGGGTCTCGATCGGGACCCCTGGGGCCTAACTACCTACGATAAGTTATATTTTAAAACGACTTCAAAAAAAGTAGGCGTTTCTTATTTCAACGGTATATAAATATTATGTTTTTTCAATTGTACCCAAATGATTAGTATTTTGAAAATTAGTTTTCAAGATTGGTAAAATTCTCCTAATACTAAAATCAAAAATATTTCTGCATTTTAAATTAAAATACACGATAAAATTATTACTACATACATATTACATACGGAAGGTACTTTACTTATCGGATTAATATATGATAATGTTAAATTTAATAAAATTATACCCGAAGCGTATTAATTTCATTGACAAAATTCATTTTACAATATTACCTCCGTTGACCAGTGCCTATCGGAAAATCATCTCGTTAATATAATTGATTGTAATATCAATATGATACGTAAGCCGATTTACTTCAGAAGTTCCAAAAGTTCCAAACTTTTAGGGTAGCATTAAATTTGTAAAAAAAAAAGTAAAGTATCAACCCTTTATTTCCAACTACGGGGCACGGGTCCTCGAAATCAGGCGAGGAGGGTGATGGGCCAATAGTTCACCACGCCGGCCCAGTGCGGGTTGGTGAACTTCACATACTTTCAAAAACTTTCAAATCTCATCAGGCATGCAGTTTCCTCGCGATGTTTTCCTTCACCGGTGAGCGAACGATGGTCTCGTGTTTGGGGTGCACTTAGAAATTTTAGAAAAACCCATTTCAAGGTACACATGGACGGGTCCGGATCGAACCCGGAACCTCTCGCATAATAGGCCGAGTCCGTCCACCACTGGACCATCGTCGCTCATTAAACTTGTATCTGGCATTATTATGTCTGGTCTCTTCTAGGGCGTATTGATCTTTTAGACCAAGA
Organism: Lycaena phlaeas; assembly: GCA_905333005.2. Classification (NCBI taxonomy): domain Eukaryota; kingdom Metazoa; phylum Arthropoda; class Insecta; order Lepidoptera; family Lycaenidae; genus Lycaena; species Lycaena phlaeas. The sequence continues at coordinate 1,294,564 of HG995175.1, read as the reverse complement.
CCAAGCTTATCCCATAAATGTTTTTAAATCTGTTTTCCGCTGATGTCTGATGATAATAATTATACTATAGTGCATGCATCACTTAATGATAACGTTACATTAGACCGATGATTTTTTTTTTCGGTTGAAGCTATGGGAATGGCCCTAATGCTTCAACGGGAAATAGGTGAGCCGGTTGGCTTCACCCTATATTAATGGGGAGGGGGGGGGGGGGTCCAGCCGTGGAATGCTACTTCCACGGCTTCATGGTGTCGGGTTTGATCCTGTGGCGTGTCAAGCCTCACCACCGCCGGATGAAAAGACCGGTGAAAGAATTGATATTCGAATTCAAATCAGAGAAATAACCAAAGAAATAAAAAGCTAATCTTTTCACCTACACCTACACCTTTCATATTTAAATTACTGATTTTCAATTTAATTATAGATAGGCGAAAAATTAACACTGGGGTCACAGTTATATTATGTTATATATTATCATAGACCTCAAGTCATGGGTGAAAGGTAAAATGCCACGGGTCATAAGTCAAAGGTCATGGCACGGGTCATAAGTCAAAGGTTATGGGTCTTAAATTATTATGTAATAGATTGGGTACATTCTGCGCTCTGTGATGTTACTTTGTTTAACAAAGAATACTAGAACAGAAAACTTCACTATCTTATGTTACCGAAAAGATTTTGTTTTATTTATTTATTTCCAATATCTGAAGGAGCATACACTGTTTAAAAAAAAAAACAAAAACAAACATTTTTACTACTGCTATTACAAGTTGTAAAGCAGTAGTAAAAATCGCAAACACACAATAGAATAGTGCATACATGAACTGTAACACTCTCCTCGCCTAATTTCGAGGGTCCTCATAACATAGTCAAAATATATTTGTATGAAACGCCAGGACAATGGTAAAAATATTTCTGTGGGGCCATTGTAACGCCATCCATTGTTTGAATTAACACAAACTAATGGAGTATTCTGACCGAAATACCCATTGTATTAGTGTCTAATTGGGAAATTTATCGAGTTTCATAACGGATACAGTTTTGTTATGTCGATCATTATTAACGCGATTTATTTTTATAAAAAAATATTTTTTCACATTTTGCACTGCCTTTTGTATCATCGTTAATTTTTAACAAGTTATTGTGCACACTAAACTATTCATTTAATTTGGAAGACGATCTCCGTGTAGTGGCCGGTCCGAGTTGCATGCGAGTGGCAAGGGATCCGTCTATGTTCAGCAATGGACAGATAAAGACTGATGATGATGATGATATGTTATAGTGAGCTAAAGATTATGATAGGCTTGAAGGTACATTAGTCATAATTTCAACAATATTAACCAATAAAAAACATAACATATTATATAAGAAAAACCACCAGATCCAAATACAGCTTCTTTATTCTCGGTAATACAATAATATCTCGTGATACCGGGTGATGCCAATACTGAATGAGACCGAGTGTTTCCGAGTCGTTCCTTCGTGCGAAGAGCCCCGCCATTCAACCGTCAGCCCTTTTTATCTCTTTTGCCCCTCCAAAAGACCGAACTCAGTATTGCCAACATCCGTGTTGCCATATCAATTAAAATAAATTAAAAGTTTATTCAAAGTATGTTCATCCTTAAAATATATATCCTTACATTCGCCCATCCTGACGAAGGTGCATGTCCTCATGCACTCCTGTAATAAAAGTCTTTCAATTAATGATTCAATGAAAGGGTCTCACTGTAACCACCGTTTTCTTACAAATGAGACACATTCACCAAACTATGAATAGAGCATATTGCCAACCAAGTACGAATCCATCCATTCTCGCAACTTGGGTAGCAAAACGACTCACGTCTATGCTCCACACTATCCGTCCAGATCTGATCGTCTGCAAACCCATCAATTCTTCTAGACGAAACGCCATATAGGCTAACAAAATGATTTGTAACTCACTGTAATCTTCTTTTTTCTTACAGATGAGACACATTCAAAACGCCATATAGGCTAACACATTCAAAACGCCATATAGGCTAACAAAATGATTTGTAACTCACTGTAATCTTCTTTTTTCTTACAGATGAGACACAAAAACGCCATATAGGCTAACACATTCAAAACGCCATATAGGCTAATAAAATGATTTGTAACTCACTGTAATCCTCTCTTTTCTTACAGATGAGACACAAAAACGCCATATAGGCTAACACATTCAAAACGCCATATAGGCTAACAAAATGATTTGTAACTCACTGTAATCTTCTTTTTTCTTACAGATGAGACACAAAAACGCCATATAGGCTAACACATTCAAAACGCCATATAGGCTAATAAAATGATTTGTAACTCACTGTAATCCTCTCTTTTCTTACAGATGAGACACAAAAACGCCATATAGGCTAACACATTCAAAACGCCATATAGGCTAATAAAATGATTTGTAACTCACTGTAATCCTCTCTTTTCTTACAGATGAGACACAAAAACGCCATATAGGCTAACACATTCAAAACGCCATATAGGCTAACAAAATGATTTGTAACTCACTGTAATCTTCTTTTTTCTTACAGATGAGACACAAAAACGCCATATAGGCTAACACATTCAAAACGCCATATAGGCTAATAAAATGATTTGCATCAAATCTAGCTTACAGTACATAATTATTTTACACATTGTTTTGCATCTTGAACAAATCGACTGAATAACATTTCTTCTAATCTCACATAATTTTTCTTATTAAATTTAGTAGCTTACAGTACATGATTAGAAACATTGCAATCAAATATTTTACACATTGTTTTGCATCTTAGACAAATCGACTGAATAACATTTCTTCTAATCTCACATAATTTTTCTTATTAAATTTAGTAGCTTACAGTACATGATTAGAAACATTGCAATCAAATATTTTACACATTGTTTTGCATCTTAGACAAATCGACTGAATAACATTTCTTCTAATCTCACATAATTTTTCTTATTAAATTTAGTAGCTTACAGTACATGATTAGAAACATTGCAATCAAATATTTTACACATTGTTTTGCATCTTAGATAACAAATCGACTGAATAACATTTCTGTTCATTTCACATAATTTTTTTTATTAAATTTAATAGCTTACAGTAGTACATGATTATTATAGAAACAATGCTATCAAACAGTATGCAAATAATGAATATATAACATGTTATAACCATTTAGTATCGCAAACAAAACAATGATTTTACTTTATTTATTAGAATCTTACACATCTTCCTTTGTCTCAGTGTCATTACTGTCAGTGACATATAGACGCTTTTACACCACGTCAATCTGGTTCAGTGATAAGTTATACCTGGTATAGTCGCAAGCCAATATCTATCATTACTAAATAATACCGCAGTGACACGGTAAGAGCCTATACAAGCGGATAAGTATTTTCCCTCATTGAGGAAAGTGGTTTTGGTTATTTTGACTAGAATTTTCTTTTTTTTTTTTTTTTTTTTTGGCCATAATTCTATTCTAGCCGGTTTTTATTTTATTTTTGTCATATCCAAGTTTTTGTTTCGCCTGCTCTTACTATCGCGAACTTAGCTAGTTTTCCGATCGTAGTTAAATCACTATTTTCGTGAAAATTGACAATTTATGCCATTAACCATCAATTTTATTTTACAATTCATATTTGTCCCGAACATTAGGTTTAAGCCTGAACTTTACCTATCGAATCATCCCTTTTCGATACTGTGGCATACACAGTCTGTACTCTAATGTGATCTTATTAATGCTGTAAAGATTATTATTAGTTTTAGTTTTATCTCTTTTTTTTTATTGCATATGCGTAATGTGTGTTAGCTTAATTTAATCGTGATTTAGACGACCAAGCTGCCACCTAGTACCCTTTTAACTACCCAAAATTATCAACTGGATTACCTTTTAGAGTGTTCTAAATATAATAATATCTGTCTAATATAATAACCTATAATATAGATTTAAAACGCTTATCTTATGGATTTAGAAGATTATGTTTAATATATTTATATTTACGTCCAAGTCTAGAACCAACACGTCACGTATTTTATTTAATTCCACATCAGTTAATTGTAACGTATGTAACCCATCTTAATTGCTCATATTCCTAACCCACGGATGCTGTTCTAATGCGGCATAATTTCGGCATTTTCGTGATCCACTATTGCGTTACGAAACAGTGCGTCAACAATTGCCATTTTAGTACCTGGGCGATATCCGGCAGAACGTTGAAATTTCTGCCTCAACAACTACCAACGCGCAAAGTGTTGCCCCAACAAGTAGACTCTTAAACTTTATTTTTAAAAAAATACAAGTGCAAAAGCCTCGAGCTTTATAAGCATGAAAAGTCTCTCAATTTACAGCAGTAAAATGCCACTAACTCAATTATGTTATAGTTCTGAGATCTCGTTATCTCGCATGAGTATGTAACCCTGCCTTCGCTACGGGGTTACAAATAGCGAGAATAGGAAGTCTACTCACCGATTAGTCATAAAGGACATTGAATAACTTATCCTGGTCCTTTGTCAGCGTAGCGTCCTAAGCCAATAATTTGGTCTAAAAATAAACAAGAATAGCAAAGTACCATACATTTTGTTATTTTGTAAAATATCCGTCCGTCAAGAGCCGCTGTCCTAACACCGGCAGAACTTATTTCGTATCGTAAGTAATTTCCTATCCATGACAAATTCCCATTTGGAATGTTCATAATAAGATCGGCAATATAACAATTTTAGGACCCTTCTTTTATCCTAGCCAAACATTCCATAAGATGCCTGTCACAAAAACATCAATATATTCTGTTGCAACATCCTAGCACGGGGATCCTAATACTCGATGCATGATTCGCTGTAATCTACACATACACACACTTTTTCTCAAGCTCATTACCATCTCTTATATTTTCGCGCTTCTAATAGGTCCTCAGTTACAGTCAATACAAACAGAAGTTTTATTTAATCCTATAGTCATTTTAGTAGTTTTGGTACAACCCAGTAGCTATATTTGTTCTATAAAGTATTTTTTTTTAAATTTTATTGAAGAATACTCATTCCTAATGTGCATTTGCAACCTAACGTAAACATACTGCTGTAAACTCTTACCGTTTACTAGACTTTCGAAATAATTACATAGTTTCAATTTAGCCTTTGCCTACATAATATATTAGAACGTAGAAATTAACGACAACCACACATTACCGAATCTTTGAACGGTTGTTGAAGTCAAAGTCAAGTTAAAATTTTTATTCAAAATAGTACCACCAAAGTATCTTTTTGAACGTCAATTGAGTCTACCACCGGTTCCAAAACAAGGCCACTGAGAAGAACTGGCGAAACAAACTCAGTGGAACTAATCTTTTAAAATATTCTATTACTTTATTTGAAATACTACTTTATTATAGTATATTATGAAAAGAATCTAGCAAGAAACCGTTGGGTTGCTCTTCTCAAAAGAGTATACATTTTTATAAACATAGTTATTATAATATTATTATATTATATTATTTTAACATAATAGGCGACAAAGGGATCCTCATAAATTATGCATTGATAGAATCAATACGGCACTATTGCAAAAAGCCTATTCTGTATGGCACCTATTATTTATAATAAACTACCCGTAATTTTTAAGAATTGAAACATAAATCAATTTAAAAGAATATTTAAAAAAAATACCTATGTGATAAAACTTATTATAGTGTTGCTGAATTTATATCAGACAAGATTAACATAGACTTGACTTGATTACTTTGACATTAACTAGTATATACTAAGTAGTATGTGACATTAACTATGATTTTTGACAATTGTTTTATAATTCTTTACTTATGATAATTAATATTTCAATTGTAATCAATAAAATGTTCCTTGTATTTAATGATTAATTGATCAAAAGATTCATTGTACTAACATATTTTGATTAAAAAAATTATTATTATACATACATTTATTCACATTAGCCCAAGACAAATAATTTGTGAAGAAATTTAGACCCCACAATATCCAAAACAAGCTAGAGAATGTTAACAAAATTGTAGCTTTTCCCCACTTTGTATTAGGGTTACATCATTTTTCGGTAAAGTTCTGCCCTGTCAGTATCGTTAATTCCAATTAATTATTTATCATCCATTACTTGACACGGGACCTTAGCATTGAATCCATCCATAGTGGAAACAACTAAAAACACTTCCATAAGTTCAAACTACTTCATTACCAATCCTTCAAGAGACTGTAGTGTACTCATTCAATATTTAAACCTAATTTTAATGTTTGCGATTGATTGTTTCAACACATAGTCGGTGCAAGCAGATTTGCACCTTTACGTTTTTTTTTTTAAACTTCAAATATAAAATATAAAAAAAAATCTTTGTAAGCGTGAACAAAGAATGCGTTTATGACCTATCATATTACATTTACATGTATACACATGTTACTCTCTAGATTCATTAGAGTACGGTTTGTCCTGTTTATTATTACTGCTATTGTATAGTATTGTACTTTCGTTATTGGCTTAAGCCTAAATTTGTAAATGTGCGTGTTTTTAAAATATTTATGAATGAGAAGTGAATGATTCTATCAATTAAAGTTTAAACCATACAGTTTACTGCATTCCGTTGTCTAATGTTGTATTGGTTCAAAAACGACAGCTTTTCATACAATTACGCTTCCATTGGTTCATTAAACCTATCTACTTTTCTTTAACATCCCCCCACAGCTTGGACATAGTTTGTTTATATGGCAATACGCTTAATAATTTACCCTTTCATTCGCTCTAATTATTATTATCTAATTATTATTATTATGAAGTATTAAAGGAAGACTGTCGCACCAAACTCTGGCTAACCAAACCCTGAAGTTTTACATATCAAATTGCATAGAAGTCTTATCGTCTCAGCCGTAAACGATAACACTTGTCATTCAATTTTTTTTAACAAATATCAATTAATTGATTTTAGAAGGTTAATTAAGATTTGTTTTTATTAGAGAAATGACTGAAAGCTGGCTTTGACGACTGTGTCAGAAAATGTTCAAGGGAAATTCAAATATTTGAAACACTTTAAGCAGAAAAAGTCTGTCACGAATACGGCTAACCTCACGCTCCAAGTTCTTTTGGGAACGAGCGATCTCGCCGCTACCCGGAGAGACTGTCGCGGCGCGGCGTGTTGACTGCGGTTACTGCCTGGGCGCAGCGTTGTCATCGCGTCCTCGATACTCAAATTGCTCCGGCATCACCGGTGACGTGACAGTAATTCAGCTCGCTGTACGTTTTCTGGAACTCACAAACAGAACGTCCCATGTACCCAACTCTTGTAATATTCTTGTAGTTTAGCTAAGCATAGATATACGAGATGCACAGCAATTAAATTCAAATTACGAAATATGTTAATATGACGTGGTGCGTTCAAGGTTAAGGAGCGAAAATAAATCTTAAGAAATTTATTTGAATACACCATACCTATACATATCCATACCCAATGCAGACCGTGAATACGTAGAGTGTCTAGTAGTTTGGCCACTAGAGCAGCCAGGCATCAACCTACCAACCTAAAGCTCAAACCTACCCGCTCGTACACAACAATAGTTTAACTTCTCGTAATAAAATTTTAGCATTGTCATTTCGAATATTATTGGACTACAATCATTAGCGTTCACAAAAGTGATTACAAATCATCTTTTATGATTATATTAGTTTAGGTTACATCTATACGTAATCGCGTAAAGTAATTAATTCGTTTAACTTTGTCTCACACCGTCAAGTACCCTCTATAATTCTACTTCCATTCAGCCGTGAGATATTATAAACTCTTAATTTAAAATTTATATTCCAATTAGTCTTATTTTAGCCAATACTATGTACTTCCAAGATTAAATCGATTACGGTAAGTTTTTGATCTTAAAAATACAATTTGCATATACCCTCGAAAACGTTTTACGAAATCAATTTTTCTTATATTATGGTTTTCTTTTTACGTCTGAACCCGAAAAGTATGTGAGCATGCAAAAAGAAACGGCGACGGTACATACCACTTCTGAAGTATAAGAAAAACCACCAGATCCAAATACAGCTTCTTTATTCTCGGTAATACAATAATATCTCGTGATACCGGGTGATGCCAATACTGAATGAGACCGAGTGTTTCCGAGTCGTTCCTTCGTGCGAAGAGCCCCGCCATTCAACCGTCAGCCCGTTTTATCTCTTTTGCCCCTCCAAAAGACCGAACTCAGTATTGCCAACATCCGTGTTGCCATATCAATTAAAATAAATTAAAAGTTTATTCAAAGTATGTTCATCCTTAAAATATATATCCTTACAATTATAATAACCTAAGAAAAACGTTACATATCCTAGGTGTGCACTTTTTACCTGAATTACATAAAATCATTAAAATTGGTAAGAATTTGGTCTTAAATCACACACATAATATTTACGGCAGTTTTCAATATCCTATCTATCTTAAAATTTCCTTATCCATCTTACAATTTTGACAGATTTTGTAAAAAAATGTGTCAAAATGGAACGATAGATAAGAACATTTTAAGATAGGACATTGAAAACCGCCGTAAGTCAAATTAAAAATTAAAAATATATTGTTCTGTAATAATAAGTCTCTATTTTTTAAATGTATTACTTGAAACTCACAGATATTTGTGTTGGGAATGAAACTCCTTGGACCCTTTTACATTAATTTATTGAGACAGCCTTTTACAATTTTTGATGTGGTTGGTACAATTTACGGAGCGCGAGTGTGGAATGATCGAGAGATCGTCGCACGCGCATTTCTTCGGGGAACCGGTTTGGCCGACGGCGCTTAGCTAGGCGTGCGCGAACATTTGAAATAAGTCCTTAATATTTCTATGTTGAAACTGGATTCCAGTTCACACCAACAGCTAGTCCCTTGGGTATATGGGTAGCTACAATACAGTGTACGTCCATTTTGTCACCATCCCTGAGTTTTCATCTCGTAAGTTGCTGCATTTTGTTAACCGACTTTAAAAAAAGAAGGAGGCTATCAATTCGTCTGTATTTTTTTTTTTTGGCACCGACTCCAAACATTTTAGTTGTACATTAATTAAGGTATGGTTTTGAAGTCTTTATTTTTTTTTGGTTTTTGGTTTTTTATTTAAAATTTTATTTTTCATAGAGCGTACAATAAGTACACTCAATTATATTTTGCGGGGACACTTGAAACGAGCATACTTATTTTCAGCAGGCAATCTATGGATCCTTTAATGTAGCGTCTCTCTATGTCAGTGGTCATTTACAACTCACGGTCACTCATATAAAGTCTTACTCTTACTCTTACTTTGTTTTTTAAGAAAAAAAAAATATCAACCCATATATTCCAACTACTGGTCACGGGTCTCCTCAAAATCAGGCGAAGAGGAATTTAGGCGTAGTTCACTGACGCGCTGGTCCAATGCAGGTTAGTGAACTTCACACCTTCAAAGATTTTCAATCTTTTTGGGCATGCAGATTTTGTGACGATGTTTTGAATGACGAATTTAGAAATTTTAAAGAAAGCTCGTTAAAAAATATTCTGTTCAAGTTAATTAATATGATTTGACGAGGAGTAGGCGGCTGCGACAGGCTGACCCGCGTGGGCAGATGATGTACAAGGAAATTGGAGTTTTATATAATTTAAACATGAAATTTGACGACCTCTGTGGCTCAGTGGTTAGTGCGTTGCCGCACAAGCCGGAGGTAGCGGGTTCGAATCTCGCCAGGGAACACAAAAAAGTTTCTGTGTTCCTGGGTCATGGATGTGTATTAAATTTGTGTATTATATAATAAAAATCTTAAATATAAGTATTAATATAAAAAGTATTAAATATATGTATTTCCGTTGTCTGGTACCCGTAACACAAGTCTCTTCGAGAACTTAGCACGGGACCAGATTGACGTGGTGTAAAATCGTCCATAGATATTATTATTATTATAATAATAAATAACCATCACTGGACGACTGGCGGATGTAAAATGACGAAATTATTTTGTAAAAATAATATGCATAAAATAATAGATTACTACCGCTACAAGGACTAAAATATGTGACTGAAAGTAAAAAATCGTTTTTTTTTTCAAAATAAATGATGACTATTTAGTAATAGCCCGAAAGATAGTAAGTGGACGCAGCCCTACCCACTAAAACCCGACGAGTGCCACCAATGCCGCCTTTGGTGAGGTGCCCCGGATCTACAAGCAACAGGGCACCTCGACGGCTAGTCTGTCCCTCAGGGGACTGACGCCACCTCCACAGAGCGATTGCCCCGCACCACAGAACAACCACTCCCGATGTCGGGACAGTACGATGAGGTGAGGTTCCCATCCTCACTCTTGCCCCCCTTGCTCTTTTCTTGCTCTCGCTTCTTGCTCTTTTGTCCCCTCTTCTTATAAGAGGGGTACAAAGAGCCCTTTCGGCTCAATTCGCTTCGCCCAAGGTGTTTGGGTCACCCTGGGCTACTGTGCCAGGTGGGGATAGGAGCTATACCTAACACAACAGTGCGTAGTATCTTCGTGTGTCACGTGAAGCCGCGTCCTTATGGACAAATGGCGACACGTCGCCACGGCATGCGTCGCCTTAAAAATCGTCGCCACGGCATGCGTCAACAAATTAATTATACTATATTTCACTCACAAATGACATAGCTCAATTGGGAGAAGAATTTTTAAATTCGGTTTACGGCGACTTTCAATATCCTATCTATCTTAATATTTTCTTATCTATCTTGAAATTTTGACACATTTTCTTACAAAATCTATCAAAATTTTATACTATACTAGGATATTAGACGGTCATGGCATCGCTGATGATGAGATAATATTAATTCGTCTCACAGATGAGTATCGTGCAATATAATGTATTACAATAGAACACATTGTAGCTGTCAGATAACAGATATCACAAGATATATGCTGTGACCACGGGCGGATATGAGATGTGCGGTGGACATACATACACACATAACTAGCTCTCGGTTTCAGCACAGTCGTAAGCATATAAGTCTCACTGCTCACCTCAGTATTAGGCGAAGGTGTTGGGCTATAATTTTAGTTTGTCCAATGGTGGTGGACTTCAGACCAAAAACAGGCATCTAAATATTATATTAATAAATCATTAACACTAATTATTGATTTAATTTATTACAATGTTAAGATTTTAGTATTACAAGTAAACACGTGTATCTGAGGAGCGATGACGAAAAATTTAACTTCATAAATATCCACTAATTAATAAATATAAAATAACACGTTTGGAATGCATACTCTTCTCAATAAAAACGAGAAAAATACTTACTGTTACTCTTACGTCAGAACAAACGCTTCGTATCGTATTATTAGAGGAGTTTGCAGTCGTGGGCATCTCAAATGTAAAACATCTATTTCATCTTGAAAAAGAAAATAAAACATGAAAGACTTTTATTACTGGCTTCAATTCCCGAGTGTAACAATAACATTTTCGAAAATCTTCAAACACAGATTTCTCTGTTTTAAAATGTAAAATTATGTTTTACTTGAGTTCTATTAAGACTTAAACTTTCCCTTAACATAACAAAATTCCACTTCGTATATTCCGTGGCATGGTATGGTCTAATAAAATAACTACACTATCAAGGTAACACGCATATCGCATTTATTGCGGCGAGTGCGTCGGTATGCGGCGGTGGGGGAATAGGGGGCAGACCGGGGTGAACGGGGAGGAAACGCCAGCTGAGGCGTGTGTAGCCAGCTCCTGTACTAAGTTATTACAATGAGCAGATTGTAACGAAACGCGGTGTAGTGTAGTGAGTAACTGTCTTTAGATTATTTTATGTGTAATTACCTTTACACCTTGCTAAGTAAGCATTTTGACATATAATTGCGCAACTGTTTCAATACGTTGTGAATATGAAATATTATGTACTTTCTGGAATTATTAATAAATGGGACCTCAGATCGAGAAGACGTTTTCTTTAACAACCCTGATCTACATGTCTACATCTTGACACATCACATGGCGACCCTGCCAGTGCTGCCTCGCGGCAGCGCTGTACCTTTCGAGATTATTTAATATATATGAATAAAAAATAAAAAATAAATAATATATATAAAATTAAATAATGAAGATATTATAGAAATAAAGAAGATAAAATAAATAAGAAGATAAAATAATAATGGCAAATGACGAAAAATGAAGAATTTTAAATTAAATCCAAGAAGAATAAATATTAAGAATAAATACAAATAATCTCTAACCAGCTCCTAAACTAAGTTAGCACGTAAGTATTTGAATGAACATTGACTACGTAAGTCATTCATCATCATTATCATATTCCTACGTAACTGTGGCCTGGTGCTAAAAGGGCCAAAGTACATTTTTGTATAAACCGAGTCTATTAAGCACGTTTCGATTTAAAGACCAATATTTCTTGGACTATTTTGAAATATTGTTGTCACGAAAGTGTTTCATATTTAAGTTTTGTTAGCACGAAAAAAAAATTATATTTTTTCAAAGTTCTGGCTTTTAAGGCTTAATAAACTCGGTTCATACAAAAACGTACTTTGACCCTTTTAGCACCAGGCCAGATAAAATTGTCATCAACGTCCACCTTATAAACGTGCATCAGCAAAAATCCTGCAATTGGGCTTACATAATCTATAGGTAGTTTCTTGAATGGTATTAACACCTGGTTTCTATTCCAACAACAAGGTCCGTATGATTACTGAAAGCTACTATTACTAAAATTGCTGAAAGGTTAATAGTCTAAGGGCCTGTTTCACAGTCTCCATTTAAGTTCCCAATAGGCTATCGGCAACATATTTGACAGATAGAGTATGGAGTATCTCTCAAGTATCTGTCAAATATGTTGCCGATAGCCTATTCGGAACTTATCTGGAGATTGTGAAACAGGCCCTTAAGTGGGCATGACAGAGTGGGTAGACAGAGTTCAAACGTGATTGACGGATCAGACTTGCTGACATTATTTACATACCAGGCTTTCATAAAACAAATGTGATCAAGAATGACCGAACAATCCGAACATATCAAATTCGTTTATGTCAAACGTACACACGAATAAACAAAACGAGCTCAAACTTCACAACGTACACGGAAACTTTTAAATTGATAAAGTTTATAAAGTGAATTCATTTTCTGTAAATTAAAAATGTCTGCGAGAAATAAGTTCGACAAACGATTATTTTAATTGCTTTTGGATTTTCAAAATATTATAATTTATATAAACGTAAGTCCTAATTACAGCATAACTGCTAAACGACAAAAGATTTGAACGCAACGTATATATATTTACTAGCTGTCCCGACAGACTTCGTTCTGCTAAAATCGCTATTAAAAAATAGGGGTTGATCGTAGAGGGGTGAAAATTTAGGGTTGTATGTATTTCTGTATGTTGTATCATAAAAAAATAGAAATTAAAAATTTTGTCTAAAAAATAAAAAAATAAATTTAGGGGTGGACTACCCCTAACATTTAGGGGGATGAAAAATAGATGTTGGCCGATTCTCAGACCTACTGATTATGCATATAAAATTTCACAAAGATCGGTCAAGCCGTTTCGGAGGAGTACGGTAACTAACATTGTGACAGGGAAATTTTATATATTAGATTAAAAACTCCAAGTCAGACTTGTCAATATATAAGTAATTTGGTTTTGCCCAGTTTTGTCACTATAGATTGAGGTCTATGTCTGACCTTTGAATTAGATAACGACCTTGATTTGCTGTGATAGCGACGGAAACATACTATTTACTATTGTAAAAAATAAAAGTACACCAGCCCTTACAATCTAAAGAAATGGATTCAGCAATAGCAGTCTTTCTAACCTCAAATATATATTTTTTTTATAAGCTTTATTAATATAAACGTGAAAGTTTGTAAGTATGGATGTTCTCTTTCACGTAAAAACTACTTGAATGGATTTTAATAAAACTTTACAATAATATATTATGTATGTGCTATTCCAATGTATAAGCTACATTGGAATAGCACATAGGCTATAATTTATCCCTATACTCCCACGGGAATGGCAAGTACGCGGGTAAAACCGCAGGGCGCTACTAGTAAGCTATTTAAATAAAAATGATGCCCCAAAATGTGTGTACGCACATTACTTCAGGACCCTTGCATCAAATTGGACAATTCCCAAAGAAAAGGCTGTCTGTTTATGTTGTCTAGCATTTGTTACTCTACGTATGTAAAGTACATTAATTGTACCATCTAATTTCTGAAATGGGTGACCAATTTGACAGGACTTACTGACTGGTAGCTGTTACAATAAGGAGTCACTTACACTATTTTTGTTTTAGGAAATTGTAATACTTTACCTTCCTCGCTTGATTTCGAGGAGGAGACCCGTGTCCAGCAGTAGAACGTATTAAGGTTTATATATTATATATATATTTTTATTTCAAATTGCAAATTGTAATATTGTATTATATAAGTATTGTAAATCTTAGATAGGTTTAATGAGTACATACTGATAGGTAAATGAAAAATGCGATTATGATACTTTACAAATGGACTGAAGCTGTTTTACGAAATAGGCTCTTAGTTTTATTCTTTTAGCGTTATGTTGACTTGTGCTTTTAAAGTGTTTTCGTTTTGTTGAGAGAATAGCTGACCAAATCCGTAGGTTTTGTGCGTAAACCTTTAATGCTTATTAGACTCATAAAACATCTCTCGTATTGACACAATAAACCGGAGCGTGATCGGCTCATTGCTATGTAAATACCTCGGTAACAGCGCTTGCGTTGATCTGGGATTTTGCAGATCTTAACTACATTAGAATTTATGGCATCGTTTATTTTTATTGTGGCATGTGGGTACCTGCGTGGTTTTGATATCGTGTATGATTTGGAAAGACGAAAAATAAACTTAAATTAGTAATCATTAAGAGCGGGTTGCATCGACGATTTTAACGAATATGCAATCGTTAAAGATGGCGGTAACGAACGTTAGTGACCAAAGAGCGTTTTTTTTTTTTTTTTGACTTTAAAATTTATCGACGTCTCTTACGTTGACAGATGATTTGAAACTTAACAACCTTCCTGCAGGGGGCCTAGCCAAAATGTCATTAAGAAAGCGTTAGCGAAGTTTGAAAATGATAAAATGTATGGGATTGACATAAGGCCGTGCTTAATTACGTAGTCTCCTATACATTTTATCATTTCGAACTTCGCTAACGCTTTCTTAATGACATTTTGTCTAGGCCCCCTTTGTCTCTTTATGGCTGGCTATCTCAAACATTTTCGACATGTTCAGAAATATTACTAGGAAATCAGAATATTGAAAAGTCAAAGCGAATAGTATAAATTGCAAGCAAAAACATTTGCAGAAGAAGTTGATGGATCAATGTCCATTTGTGAGAATACGTAAAAAGATCTCAGTATTTGATGATGCACCTTCCAAGCAAATGGATTTACTTTTTCTTATCGACTTCCAATCTAGTTATTCTCGATGGAAAGTTTAGCAAGATTCTAGTACAGAGAACTACACAGATAAGTTATATAACTTGATAGGTATTTTTTCCTGGAGTAGACTTCTTCGTCATCATCAACAGTAGGACGAAATCCATATCACATACCCGTATTCATAAACAATTCTTCAATTCAAAAATCTATGGGCTCCTGGTATCAATAGTCAGGTATATAGGTTTGACGGACGCATAGTGGCGGATTTCATTTAAGTGGTTTGAATGACTCTATGCCCTATTTATAGTACGTTTTGCCCACGTGTTCACTTAGGCCTCTGCCTCGCATTTAGCGGGCGGCGGGGCGGCGGATCAATCAACGAAACGCAGCAACAAATATGAACAAAAAAAGATATAATAATAATGAATAAGTAGGAAAATCACAAAAGAAAATATCACAAAAGCGACTATATTTACTGTCGATTTTATTAACATAGACTAATAAAGGAAATATATATATCATAATGATCTTGCCCACAATTTCGCACTCGTTACCTTCAACGAAAGTTCTCAAAAGTAACATCTTTTAATTTTCCACATTTTCAATTGATGCACCGCTTCTTGACGAGATGATGTTAGCCTATAGCCTTCCTCAATAAATGAACTATTTATAACTGAAATAATTTTCATATCGGACAAGTAGCTTCTAAGATTCGTGCGTTTAAATAAAAAAAATGTTCAGCTTTTTAAATTAGTATGATATGAAACATCGTGTTAACGCAAGGTAAGGAATGTATACTGTTGGGGCAGTAAACGCGGGTCTGTCGCATCGCTTTACGACAGGCAATATCACGAAATCCCACTGCTTATAAACTCGCTATTATTTTGTGTGATCATTCTGCACATATTTTGTTTGGATCCAATTTAGTATAAATATAAGAAAACGAAGATATTTTGTCATCTTTAAAGTTTTACTGACAAACTACAACATGTTTATGTAAAGTTAGATATTGTATACTCCCTTGTGTAAATGCACTTGGTAAGGTGTGCGTTAATCTTGGTTCCTTAAAAACCTGTATGCCTTTCACCTATTGTGCCTAGGTTATACGTTGTGTGGAAATCATGATATTAGTGAGCACTAAATAATGATTATTATAGCCGGAGCTATAGGAATTAAATTAAACTGAAGAAAATTGGTCAATGGTGATTTATTTTTACCTAAATTTTGACTCTACTAATGATGAACCATATGGGATGAGTCGTGGTATCGGTCATTGAGGGATTGTGTCCAGCAGACGGATAAAGGCTGATGATGATGATGAAATCATCAGATCAAGATCAGAGAATATCAATGGCATTTGCAAAATGTATAAAATATGATTCTCAGCTAATAACTTTAGTGTTTAGGAGCTGCTCAACTAATTGTAGGTAAATACATTAACGGCGGTTATCAATATCCTATCTATCTTAAAATTTTGTTATCTATCTTACAATTTTGACAGATTTTGTAAGAAAATGTGTCAAAATTTAACGATAGATAAGAACATTTTAAGATAGATAGGATATTGAAAACCGCCGTAAATTGAATGCTTGCTTGGAAACTATTGTAGTAACGTTATATCGTTTGTAGATTATTATCAAACAGTTTGTAAGTACTTTTGTGTTACTTGAACATGCACACTGTAGACGGGTTACCAGGGGGCTAGCCAAAATGCCATTAAGAAAGCGTTAGCGAAGTTCGAAAATGATAAAATGTATAGGATTGATATAAGGCCGCGCTTAATCACGTGGTCCATCCTATACATTTTATCATTTCGAACTTCGCTAACGCTTTCTTAATGGTATTTTGGCTAGGCCCCCTAATGGTAAGTGGTTGACGTCACCCACCAACATACACTAGTTCACCAGGAACTGCTCGGGCAACTCTCGTATTCCATCCTGAGTCATAAGGTGTTAAATCTCCTAGCCAGTCATTACTCCATCCAAGCAGTAGGGAGCCCGGCATAGTACACCCATGATACCTCTTAAGCGACCTCTGAGGTTCAATGGTTGGTGCGTTTTCGCTCAGGCCGGAGGTAGCGCGTTCCAATCCCGCCAGGAAACAAAAGGTTTCTGTTTTCCCGGGTCATGGATGTGTATATAATATGAGTATTATATAATTAAAATCTTTAGTATGTTTATTAATATAAAAGTATTAATTTTTATGAATAATCTAATGAATGAATGAGTAAGTGCGTATATATATATATATATATATATATATATATATATATATATATATATATATATATATATATATATATATATATATATATAATACTCATATTATAACTAACCATTGGTAAATGTTATGTAAATATATAAACATGTAATATTTTTTTATTGTTTATTAATTAAAAATATATTTCATTCATCGGTAACAAATTGTACACTTGAAACATGTCAAATAAAAATGACATCTCTATCTAAAATAATGAATTCGTAAAAATAACCTGCGAATTTTGATGCGATTCGAACACGTTTGGTGTTTTTATAAAAGACAAGAGAAGAAGTGAGGGAGGGGGCCCGGGGGCCGGTTGGTCGGTTAAGCTGGTGGTAAATGCAGAGCGACATCCACAAAAACCGTCTACACCAGGAGATTAGCAGGCTTTAAAATATTATGAGTATTCTCCAAATATGCTCTTTAAATTTGACGACGTTTGACGAAAGTTGACGAGTTTTGTCGAAGTTTGACGAAGACGGAACGGAATTACAATGTTAGAAAGAGATTTAATAATACCATGGGGTTAAATTTTAAAGCTTTTTATGAAGGAAGTTAAAATGCAGTAAAATTTTTATTTTTAACGGATTTATGCACTTTCATAGATTTGGAGAAATTGAGAAATTTATTTGTTATTGGAAAACAAATTTTGAATTCAAAATATTATATATACTAGCGTTATTTAAATAGCTTTATTTGGATAAACGAGGCTTGGATGAGTTTATATAAAAATTGTATTGATAATTAAAAAAAAATATTTTTCAAATTGGTCAATAAGTCAGAGCCTATTCATTGCATTTAATGCAAATAAACAACTGTTACAGTGAAGTTATAAATATTTATTTCAATCAATACCGTTTTTTCTTCAGTTTTTATCTCCAGTGAGTAAACAGAGAACGTCTGATACCTATATACTACTATATAGGTATGTATTTATTTGAAGGTTTTATAATATTGACTCATTGCACGAAGCTGCAGGTTTTACAGCACTTTAAATTTATAGATCCACGTAAATTATATTCTCAGCTTTAACGATGAAACATTAGAGCTACCTCCGTCGCTATCATGATCTGAGGCATTCGAAATAATGTTTCAACATTATCATTATTTAAACGATTAGAATTATAAAATGTATATAATATACTTCTTAAAATTAATGCAGGTTGAATAGCTTAGCTTTGATTAAAAAGCGATCATTTAAAGATGAAAATCCAAGCTAATCCACCTGATGATAAAGTTACCATGATCCATGAGCGTAAAGCAAATCACTCAGGATGGGATACCAACACCAGCATCACCATTTTAAGACACATGAACGAAACAAAGGTTAAAGATAAAACCTTCCTTTGCAGTAAAGCTGCTTCTCAGAATAAATAGATAAAATGACGCCCATAGAGACAAGAATTAGCCTATTTAAAAAAATATATGAATTGTTCGATCCTGACCCCCCAGTGTGTGCCTTGAAATGGGTTTTTCTAAAATTTCTAAGTGCACCCCAAACACGAGACCATCGCTCGCTCACCGGTGAAGGAAAACATCGTGAGGAAACCTGCATGCCTCATGAGATTGAAAGTCTTTGAAGGCATGTGAAGTTCACCAACCCGCACTGGGCCAGTGCATCGGTGAACTATATCCCATTACCCTCCTCGCCTGATTTCCAGGAGGAGACTCGTGCCCAGCAGTGGGAGATTCAAGGGTTGATACTTTACTTTTTTTTAATAATAAGTATGAGCTCAGATGGTGATTTTGTACTTAGAGTAAAAACAAAAAAGGCTAGTTATGTTAGCGGTAGCCTTTTTAACTCATGAACTATATTTATTTAATGAGTGACGCATGTTGATGATGATGTGTAAACGAACGTTTAATATGTAAACGTAGAATAATTGTACCAGGCTTGCAGGAGACGTCTCATCCATTCTCTATTCATGCATCTCCATAGCCGTGACACGGTACAGCGTGTTCATATTTTACACCTGCATGTTATTTAGTGGAGCCAACGCAGTGCTTGGTTGGGCAAATTGCTTTAATTATTCTCTGTCAATGTTGGGCATTATGTAGCGGAATCGGGTTCACAAATTTATCACAATTTGTGTCACGTTATCACCATATCACAATAACTCCACTACTGGTGCATTCAAAACTACTTCCTCGCATTAGCTTTATACATCATGATTTATTTCAAAGCAAATATGACGTGCCTTTTTGTGAATAAAAAAATATCATATTTTAGTAAAAAGGGGTCTTAAGTAATTAATCATTTTAATGATTTAGAAACAGAAACAGAGTACTCAACCTGACCAGTACCCAATATACGTACAATTAATAAATGAAATTACCGTGATAAGTAGGAGGCCTGAAATGAGCTCATGAGTTTATAAATGATGCATAAATTGGTGTAAATTTTGGTGTCAGTAATGCTTGTCATGCCATTATCTCCAAACACATCAAAGCTATTTCTCGGGAGGAATAACCAGGTGGTGCCAATGCAGTCAGGCATGTGGCACAAACGAGTAGAATCAATTAAGGCCAATTTCGTCTACTAGTGGTCAAATACCATTTCAATTTCTATTTCAATTAACGCGATCTATTTAGTTCATCGTTTACACTTAAGCTTTCAATCTCTCTTGGTGCATGCATGTGTACATGACTCCAGATGTTTTGCCGTCGGTCGTTTCCTTTTAAATCCCAAAAATTTTAGGCAAGCGACACAACCGAAACCTGTGACCCGTAGTCGCGCCCCAATATACCAGGCGCACATAGCGCCCATGCAAATTGAATAATATAAATTGAAACCGTAAAATGATTTTGTATTCGCTGTCAAAATGCAGTTAAAACTAAATGAAATACAGCGTGTTCTACAAATCTCCCTGGTCCAATTAAACTTTGGTACATACGAACTAAAAAAGTTGGGAAACTCTGCATGGCATTGCAGTTGGGATGCGGGCTAGATGTCATCCCCAAGTCTTGTATAATTTACCTATTGTCGATTCCATGTTCGTGGAAACTAACTGTTGCATACAGTATTTCATATGTAGATTTGACGTAGAACCTAAACTTTTAAAGAAATTACTTTTGATCTTCTAGAGGTGGAGGGTCCATGTGATCCCATAACTATTAATAGCAAATTTTCATATAATAAGAAGAAAGGCAGTAAATAATTTATTATTTTAGGAATAGACTGTCGAATCTAAAAAAATATCTGCATCGTAACGGACTCATGTCATATAACATTAAAGTTAAATTTTTTACATTGATTTTTATGCGACTACTCGCAAACCGTTGCGGTCGCTTTGGTTGATGCTTTTACAGAGATCACAATATTTAGGACAAAATATTGCACACAGCACCAAAAGTTTGCCGAACTAACTAAAAAACTTCTCGTTTTCCGTTCTCAAACTACAAAGATGACAAAAAAGAAAGAAAAAAGCGTATAATAAACGCCAAACTAGTTGGTAAATGCGATCGAATCGTGTTTTGTAACGAAATCAAAAATCCAAAAAGCTTTGTTTTGGTTGAAAATTGTACGTATTTAAAATTTTACTGTATTTGTTTGTATATTGTTTATACAGCCTTTCTGGAATATTTGACAAATGAATGAAAAAAATCTAAACACGTCAACATGGATTTGGTTCTTGAAAACATTCACTGTCTAAATATTTCTAAGTTGCTGATTGTGACCACTGACCAGGCGGGTTGATAAAGTTTCTGGAAACAAGTCTAAGTGCCTGATTATTATTGCTTATCATGACATTAAGTTTGTGGGAACGTGTACTGCACAAATTGGCATCGGTTGCTAATGATTACCAGGATACTGTATAGACAGTTGTTGATGATGACCATCATAGGACCATTTAAGTCATGGAAACAGGCTTACTACCCAAACTGGCAATGATGTCGGTTTCATTTGTTGGAACCAGTTTTCTATTTAAATAAAAAAAGTTGCAAATGCAATAAACGGAACGGTAGCTTCGATTTTCAAATGTAACATTGTAGCTAGTAATGACCAGGAAAACATAAATGTAAAGTATATAGAGAAACAGATTTTATAATTTTCAGTAAAAACAGCGTCATTTCACGTATCTCATATGCGCTTTCTGTTAACACGCATGTAGTTTTACAGCCAGTAAAGTAACCTTATTAAATATTTCCACGGTAAACTCTACCCTACACACAAGGTTCAGGGCACACTTTGGCGTGCACCGGGTATTTGTTATTGGATTTATATCGTCCCATTCACGGTATTCGGCACGTACATATTGCATATGCATAGGTGACTGAATTTGTGAATTGTATGCACGAGACGTTTGTTTGTAGCTTTAGTGCGTGTACGTATACAGTTTTCAATGAAGAGGTCAAAATAATATTGGAGAGTCGAATGTATAGGACCTGTTTTCAGTTTTTATGAAATTATCTTCTTTTTATAAAAAAAAACTAAAAAAAATACAGTATATTATTTAGATAAGCTGTAGTCCATTTCTCATTTAGGGAATGGCCGTAGCTCCGTACAAGGACGACAAATGGACCTTAAGAAGGGCCAAGAGGCATCAGAACAACAGGTCGAGCAAGGGTCAGATGGGCTGAAGAAATAGTAGCGATGGCGGGCCAAGGATAAAGAATCGGGGCATTTTTGGAGGCTTTTTACCTGATATCGGGCTCCATACACATAACTTATGAAATCAGAGAGTTACATAATATTTAAGTACTACAAATGTTTAATATCTTTTTCTATTCTAACAATGTATTCAATTATATTTAGTTTTTTTTTTGTTGAAGAGTGTATGTATGAAATTAAATGTAGCTTTACTTTTTTATTATTAACTGTACCAGTTTTATTTTAATCCCGTTACTGATTAATTTGTCGAAATAATCCATTTTCTACAGGTTGGTACTAATGGTACTATTTGATAGTACGATTCATAGAATATGTTGAATATCCACTATTATTAGTATTTTTGCGTCTAAAATAGGTGCATTTTATAAATTATAATCATAATATAATTATTATTTTGGCAATTCGTTTATTCGTTTATTTAATACAATAATTATTATTAAAATAATATTTATAATCATTACCCGCTTTTTCAGCTTCACCTGTATGTATGTTTGTAATCGACTCCTTTGGGCGCGATTTTGACCAACTTTAAACGGCCAGCTTTCGTTCCATCCTAAGCCAGGCTAGATTTAGTTAAATACGTTGTTCATGGCAACATCGACAACTTGATTAGCATGTCTGCCAGTTTAATTACATAAAAAAGACTATCATTTAATATGCCAGTTATGCCAATGCATGCCAGTGGCAGTGTCATAACATTCAATAATACCCGGGTATCAGAACTGTATAAAGTTTTGTATCAGAGCGTTCACCGGTTTCGCAGGTTGGTCGGGTCATGTTTCTGTTTTCAACTGTTTTTATTTGCACAAGTCGTTTGAGCACGCCACCGGAATATACAGCCAACATAAATCTTTAACGTTAGAATGTCTTAGCTTTTGCGGAGGAATCTGCAAGTTTTGACTGTATTTGGTTCATTGGCGAATTTGGAAAATGTTGGTGTATTTTTATTGTGCACCATCCCTTGGGTACTACCAAACTGATTTTTTTTTTACTTTGCCGTTACCGTTTGCCGTAAATAAGAGTAGAACAGCCATTTTAGGAATTGGTATGAAAACTTACCACTGACGGTAAGGATACATGAAGTCAGATTACACTGATACAAAAAAGGCTGAAACAAACAAATAGTGCTTGTAGTCCCTCTGCGTGGAAGAAGTGGAACTCACTGAAAAACGCATTTACTCTCGCTCTGTCTCTTTCTATTCCCCCTTCCCATGAGCATTGCACGTTTAACGCGACAGTGCCTTCATACCACCTCCATGGTAGCGTTGAACGTTTAACGCTACTTTGTTGGAAGTCGTATTATAAGTCTCACTTCAAATATATATTTTTACAAACTTCCTATTAACTTCGCCTGTATTTTTGGATGTTTGTTTGTAACCGACATAAGGCTTGTTTTGGTTCCATTTGAAACGTCCATTTTATATAAACTTAGTAGAATTATCAAGGACCGGTGACAATACAATTATTTGACAAGATAATTAGTATGATAGGGATTGTCGGGGTTTTTACGACCATACCAGGGCCTGGGTAGGCGCGCTGGCGTGTGTGTGGACTCGCATTTGGGTGCCCTACCCCACTAAAACCGTTGCGTGAGCCTTCAGCCGCTATATTTGAGGGACTCGGATCTGTGCTGGCGACGGGATACCCTCAGCGACAGACTGGTCCCGGCAAGACCAGATTCTCCACAATAGGCGGACTGCCTGGCTACGACTTGGCAGTCCCCACAACGTCGTGTATTAAGCTGGGCCCGGGTTCCCATCCCGAGCCCGACACGAGCACAGGGGCTTTATTGAAGGCGCATTAAATAGCGCCTCCGACGCACCCCCGTTCGTCGTCTACGGGGGGAGGCTACATCAGCGGCCTCCTCTCTCACCCGTTCGTCGGCCTCCTTCTGGGACATCACTGTCTCGCAGAAAGAGGCCATTGCCGTCCAGGACTCGTCAGAGCCAAGCATCGCAGTGATGACACTCGACAAAGACAAGTCCCCTCCGATGACAGACGTCAAATCATGACGCAGCGCCGCCCATCTCGGGCACACCTCGAGGGTGTGCTGGGCAGAGTCCACCGATGCGCCACAATCGTGACATCCTGTCGTCGGCTCCCTTTGGGCCGTCCGACACAAGTAATCATCAAAGCATCCGTGCCCGGTGAGAACCTGCGTCAGACGGAAGGTGAAGGGTTTGCGCTTACGGCGCATCCACCGCTCAAGAACCGAGCGCAGAGCAGCCGTTTGGCGTTTGCCATCAGTCTGCCCAGCGCACACGCCGCCTTCACGATCCTCGGTCCCAACGTTTTGAAGTGTGGGCCGATCCAACCTCCGTCGAGGATGAGCCCCAGGTACTTGTTGTGGGGGCTCATCCTGACTCTCAACCCTCCAATCTGGAGGGCAGCTTCCGGTGGGGGTCCTTTCCGCCCAGTCCCACGGAAGAGAAGGGCTTCGGTCTTGGATGGTCTGATCTAAAGCCCTAAACTCTACCCTCCTTTCGGAGAGTAGATCCTAGGTCTCCCTTAGTGAACGCCAAGACGACCAATCCCTTGGCACTCGCTACATGGACTGGCCATTGCACAGAAATCGTCTTTCAACATGGTGACCGGCTTTCCAACGGCCGACCAACATTCATCTACTTTAAAAAAAAGCAGCAACCATATGTTATGTCCCACTCCTGAGCACGTCTCCTCGAAATCAGGTGAGGAGTGTATCAGGCCATATGTAACCGAGGCGTTGGCCCAATGCATCTTGGTGAGCTTTACACACCGTTAAAACTTAATCTCGTCAAGCATGCAGGTTTCCTCGAGATTTTCCCCAAGAGACCATACCCACTAGCCCATGTTGCTCTTAGACGCTCATTCGTCTACTTTAAAGCAATATTGTTACGTCTGATATTAAATTGGGGTCGCCAACGACACTTACCGATCTCCTAGGCAACACGTGGTCTGGCTCCGTCTGGGCAGATCAGCTATTCGGCAGGTGAAGCTCGCTATTCCAAATTGTGTATCAACGCCACCATAGGGACACTAGTTCGGATCTCCAGCGTAAGGTGAAGGATGTTGATCCTTGATCGAGTTAAACGGTAGGCAGCACGATTTTTTTTGTCCCCCCGCGGCTTAACAGAGGGCGCGCAACACGGTGCGTTCGGATACAGTAATATATCGCTAGACGACCCATTAAATAATAAAAAGAAAAAATAACAATATGCAATTGTAATTATCCAATTTGTGTTGTCTTTTATTTATTATACGAAAACACGAAAAATAATGCTTTCATTTTAAACTAGATTTGTTATTACATAAGTAAAAACATGCTTTATTGACCGATATTTCTGTAAGTTCTACAATATTTATAGACGAGCGATAATATCGAGCACTGGGTCGATCTCGCATATATAATGTGACATACACACATACGGATTATCCCCCTGATTCCGCTCTATCAGGTTTTCTAGTTGAAGTGAAGTCGACACGACACTCAACGGAGTGACGAGATTACTTATGTTTCAATAAGTGCATGATGTCATTAATTTCAGCTCGTTTAACAGTCTGGGGGCTTACTCAAAACGCCATTACGAAAACGACACGTCGTCGATCGCTCGATCGTTCAATCGACGACGTAATTTAGCCAATCACAACTTCGAACGAACGAACGAACTTCGCTGTCGTTTTCGTAATTGCGTTTTGACTAAGCCCCCTGATCTAGTGATCAGGGGAGTGGACACAGAGACACTACACGCAGCGGTTGCTGGTTCGAATCCCGCCCTTTATTACTATTTAAGTAAGTCTCCTAACCAACATAACTAATGAATGAATGCGTTAAGTACACTAATTGTTATGTATGGATTGTATCTTTTGTTGGTGATTCTAATTAAATGAATAAATAAACACAACAGAATTTTTGACAGTCGCCTGAAAACAAAAAATCTAACCACGTGTAATGAATATCCTAGTAATAGTATTATTAGTAGGACAAGTAAAAGCTGATGATGATGATGAAGTAAATACTATCCTTCAAATATTATAATCGCAAAAGTTTGTAAAAAATACATATGGATGTATGTTTGTTACTCTTTCACGCCAAAACTGCTTAACGGAGCATCAAATTTAACAATAATACAGTTTACATATCCGAATAACACATAAGCTATAATTTATCCCCAGACTCCCAAGGGAATAGAAAGTACTTTTTTAAATATTCAAATGTGAGAAATGAGTTTACTGATTTTCACACAATGCTATAACAGACAGACAGACTTAGTTTAAAACTGTACATGTTACATGAACGAATGAATAGCAATGTTAGGCTTCTTTTAATCGAAAATTGTTTGAAGAAAATGTTGATGCAATAATAGTATTGAAACACTTTATACTAAGATATCTCAACTTGAACAGTACAAACACTTTAATCGAATCTGATAATAAAGAAAATGCTAGTTTCGCCACAAAAATACTTTACCCATCAGAGCGGGGCCCACAATACAATGCCCACAAAGGATTTGAGAGATAACAACAAGCGGGGCACAATGGGCAATTCGTGAAATGTCACTTTTATCTGTCCGGGGCCTAATTGTACTTGTGACGTGAAATCGCTTTCAACGTCCAATTTCAACTTTTATTCATCATTGTCATCAATTTTGTCATCATCTTTCATTACCGTTGTCATTATTCTCATCATTATATTTGTATTCTACGTATAAGTAAACACAAACATAGTTAAATCCGTTTTAAGACGATTTACCTATTTGCCACTTCTATTTAATTCTGTTCTTCTTCTTTCTATTCTTATTATATTCTTATTATATATTTACTTCTATTCCAATCTCTTGACGACTAACTTAAAAAATACGTGCTGAGTGCTGCATTTAACTGTCAAGAGGGCCGACCCGCTAATACTATCCAACTGGTATTGACAGTTTTTTTCGTATCTTATGTAGCATTATCGAATACCAACGCCGTGAGCCACCGAAACTCACAAACCGCACAAAACAACAGTATAACTGTCACTTTACGTCGGATTATGTGAGCTGCAATGCAGCATGGCACTGCCTCTCGCTTAAAATGATTTCACTAAGTTGGAAGTCTACTAAGTTTATTTCTAGAACGTATTTTGTTGTTGTTGGCTAGAAATTATTACCATGCTTATTATATGCCGGTAGAAGGTATGGGCTGTGCCGCGCACCCGACTGCATCGGTACTACTATGTTGCTTATTTCTCCCGTCAAACAGCTTTGCTGTATCGGAGAGAAAGGCAGGACAGGCAGTGTAATTACAGGCAAAGTCAAAGTCAAAATTTTTATTCAAAATAACACCATCAACTTTTTGAACGTCAATTGAATCTACCACCGGTTCCAAAGCAAGCAAACTGTGAAGAACCGGCGAAACAAACTCAGTGGAACTATTCTTTTCAAATATTCTATTACAAAAAAATGAGAAGAATCTAGCAAGAAACTCTGTTGGTGTTGGTAGACAACACATGAATGAATTCCCTGGGCTAGACTCAGGGTAACTTGTTCTGACTCGTCTGTCCGTTTGTATTTCTGACTAACATAAATGACGACCTCTGTGGCTCAGTGGTTAGCGCGTTGGCGCTCAAGCCGGAGGTAGTGGGTTCGAATCCCGCCAGGGAACAAAAAGTTTTCTGTATTCCTAGGTCGTGGATGTGTATTAAATATGTGTATTATATAATAAAAATCATAAAGATATGTATTAATATAAGAGTATTAAATATATGTATTTCCGTTGTCTGGTCCCCGTAACACAAGTTCTTCGGAAACTTAGAACGGGACCAGATTGACGTGGTGTAAAAATGTCCATATTATATTATTACTAGCTGCCCCGACAGACTTCGTTCTGCCAAAACTAAAATTGCTTCATAAAAATAAAAATAAATATTTTGGGGTGGTTCGGCCTTATCATTTAGGGGGATGAAAAATAGATGTTGGCCGATTCTCAGACTTACCCGATATGCACACAAAATTTCATCAAAATCGGTCTAGCCGTTTCGGAGAAGTAGGGAACGAACATTGTGACACGAGAATTTTATATATTAGATAGATTATAATTAAAAAAATAGTGAGAAGAACTGGCAGAATATTAGTACAGAAAATAATATAGTATGATAATATAATGTATAATATCTCCAATTAGTGAAACCAACTTTGTTGGCACTCAACGTCTACGACGAATAAAAGAGTTAGCTTTCATTGGGGAATCACTTCCCATTAGTTGAGTCGTTTATTTATATAAAAGTACCTACTACACTTTATATAAAAATTCCACTGTGAAGCCATGCAAATGCTCTTTGAAAGACACACCTAAAGGACCCTTACTCGGGGATTCTTTTAAACTAGTGGAAGAAAAGGATCCATTTACAATCGTGCCCGAGTGGACTGGAGTAGTGAGATGGGGGATCGGGAATCGCCTGGTTCACTCCTCTTTGTGTCTTTTAGGGAATAATCCTGTTACATTTCAGTATATTACTATTTAGGAAATAGAAGTATGCATTTACTTACTGTTGCATGAAATACGTTATTTATGAACAAGCTTTTAAAATGAAACTTTTATTACATCCGCTCAAACTTTTTCATGGAAATGATTAAATTGAACTAAACAAGATTTATATGAAATTAAAAATTTGATAAAAACAGTGCTTTTTTAGAATTTAATGTGTCTAGAACTTATTATAACCTACCTTCATTGAAAGAGACCCCTGTCCAACATCGACGGGAAAAGGCTAGATGATAAAGGTAACAAGTCAAAAATAAATTATACAAGGGGAAATTCCCTTAGAAATAACGTCACAAGGGCAAATCTTACAAGCCGCTGTGATTGGTCGCCTTTGATTGCGTGACGTCATTTAAGCGGCCATACAATTCGATTTACTTTGTACATGACATTCTATTACAGGCTGGTTTAAGCGGAAGATTGGTAGTACATGCCAGCTTAAGCCAAGCTTTAGTTTGATTTGCATTACTCCTAGCTGGTCATGAGGTTTTAGTTAGTTTATACTTTTATGTATGGTCAGTCTTATATCCTGACATTTATATATTATTTTGAGTTGAGAATGTTGATTTGTTTCTTTTTCAATTGTGTTGTATTCGATACAACCGTCGATATAACTTAACGAATTGTTATTAAAAGACAGACAGATTGACGTATGATACAGGCTAAAATACTAACAATTATCAAAAGATCGTGCGCATATTAGTCCGAATCGGAACAAACCTTCAGGCACTTAGCGCGGAAGTCAGACCGGTGAGGAAACTAAAATGTACCGGCTCAGATTGCTCCCCCGAGATCTTTATCGTCGTTTTAACCATACAGGTCAATTTAGACATTCCTTCCAAAAAATAGCCGATGCTAAGGCGTTGTGTATAGTGCAAATAGTCTTAATTAAATATTTTCTAAAGAAAATTATAGATGATAGAAGTGTTAGAGAATAAAAATATATGTAAATTTTGATCTTAATACGAGTGGAATTTTTTGTTTAAAAAAACGTCCGAAAAAATATTTATAGAAAAAAATCATAAAGCATTCTTCACATTCTTTATGATAATTAAAAAAAAGTAAAGTATCAACCCTTGTATGTTCCACTGCTGGGCACGGGTCTCCTCCTCGAAATCAGGCGAGGAGAGTAGCAATAATTATTATTGTATTATTTTTAAACAAATCTTGATGAAATTAATAACGAAGACAAGAGGACCTAAAACGCCGCAAATACGCATGCATTGGAAATGGGTACATATTTTCGGCGTTTGGAGTCGCGACCCTTGGACCATGGGGCCCAGAGGCTTTCCGGCTTTATCGAGACCTATCAACTCGTTTGATAGAGGTCTCACGTGACCAAGAGGCTGGCCTGTATTTGGGGCAACGCATCAGCGTTGCAATCCAACGTGGCAATGCGGCCAGCGTTTTGGGAACGTTCCCAGCCGACAGCGATCTGGGGCCCATATTTTATTTGTAATACTTTTGTACATAGTTAACTTTATATATAGTTTTATTTCTTGAAGTTTGGTTTTCCTATAATAATATTGATATTACCATAACAGTGATATAACATAATACGATAATAAGGGGAACTGTTGTTTTTATTTATCGATTGAAATAAGATATATTTTCTATAATAATTTTTGTAATTCAAGACATTATATTTCTGTACCGGAGAAATAAGGAGGATAGCAGACACAGACGCTCACACTGCGAAGTGCACCCCTCCCAGAGGTAATATATATTTTCTTTTCCATTACATTTTCCTTGCTATTCTTATTTCTTACATACTGTTAGAATTTTAAACGATTATTATGGTTTAAAATATTTAGACAAGAAACGAAGATAGAAAATTTATGCAGGGTTTAGTCGTTTTAGGTTGGGAACTTAGAAATAAAACTTGGAAATACCAATATTTTAGGAGTTTTATACTAAATCAAACACTTATGTAAAAAAATCCAACTTGCTAATGGTTGGTAACTTTAAAAAAATATCGTCACAGTTTTTCTAAGCTCCATTGAAAAATCGTTGTGCGCCCAAACCTCGTTGACCTTTTGACGTTGTAACTTTCACCTTAGCACGAGCTAGTTCCTGTGGGCGGAGGAAAGAATGACAGGCCCAGTTAAGCTGGCAATCGTAGTTTTAAATGGCCGCATTCGAATTCCGAGTTTCCGGTATCAGAAAACGTTTTGCTTTTTATGTAAGCCTGGTACTTTGCGGTCATGAATCATCATAATCATCAACTTTTTTCCTGTGTGAGAAAAGAAAGCAGGAAAGGCTGCGCAACTTCTTCTCTCAAATTAAAAAGAATTCTCAGAAAAAATAGTGTTTTAAGAAATTTTAACGTAAAGGTTTGCCAGCGATAATTTCCAGAATTTCTGAGGATATCCAAATTTTGATTATATTGAGTCCAGTGACTTGAATAAAATTGAATAAGTTTCCCAGTCAAAGTTGACTTAACTATTGGTAGAGGAAATACACCAGACTAAGTAATAAAATTAATTTTAAGTAATATTTAAATATGCTTCGTATTTCGGAACGATACATAAAAGAAGTCTTCAATTTTTTCATAAGCGTATCGTAATGGTTATATCTAGCGAATTGGGATTAATTATGAAATTAACTTGTGTAGTTTATTTTATTTGGTTATAATATCTTCGTTGCTTATGCTGCATACGCGTTTGGTTAATTAATTTATCATCTCTTTTGTTTGCGCAAGGAATTAAATTAAACTATCTCATCGAAATTTCGTGAAAATGGCGAATAACAATGTTCGGATCGGTCATCAGATGGTGAAGGAAACTGGTTGCTAATACTTCCTTTTTACCTCAGCCATGTCCGATTTGAAACCAAATATTTTGTGATGAAATTTCATCTGCTTAGCCCTTTCCCAACTATATTTTGGGGTCGCCTTCCAGTCTAACTGGATACAGTTGAATATAAGTATTTTAAATAGAGCTACTACTCATTTGACCACCCAGTAAATAGGAGATACGGTACCCCGATGGTTGTCAGATTCTCGAGCTTCTGACAGTTCAAAGACCCACATGACAATTTCGTGCTTTCCAAGGCAAGGAGGAGTCTCGGTATGTAAAGATGGTCACCCATCCACGGACCAACCTCGGCAAGCGTTGCTTAACTTGATGGATCGATCCGCGCGGCTATTACCACTGAGCCACGAGCTATTCAATCTGATGAAGTTTTTTCATCAAAATAATCTAATTACGTTAAGTATGACAATCGAGTATAATAATAAGTTTAATAAATAACAAAGTCAAAAGGAGATTGCATAAATAAGCAACGCAAAGAAATCTGATTTATTTAATTGTTCCACGGGATATTCGCGAAAGTAAACTGATCTGGGCGGACTTATTCTGGGCAAATATGACATCGCCGCTACTTTATCGGTGATACTGAGAATCTTTTTGAGCCTTACAAAAAAAAATTTAAAACTGATCAATTCTAAAAACAATGGCCAAGTTATTTTTGTTAACTCTAAGTTACAAATAAATACATGTGATTTGTTAAGGTATATATAGCTTTAATATTTTTTTTTAATTTAAAAAGGATTGTGTAGTATTATGAAACCATGATAAAAAAGTGACTTTTTTACATTATAGACATTTAACTAAAAAACAAACAAATTTGTCTATACACTACACGGTCTGATGCGAAGTATTGGCGCCGCCATATTAGCCTCCGACCGTCACGCGACATGCAACACACAGACGAAAAAGTTTGAAACGACGTTATAAAAGTTTCACTGCAATACAATAAAATAACTATAAGATTTGACACCCACCTAAAGCCGGTGTCGCTTAAGCTATTCCTATGGATGTCGCTGTAAGCATCATGACGAAACCTGCATGCCTGATGAGATTAAAAGTCTTTGAAGGCATGTGAAGTACACCAACCAGCGCATCGGTGAGCTAGTGCCCATACCCTCCTCATCTGCTTTCACGAGATCCTTGTCAAACAGCCTACTGTTATCTTATAAATTATCAACCATAAAAGTATCAACCCATATATTATATCTTAATATAATATATGGGTTGATACTTTTTGACGTGACAACGTGTAATTAAACAAAAACTCGATTAATACAGGCATCGGGTCACGAAAAAGATGACGTCATGTAGCGTTCCGCAAGCGAGGACGCGAGAGAGATATGATTGGCTCAGTTGAGTTCGTGCTGCATGTAATGTTTGACGTTGTCACATCAAACTACCGTCCGTAAACCGACTTTACAAACAACCAATTTTTAAACAGATTTTACTTTTTCTGAGTTTAAGTGATATCTATAATCTATAATATAACTGATAGATTAAAATTTGAATATCCATAGATGGTGTATAGTGCATATCCTAACGGGTCAGCCTCCACAGATTTTAGATTATTTTGTCTAACCATAATATTATGGGGGTAGCATACATGATGGTAGACGAAAAATCTATTTTGGCTTGAAATTGCGTAAATTCCGTTTTAAGTGAGCGTCTACATCACAAATGGAGTAACTATGCTAAATTATAAGTCAATAAGACCGGTAGTTTCGGAGATTTTGAAATGAATCAGTGAGTGGTATTTCGTTTATATAAATACAGATGAGCAATTATAAAGAAAATTAAGAAATAATAGGTATAGATAGCGTTAGTCGCTACCTAATGATAGAAAACTGCAATCAAAATTTGCAGTGCAACATGAAATTAAATCATTAAGGTCCCATCACATTGGTAGGAACTCGTGACTGGACAAATAATTTGATTAAGCGGTTTACCAACGAAATGGATTGATATGAGCCGATCATGAAATTAGTATTTAGCGTAATAGCCAGGCCAAATTAATGCAAAACCACCTATATTATAATCTGTCAGCGAATTTATGAATACCATAATCTAAGCGTTACTGGTCAATCTGATTTCAGGATGAATCGTTTATATTCAGATCGAATCCCATACAATCAACTCTTCAAATAATGAAACGCTTATTCTGTATAGCCATTTAACTGGTAAACTGATTATTAAATTACTTCCTAATTTGAATTTTTACGAAACTTGCAGACTTTTCTAATATTAGGTATCTATTATTCTAAGTTTTAGCTTAGCGTTACGTATGAGATTATAAGGCTCTCTTTCACTACAGAAATTCGTATAATTTGGTAAGCTACATAATATACAATTATATAATAAATTAAAAGAGAATTCTCATTCATACTGCGATGGTGTTGTTTCATCTGGACCTAAGCAGTTCCTCCTAAAATCCAGATTGACCTGTAACATCCAATCATATTAATTCGATATTTAGAATGCGTTATTAAAATAATAAATACAGGAGTGCGGCTGGTAGCTTAAATAACTATATTAAGAACATTAGTTATAGTTATATTCCTTTAGCTAAAAATGCTACAAGGCATTAGAAATAATTGAAGCATTCCTGTGTAATAGCTTTAAAAAATCATCACTTCTATGAATTCAAAATAACAAATATAAATAAAGTATCCCCCAAGTAAACCATGCCCTCAAATATACCGTCCGCCCTGGGACGTATCTCAGTCTAAAGTAACCACTAATTATAAGACCTTTAAAATCTTACGACGTCAGTTTACGATAGAATTTTATTGTAAATTTTATATCACCACTTGGAATAAGGACGCCCGTTTAATGTCGTCCAGATCTCCAGATATGGATCCGGCTAGATATCCCATTTATTGCGAAATTGCGAATGGCGACGGGCGAATAAGTTTTATACATCCCTAGCATATCTAGGTATATTGAGATAAGCATATGGGTATTCCTCGCCTATTTGTCAGGCGATAAGGAAATTGTTAATACTCGGCCATGTTTATTTGGAAGGGACATAACCCCGATCTAGCGGGGAATAGATTTTGTCAATAAGGTTTATGTTGTACACACAATGTTGTGTTAATAACATTTTGCTTTCATTATATTCAATTATAATACTTTAAAACAAAGTGCATGAAACTATCATTTATTTATTTTATTCCGTCTTTCTTTTTAGATTTTTATCAATTAAGTATTTTAATAATAAAATATCAATTTACAATATATTATATGTCACGGCTGCTGGGCAACTCGTGGTAGCAACGAGCTACAAAAGGTGTGTAAAACTTTTCAGCTCGATCGGTTAAAGAAATCTGTTTTAAAATTGAATTGTAAGAATCCAAACAAATACATCGCAAGTTAAATAAAAGCTTTTAAAAATGGTTTAAACAAGCTTTTCTTGAAACTGTAAAAATTGAATTATGTAAAAACTTATACTGCCTTTGCAAGACTCTTATTTTCCCTCTCACTTATTATCAGTCTCGCTCTGTCTCTCTAAGACACACACACATAAAGACAATACTTGTAAGAGTCTAATACTAACAGTGTGTAACAGTAATTTGCCTTATCTAACATTTTATGTTTCTTAGAAATTTATTGCAAGCGCTGTTGTTGTGCTATATATAAATAAATAGGCAATGTTTTTTAT
This sequence comes from Lycaena phlaeas, assembly GCA_905333005.2. Lineage (NCBI taxonomy): Eukaryota > Metazoa > Arthropoda > Insecta > Lepidoptera > Lycaenidae > Lycaena > Lycaena phlaeas. The sequence continues at coordinate 1,259,329 of HG995175.1, read as the reverse complement.
GTTACTTGAGATAAGAAAACTGGCAGATAAGCAATGTAATGTGTAGCTAAGTTATAGCTACTTACAGCTAACATATACTAATGTTTACCCAGATCAAGACCAAAAAGTACCAAACCTTAATTTTTGTTAATGGTTATAGGTAAGTTAATGCTGTGAATAACTATCAATCTGTACCCACGGCCAGTTGTCTATACTGCTCTCCGGTAAACACAGCCAATCTGGTTGCTAGTTCTTAATAATTATAGACTTTACATTTTATTATATTATCAACGAAAAATTTACTTATTTTCAACATTTTCAGATATTAAGTAATTTTTTTTAACTTTGAATCACATTCGAATTCCAATTAGTTTGTCGGTGTTTCTCTGTAGTAGCTTTGAAAATATTTTATTAAAAATTATATTAATAGTATATTTTAATTGATAATAGCAAAAACGAAAATAGTTTAGTTGCAAAATGGAATGTATTTTACAATTTAATATTATTTCATATAATTTAATAACACAATTTCAGAAAGAAAAGAGGCTTGTCGCCGCCCTAGGGGCAAACGACGTTACAAAGAGGAGATATGTCAAGAGAGAGGGCAGACCGAAGACAGAAATCTTTTAAGGTCTTCATATTTGAGGACCATGGGTTTTATTTTTACTTACATTAAAAATTTAAAAATAAATAAAAATTCATTAAGTATTTATTGTTTCTTTTTGATCATTATTTATGTGGACTTAAGCTCGCGGAGAAAATAAATGCGATGAAATGAAGATGTAGCACATTAAACAAAACGGCGGATAATTTTTAAAATCGTGTTCTTTGTACTGAGAGACAAAATCCAAAAGTCCACCTGAGCGTGCAATATATATTAATCTTCGTTAGCGTAACGGCGCCGTCGCCGCCCTAAGTGACCATACATTCTTGTTTCCTATTTAATAAAGCCAGCACCTAATACATGTTCTAAAATGGCCGACTCAAATTAATTTTAATTTAGATTTACGTTTTACAGATACATAATATTAAGAATCATAACGTAACGAGTACACGTTCTTGTAATTAAATTAACACAAATTTTAGGAAGAAAATGGAAAGTAAACAGGAAAATTATGACACCTGAGTTTTGTCAGAGGGAGGGAAACCCGGCTTATTTTTTATCGTATAGGCACTAAACCGACGCCCGTAAACATCCACACAACCAAAAGATATGCGAAGAAGTTCTCATCTTTTCCCTATTCCCCAATAGGCCGCCGGAATCTTATGAGATTCCTCGGCCTCGTTAAACGCAACAACGTAGCTGTCACTATACGCTAGTATTAGTATTAGTATAGTATTATATGAGGGAGAGGTACAACCCTGATGGTGTCAGCATGACTTGCCTGCTGAGCAGCATCATCTCTTACAAGCATTTATACCCCTTACTATATACAAACTGAACTCTGCTGTATTTTAGTGAGAAGAGCGAGACAGGGCATTAACTTTATCCGACGGTGGTGAGGCAGAGATCCGCCACAGTTACAAACCCGAAGCCATGAATCCGTGGAAGTCACACTCCACGGCTGGCGAGGGGCGCCCCCTAACAACTATATCACTGGGTGATACCAACCGACTCACCCCACTTCCGAAGAAGCATTACGGCCATTAGGGCCATTAGCATAGATCCATCCGAAAAAAAAAACAGAGCATTAACGTGGAGAGCGTCAGGTCGTGCGGTCGTAGGTTGCACGAGTAAGTTGCCTGGGCTAGCTATTATCCAGGAATCTCTGTTTCTTAATCCTCTTCCTTTCAGTGCAGGTTTAGTTTAAATTATAAGATTAAATTACGTTGATTAATTAATTAATTTAATTAATTGCATGTATTTATCGATCCTGGTTACACAGAACTGCACGGGTAGCAGCAGTTGAAAGGGATGGTAGACCCAACCAATGACTGTTGCGAACAATAAGGAACGACCGGGCGTCGAACCAGTAACCTAAGTAGTAAGACAATGTCTATAATGAACGCAAGTTAGTTCATGCATATTCCGCGACTCTCCACAGCTAGCAGGTACACCGTAACGCGGCGCCGCAAGCAACAGTCATTAACTAAAATCAAGCGATATAACTCAATACCGGCGGCTGCGAGCTCTCGACAGTGCACTTGTGTAAAGACTAAATTTATTATTTATTTTAGACAGGTACTATATATAATTCATCATTTTTTTTAATGTGAAGGGATAATGTATTAAAAATCGACTTATTGCCGTGGCAGCAAACGGCATCGTCATGTCGTCTCTTGTAGATGCGTGTGCGCATGTACTTTATTTCTGTATTTTACACCATCACGAAGGCGCTGTTCCACCGCGGTGCACGGGTGGATTGCACGAAGCTTCGCTTTGCCAGAAAATGTAAATTAATACGTAGTGTCTCTGTAGGTTGCACTGGAGACAATTACATACATTTTTAGTTAGTTCCTTTAGCTCCTTTGCACAGTATGGATCAGTGGTCGCCCTTATATGACTTTCTATACAAAGTGTACGATGCGGACTTTGTTTCTGTAGTCAGGTTACTTTTAATGAACCTATGCATTTATTGCGCCAAATGACTGTGGATGCGGGTCTTGTCCCCAAAAATAATAGGGTAAGGCCACAGTTTCATAGGGTTATTGTGAGTTTGTGAATTTATTCACCCTGTCAAAACCTGTGTAAGGTTCCTTGTTATGTTTCTGTTTATAACAGAGTAAGATATATCGACGATGCTATGGTACATAATTCGAAATGTTTGAAGGATAGAAAATTAAAAGAGATTTGTAAGAGGTAGTGTAGCTGCATTGCAACCAAATTTGGTCACCACGACTCCGGTGGTACTTCTCGCTTACACGGCGTCGGCACATAAGGCTTCGACTGCTCTTTACCGTCCTCCTCAATAAAAAATGGAGATTGGAGGCATACCTTCCACCCACCAGGAGCACAGGGTTATCACATTTCTTCCTCTGGTAATTTTTTCTCTTCTCTTCTTGTTCTTCGTTTATCTATCATATGATTTTACGCAATTGGTTTTTCTAATGTCTAATTTAATGCTGCTTTTTGTTGTTAATTATTTTTATTGTATTTTTTTATTACAATTGCATACGATAATTTCTGGCGCACCCCCTTTCTCCTTTCGTAATTTCAATAAACGGTTACCTGGAAGAAATCGCTATGTTATATAGCAATAAGGTCGCCTGATTGTACAGCTCCCTCTCTTATTATGTATAAATAATTTTTTTTTTGAGTAAATTATGTGTGCGCAATAAAATTATATTATTAATCAAATCAAATCAAATCAAAAATATCTTTATTTCGTAGGTAACAACTTGTACACTTGAAATAAGTCAAAAAAAACTAGTCAAGAGTATCTAGGTAATAAAAAAAAATAAAAAATAAAAAACCCGTTTGAGATGCAGGATCCCCTAAGAAAAACGAGAAAAAAACTTAGGGGTTACTCTTTTGTCAACAAATGATGCTAATATTTTATAAATACAATATGTTGTTATAACAAGTAACATCTTAAGAGCGATGTCTTATTCCCAAGGTGTGGTATCTTCAATAAAATCTTTTATTTCGTAATAGGCTTTACCACACAAACGTTCCTTAACAGTTTTCTTAAATTTATTAATGGAAAGATTTTGAACGTTTTCTGGGATCCTATTGTAAAAACGTATACATTGTCCCATAAACGAAGTACTGACTTTATTCAGTCTAAAGAATGGAACATTTAATTTATTTTTGTTTCTAGTATTTATATTGTGACTGTCGCATTTTTTTACAAATTTATTAATATTTTTACGGACATACATCACATTAGCAAATATGTATTGAGAAGCTACAGTCAAGATGGCAATTTCTTTAAATTTATCTCTCAATGATACACGGAGGCCCAAACAGTATATGGCTCGAATAGCTCTCTTCTGCAACAAGAAAATCATATTAATATCAGCGGCATTTCCCCACAGTAGAATGCCGTAAGACATAATACTGTGGAAATATGCATGATATACTAATCTAGCCGTATTTTCATCCATTTTTTTCGTTATTATTATTATTATTATTAAATTTTTATTATTATTATTATTAAATATTAATTAAATATTTTCATTATTATTATTATTATTAAATATTGAGAACACTAGCAGTGCCTAGGTCAGTATAATAATTACTATCCGAATAATAGAAGAACTATTGAAACTATCTTGAGAAATTTCTAAGGTCTACCATAAATACTTAAGTAGAACAATCCCGACCGATAGCGGTATTTGTCCAAACTTATAATTATATTAAAGGTAATTTCCTTTCAAAGTTCTCGTGCTGATACTTAAGTTAGGAAGTTTACTTAACGACCTTAAATAATGAGATGGATCAGGCCAAGTAACAAAGCCTGCGCCTGGCTGGCTTTCTAAGGTACAAAGCATTCATTGACCATTGAAGGAAATTTTCATTCTCTTCTATACATAAGAATAAACGAGTAGTAAGAGTCTCTACCTGTAGAAGTAAAGTTCTGTGTAGTTGAAGACATTAATTTTTCTTTATGTAGCCTTATGTCATCGTTAGGATATTTATATAGGTTATACTAATGTAGGATAAGTCCTACATTAGTATAACCTATCACTCTCTGTCAGCTAGCTGAACGCTACCTTCATAAATATTATGTCCTACTTTTGTGCACTCTTCTTCGAAATCAAGCGAGTAATCTGGTCATACTATACTTGCGCATCAACCAAACATGAACAAAAACCTACTTCGTCGTACTTAACTACAATAATAATATTTTCGATATGAACAAAAAGTCCACTATAACTCCCAGACTGATATATAGCTCATATAAATATAGTCTCTGAGGCTACCCACTCTGTCCTCATAAAGGAGGAACTTAGCGCTGTCGCACACACTCCTGCTGGCCTGGTATAAGTAATGTCAATACACCCCTTAGTGAGAATTAATGAAGTAAGAAGGCATCCCTTAAGGGTATAATGGAGTCGCATTAACTTTTGTTCACCGTGAGACCATGACGTTACCATCAACGCATTATCATAATTAATTAATTAATGCTTTGGGCAGATGCACTTATTTCAAAACAACAAGTATATTGTTAGTGCTTATCAAATACAGCTTAGATTTTTTGGAGTTTACTCCTTAAGAATCGATTTTCATATATAAGGCGCCCGGTATGAGAAAAATCCGAGGGGTAAAACCAACTGAACTAACGAAAAAGTGTCACGTTTTTGGTGCGCACCTTTAGTGCGCAACTTTCTAATTTAGCTGTGAGTGTATTGAGACGTACATAGGGTATGCTGTATAGGCGACTATACCTATATACTATATGTTATTGGGCTTGTTTGTTTCTATTAGTGTCGATGTATTTATATTAAACTTTTTTTGCGTATGGTTAGATACTCGTACTTGAGGAGTAAACTCCAGTCGTGCGTCGGAGCTGACACACACACATTTTTTTTTTAGGTAAGATCAAAAGTCATTTTAGTGGTGATTAATTTAACCAATAACGAATACATTAATCATTAATTGTTTATAGTGCAGAATTAGTTGGCGCAATTGACCATACCAGTATTTTGACGAAATTCGAAAAAAGAGCTCTTCGGTATTTCTGTCAATGTTGCTTAAAGTTGATAAAAAATCATTTTCCGGGAAATGAAAATGGTTGGAATCATTTTTGTTCTACAAATATATCTCAAAAATATACAAAAATGACCAAACTGTGATTTTACATTTGACAAGTGCCTTACTCACGCTATAAAATTAAGTATAAAAAAATTAAGTCTTGTTTACTATAGTTTTAAACCTGGTGGCGAATCAGATATATTGTTTACTTATAGCATAGGAGTGCAAACGAACAGTCGTAGCATTTGGCGAGTATCGACGTCCATAAACATCCACATAACCGAGATGCGTTGCCCACCTTTACCAAATTCTCCCAATAATGCACCGGAAACTCACAAACCACACGAAAAGCAACAGCACACCTGTCACTTTTAGCTGGAAAGCAGCATGGCACTACCCTTGTTTGTCCTCAGGGTTTTAAATATAATATTTTCCTTCATTTTAAGAATTTGAGCATTTAATAGCAATATTTACCATTTTTTTTTAGCAATATTTTTTTTATTTTTTCATTTTTTAATTTTATTTAGAAATATTTTTTTTATATTTTTATTTAAGGTACCAAGCGAACAGAAACACGACTGAGTTAACCAAGAGCCAATATCGATATCGTAAACATTGTCATTAATCCGCCCTTGATGAGTCAATGTTGTTCATATCTGCAAGACTATTTTCGCTAAACGAAGACAGATTTTCTAGGGAATATGGTGACCATTCTATTAATATTATATTCTCATTTTGTACATATTATACTAATATTATAAAGAGGTAAAGTTTGTAGGTTTTTAAGGTTTTAGGGGGTATAGGGCTCAGTTACTGGATCTATTGAACCGATGTTAGTGAAGTACGCGGGTGAAACCGCGGTCGCTGATAGTGTAATATAATTTTCATATTAAATGTAATCAATTTAAATATAACTTTGGTCTAGAAAATGATAAAAGCCTGTACAAAAATATTATATTTTGTAAAATTAACTTTAGTGACACCGGACAGTTTGAAAGGCGATTTAGGTAAAGTTATAATAGCAATATCAAAAACAGTAGTTGTAAACAAAGTTATATTTAAATATTTACTGGAATTTTGCTGGAATAAATTTATTTATTATTTATCTATGTTTTTGTACAATTTCATTTATTTATTAATCCGTTTCATTTGTTTAAACTTATGCTTTAAAACTATAGTTTTTAAAGTTGTCAAAATTGTGAAGTTTAAATTCCTATTTGTATGTATAGGTCATAAGTCTCTTTCAATGAATACCGAAACGGAAAAAACTGAAAAACTGTTGTTCTCTATGTTTATTAAAGTCACTATTAATATCGAGTCATATTCTTGTTTATGGCACTTATTTATAAATCTAATTAGAATTGTTTGACTTATTTTCAAACACACTAAAAAATTTAAGTACTTACTTAATTTTTCAAAGTATTTTTACATAAAATATAATTCGTTATTGAGAATGTATAATTATTTACTTAATTAATTAATAAATGTTATGAATTACAACTTATTTTATTTTTATTTTAGGGTGACTGTAACCGTTTAATTAATAAGTCTTCCCAAAATGATGGTCACTGAGGTCGGGAATGACTTGTCATAACGTGATGGATGTTCCGGGATGAGACATGTTTATCCCGATCTACCAGGACAACATAACGTATCAAGCGGCTTTTACTGTTTTATTTGTTTATCCCGCGTAGAAAGAATTCCAGTTGTTCCTCCGGGAATGTACCTGGAGAATGACTTTTTGATAGGACTTTCCGGCTTGGCACTGAAATTTAAATTGTAAATGATTTTTTAATATACTTCAAATTTTGTATACTCCAAAACTCTTTTTTAGTGCTAGAATATAAGCCGCCTTGACGCTCCATACGTATTCGATTATAATTTTTATTATAGTCAATAATACCATGATTAATCTCGGATTTTGAGGAGCTCACCGAGTCGAGCAAAGCTGGCCGTGGCTGGACCATAGATGAGTGACCATATTTACATACCGAGACTTCTCCGTGCCTCGGAAAGCACGTTCGCCCCTATGTCATTTGTGGATCTTTTATAGTCGTTACGGGTCGTCAGAAGCCCGAGTGTCTGACAACCAGCCTTACCACGGGGTACCGTATCACCCATATACTGGGTTGTGGAGATCAGATAATCAGCGACTGATTATCTGATTAAAATGATGAATCCATTTAAAATACTGGTATTCAGCTGAATCCGGTTAGACTGGAAGTCGACCCCACAATATAGTTGGGAAAAGGCTAGGCAGATAATGATGACCTTGAATTTGTCCTTCATATTCATACTTTATGAGTACGAATTGACCACGACAGTGTATCAAAATGTCACAAAAATACAACAAAATATCCTTCACCAGGATTGAACCCACACCCCCCGGTTCGAAGCCAATTACCGGACCCTCATATATTGAACATACAATCTCCAATAACGATCTCGCGCCATGCTGCGCTCGTTTATACCATGTACTTTCTTTATCGGAAAATATGTATTTCATACATTCAATAACTATTCTATATTCACCAATTATGTTCTATATAATATTATCTCTGGATAATAATTTAAAATGTATCAGTAAGCAATGTTTGTTTCTCAATCGAGAGAACTTATTAGTTTATGTGTTCCTTGGATACAAATTTGAAGACGTGCCACCTGATGGCGAGTAGACGATGTCACCCATCAACATCGTCGAGATTTCCTATAAATAGGACTGTTACCGGCCTGTGAAGCAGAGGTTATACAGATGCGTTGCCCACCTTTTCCCTATCCCCCAATGAACCACCGGGAACTCAAAAACCGCACGAATCGCGACAGCTTATATCACTTTACGCTGATTTCATGGGAACGAGAGGTTCCTCCCCAGTCATGTCGTGCCCAATTTGGCTGCAAAGCAGCATGGCACTACCTCTTACTTCTTCCACCATACTTCAACCCTCTATGCGTCTTTATCTATTATTTTGCTGATATAGTATTGGTAGATTAGTTGTGTTTCATGTGTCACCGTTCCATTTTCTACCACGTCGGTAAGGCGAGGTTATGTTTAGCAGTGGATGGAAAAAAGTTGATAATAATTATGATGTTAACGGTGATGATGATGATGGTGATGATTATAATTATTGCTAATACTTGGAACTAGTAATAAAAATATCGTGTATTATATGGTTATAGCTGATCTTAAGTATTTATTATTAACAAAATCTCTTTATCGTTTACAAATACAAAATTACTGTTGGCCAATTTCAAGAACTAAATTATAGAGATTCTCTCAATAAACTTTAAGAAACATACCCAGACAGACAACAATGGAAACTTGTTTAAAATATAAAAATACAAACATAAATAAGGAGAGCAATCCCTTGACCGCAAAAGTTGATAACCAAGAATAAGTGCCGGTATCCAGAGGGACTTCACACGGCGATAGAACCATTTCCAGGCCTCTACCTAGTACTGCACAGTCGCGAGCATTACACCCGCACAACAATACATTACTCACTCTCTACCAACCTTTATATTGTAATGTAATATGAAATACGCAATGTATTTCATCTTTCTAAGTTATATTAAAACTACGTAGTGTATTGTGATGATATTATATTGCTGAGGTAGTAATTCGTTTAAGCCAATCTGTTGAAATGAAATATTGTATTATAGAAGAAAAACAAAGTTGTTTATTAAAAACAGCTTTTTATATAATAAAGTACAATAAAGTGGGTTTCTTATTATTAAATATGGTGTTCTCTCATAATATAAGCAGAAAACTTAACCGGTGTTAATGATACGGCCACAGCCCTTAGAGTCATGTAGAAGTGGCAAGTAGTAAAATGGAAGTTGTATTTCATATTACTTGTGACAATCTTATATAATTTGCCAATTATTTTTGACTAGTTAGTGGGATTTGCCTTAAAGTATAGCGCCACTTTATTATTATATTGTATTACCTGTAATAATTTACCATGCATGCATTTTGAATAAAATTAATATTGCGAACTGTTTTATATTCTCAGCTCGAGGCTGGTTTTTAGCTACATTTACGGGAGCCAAGTAAATAAAGCGTGTGGTGTGTTACTTTAATTAAATATTACATTGTTGTGTTTAATAATAATAACAAATATGTTTTCAATAAGCAATTCTTGTATATACAAGAATTGGTTGTATAGATTGGTAAGAAATCTGAATCACGGAAACGGCTCCAACGATTTTCTTGATTTTTTGTATAAATGGGTTAAAAACAACGATAAATCGATCTAGCTAGGACAATATTTTAGAAACCTTTTTTATCCGTGTTTTGAGGCAATGATAAAATGTCATCAGAATACGAACGTATAACGCTGTCAAGTAATAAGTCATGATAGCTCAGTTGGGAAATAAGTCAATTGTTAATCGACGAAAAGAACCTGGTTTATCTCCAGTCCGATATGTATTTTGTCTTTTTTTTTAAGTTCAATTTTTTTAAAGAAAAACTTGGTAGGTATATAAAACAATACAAAAAAACCGAGCAATTGCTCGGTCAACCAGGTACTTATTATTATAAAAGAGGGACTTTTTTTGTCCCAATTTTGGTCAAAATCAACCTTTTTTTCTATCGTAGGGAAAAGTATTTTGCATGTAGGTTACATTGTAGGTCCCTAGCCATATGTTAGAAAACACTAAACTAAAAAGCCTGCGAGCACCTTCTGTCGCTTTTCACGGATTCTGAAACTGGAAGCAACAGCTGAGGCGACGTACTAGAACTACGAGTAAGTTTGTGTGATTTTTTTCTTTTGTCAACATCATCTTACGTTAAAAAATCTCTGGGTCTTTTCTTCCAGCCTATGCTATCCTGCTGCTCAATGGCCTCCCCCAAGCTTGTCTCCAACGTCTTGCACGACTAAAGGCTACTCAGCCTTCTTTATGAAACATAAGTAGCAACCTATATGTGTCCCACTGCTGGGCACGGGTTTCCGCCTCGAAAACGGGTAGTAGCCTGCCATAGTTCACCGAAGCGCTGACCCAATGCGGGTTGGCGAACTTTACACGCCTTCGAAGACTTTTAATCTCATCAGGGATGCAGGTTTTCTCGCGATCATTTCCTTCACCGATAAGCGAGTGATGGTATCGTTTTCAGATCGCACTTACAAATTCAGAAACACCCATTTCGAGGCACTACGAGAATGGCGCAAAATCGAACTCGGACTCATTCGCTCAAGAAGTCAAGCTAATATCCACTGGACTATTGTCGCTTATACAAAACATAACTAACGGCAAAATTAGCAAGCTGAGCTTCCAGGACTAGTAGACTCAACTGGGAAAGATCCCTCAGGACTTCCAAATATAATGTATATTTATATGGTCTCAACGCCCATAAATTTTGCCCACATTCCCCTATGGACCTAAGTTTTAGATTTATATAATAGCATATTATATAAGGTTCGTTTGTATATTTGTTTGTCACGTCCCGAGAACGAATGCGCAATTTTAGCAGCGACAGTTAGAGGACAGCGTAACTCAGACTACCTTTTATCTCAGAAAACATCGTATTCTCAGAGAAAATATAAAATATACAATCGTGGAATAAATGTCGCTTTTAAAATGCTGTTAGGTAATGTGTCGAGGTTTTCCTAAGCATTATTATATTAGCAGAAATAGGCAATAGTAAAATGAGACATCTAATGGTTAATCTGCGTTGCCTATTAACTGAACATGAAATGCCTAGTTGGTAATCCTGGTATTATTGTACAGTTAAGACTTAGGTCACCTATTCATGAGCTGTATATCCTGTCGCGCTAGATGTCAAGTATCGATGGCAGTAGTTTCTGCCTGTCCTTCCATAGAGAACACAGCAATCTTGAAACAGCTACATCATCCAGGTCCCAGCCACATCATATTATTGTCGTTACTCGAGTTTTTCGACATTAAAAAAAACACACTAATTTATTCATTAAATACTAAGTAATTGGCAGTTAATTTTTGTCAATAGTAACGTGCAGTTAATCATAAAATTTGTGGAATGCATAATTTTAGGAAACAAAATTTATTTATTCAATTTCTTTATAAACTACTAACTGTTGCCTGCAGCTTCGCCTGCGTTAAATAAGATTTACAACTTAGTACGCGAAATAAAAATTTTTACACCTTGTGTCCGAAAAACCAAAATATCTTACGGAACCCTATTTTTATCAGAATAAAATTTAGCCTATGTTACTCGTGAATAATGTAGCTTCCGAATGGTAAAAGAATTTTTGAAATCGGTCCAGTACTTTTTGAGCCTACTCATTACAAACATACAAAATAATAGTTTAAAAAAACTAAAAACACGCTTTTTATAGAAACCCAAACTAAAAAATAGAAAATAAATTTTAATAAATTTAAATTAAGAATAGTGTTAAAATTTTCAATAACTAAAAATTAATAATAGTGTAAATAAAAAAAAATATTTTATTTAAAAAAAAGCGTGGGGTGTTTTTTAAGATATTATCAAAATGATAATCACTCTACTCATATCTGTCAATAAAATATTTATAACTATATTGACACCATGCACCCCACGCTTTTTTTTAAATAAAATATTTTTTTTTATTTACACTATTATTAATTAATAGTTATTGAAATTTTTAACACTATTCTTAATTTAAATTTATTAAAATTTATTTTCTATTTTTTAGTTTGGGTTTCTATAAAAAGCGTGTTTTTAGTTTTTTTAAACTATTATTTATTTTTTACTTTTTAGTAATTATTTATAAATATTATAAATACGGGGAATCAGAGTTCGATTTCGGAGAGGGAGCCTGAGAAACGGCAACCGGAACCAAGGAAGGCCGCAGGCGCGCAGATTACCCACGGAGAGTTACATACTGACATACTGACAAACTGACAAATTGACATACAAGTGAAGCTAATAAAAAGCGTTAAAAAATAGGTACAAATATTTCCTCTTTATAATATTAGTATAGATATATATTAGGGTCCCGCGAACATTTATTTCTATTTTTATAATAATATAATTTTTGGGGTACTTGTACTCCAATTTTTTTAAAATGAAATCTAATACGATCGTTACATAGAAGAAATACTACTAACTAACTCAATGTTGGTTTTGCATATTTGCATGAATAATATGAACAAAAACCACTGAATACGATACTTTGAATAGTATCAGAGTATTGTGAGATCATCATCATCACCATCAACTTTCATCAGTCCATGGCTGAACATAGGTTCCCTCAATGAACGCTAAGACGACAGGTCCCTTACCACTAGCATCCGACACAGATCGGGAACGCCAAAAATTATTTATTTATTTAATAATTTATGTACATGGAAATCGAAGTTTGTACAAAACATGGAAATAGAATGAAATTAATTTTATTTTTGTTTTATCATTAGAGATAAATAGATTATTTTATTATATCAACATTATAAATAGATTTGGGTCCTATCTTATTTTTTCATTGTCGTGACTATCATGTTATCATCATACTGATTATAAAATTGTGGTGAAATACAAAATTATGTCATACATAGCGTCGATATGATTTACTTATCATCATTAACATATTTTGGATTCTATCTTCACCATCATCAAACTGCTGCCCACTACCTCCTACCTCCCTTTTTTCTGCCTCCCTTTCTCCTCCCTTATTAATGTGTTGTATTGATATGATAAAAAACTAAAGTAGTAAAAACAGGCAGAGGGCTGGTCACGCACTCAGAAGAACGGATAGCCGATGGGCCAATAAAGTTCAAGAGTGGAGGCCGTGTTTAGATAGACGCAGTGTTGGTCGGCCATTAACCAGATGGGAAGGCGATCTCCGTGCAGTGGCAGGTCCGAGTTGGATGCGAGTAGCAAGGAATCGGTCGTCTTGGCGTTTATTGAGGGAGGCCTATGTTCAGCAGTGGAGGGATAACGGCTGATGATGATGATGATTATGATAATGAGTAAAAACTAAAGTAGTAGGTTTGCGAGTCTGACTTGCACAATTCGATTTAATTTCCAACACTCAACGTCGAAATTTAACAGCACTATATTAAAAAGCGCCGCGCTTTATAACGTTTTCATGTTAATAAAAATTCGCAGGATACGCAGGGTCTGTGCCATTTGAACGTTTTTTAAACGCTCGTATGTACTGAGCCTTATTCTTCACTAACTCCGTTTAAATCGATTTTTATTATTACTATGTCTGAGCCACTAGATAATACATTAGTATATCTGATATGGATGCGATAATGCTTAGTTTATGTAAACAGATTGAACGCAATATTATGTTTCACCGATAGTGTTACGTTAACAAGATAACGTTACGTTAGGTCATTCCTTAATTTATATTATTTCGTAAGCTCGTACGACTATTTCAGGTAAAATGTATTACTGAGTGCCCTGTTTGCTAACAAATGCGGCATTGGTGCCACTCACCATTGACCCACCTCCCCGTCAGAGGGGGAGGGGAGGGCCGGCCCTCCGACTAATAGTTTAACTTGATCCGCTAATGACTCGTCGACCGTATTGGATTTGACAAGCCAAACACCTACTCTCCAAAATACCGCGCCCCCTGCGGGGAACGGAGGGGAACCCTTTTCGAATTTTACTAGGTGAGCCATCAGCTCACCTACCTACCGATTGAGCTTAAAGGCCGACTGGCCTAAAAGTCTAGACCTTTCGAAAAAAAAATGCCACTCCCTGGTTTTAGTGGGTAGAGCTGCGTCCACTTACTAGCTTTCGGGCGCAGCGAGTCCCACACACCCGTTGGGGAGACACACTCCCCTGCGGGATGCCTAAGCGCATTTCCCGACGCGACGTTATAGAAAAAAAGTTACATGCATTAGGGTGAGGTCAGAGTTCAATTCCACTGGGAATATTTCCAATATAAATAGATATCTTTTCACCATATGTCATAAGTCATAAGTCATAAGTCATTTATTTCACAGAATGTGGTTAACAATGATAGATACAATAGGTTAATTAGTTCTTACACATCCTACCATAACAATGGTGTGTGAATATGTCAATGTGTGCAAGTTATTATTATTATTTAACATAGAAAATACAAATTCAGTTAGGTACATATTATTAGTCAATTTCAATGTTAATATAAAGATTATAAGACCATTTTCCAAAATGTTACATTGTCATGATAAATATTCAGTTATTTTAAGCGATTAAAATCATCAATTATATTATATGTAAAATCATAACAATAATAAACAATACGCAGTCAAAAATTTCGTTAAAATAATAATAATTATTAATCGATATTTAAAAATAATAATAATAATAATAGTTGCATGTCAAATATTTATAATAAATAGTTATTAGCATAAAAGTCGTTGCTTCATACATAACATACAATATTCATTCATGTCATATAAACAATTTTCCATTAGCCATAATGTCAAGTTTCTTTGGAACTTATTAAATGGTAATTCTTTGAATGTATTGGGCAACTGATTAAATACATCTATAGCCTGTATGTATGCGTTATTTTTGTAGATGTTTAAATTACATTATGTGTTACGGACAGTTCACTGTGCAGAGCCAGCGTAGCGGTAGAAGAAACAGCAGCCCATTTCGTACTGGAGTGCACAAGAGTAGCACCGCTAAGGGTTACCCATCTCTGTTGCCCGAGAACAGTCAAGTCAGTCAAAATTTGAAGAGAAGAGTGAGACTGCTAGTTTTCTTGCAGGAGTTTAACTGGCAGTATGGAGTGCTTCAGGCTCACAGCACGCAAAATAGGCGCATAAGTCGAGTTGCGGACACAAGCCTGACCTCAAGTAACAAGTAAGAGCCAGTGGTTTTACAGCGAAATCGGTCCGGCACAAACGAGGTGGTACCGCTCACATGATACCGGCGTAAAGTGGCAGCTATGCTGTCGCGTTTCGAGCGGTTTATGAGTTTCCGGCTGCCCATTGGGGATAGAAAAAAGGCGGGCAATACATAGCCTATGTGGATGTTAATGGGCGGCGATACCAAATGGCTTCTATAATAATTCATGTTTGGCCTCCTATTCTAAAAAAAATCACTGTCGCGTACAAATTATTGTGCTCCCGTTGAACATTATCTTCATCATTATCAACCTACATTCCTCACTCGTCGTTTAGTGAACGACATAATGTCATCTTCCCGCATCAAGTATTTCCAAATGCATGTTGTAAGATATATTTATTTTATATATGTATTTAATAAACACATTGAAAATAGACACAAGCTATTACCAAATTATGTGATGAGATATGTCTTTATGAAATGGCTATTGATAATGGTCCACTAGAAGACAATGTAACAGGTAGCTTATTCCAAAACCGAAACTCAAAATAACCTACACTAAAAGCAAATTAAGCCTTTGTAAAACAGAGATGCATGTATGGGAGTAAACGAGATGGCAACAACCATCAAAATTCACACAAAAAATTGTGTAAATGTTTAGTTTAGGCATGACTCATACCACGTGCGCTCACGCCACCGACGAATCAGAGCGCCGCAAATGACACATCAGACAAAATGGCGGCCGAGTTCAATGCTATTAGTATAAAGATAAACAGCTCGCATTTTTTAGTAACAGACCAAAACTCACACACGATGTTCGTAACGCTCGTGGTCTTAGCTATCACTACTTTAGTCGCGTACCTTCTGTACGCGTACAAATCGGCACACAGTTATTATAATGAACGCGGTATGAAGTATTTGTCTGGCGTGCCACTTTTTGGGAATTTGTTACTAAGTATATTCTACAGGAGGCATACTTTGGATGACCTGCAAGAGATATACAACGCGTTTCCTGGCGAAAAGTAAGTCAAAATTTCAAACATTTTGTAATACGTCTTTATTCTGTGCTGTGTTCACGTACATTATTGTCTAAAAGCTGTTTTATTTACTATTGTTTTGATGTTTTGTTAATGTTTGTTTGGGTTTTTATTATTATCTAAAAATTGTACTTTTTTGTTTAAATACTTCCATTAATATAAAATATACAGTTATTATAGAAAAGAAAACAATGAAATAATATTGTGCAACATGATGTTCCCACAAAAACAGTAGCCGTTTACTACTTTTACCTTTTTTGATTTGAATTTGCGCGCGAAAATGTCAAAGTTCTGTCTTTGAATAAAGATGGCGCCTGTGTTTATTTATTGTGTAATTGCGCTGCACAAAATTGTCTGTTACCGAGTAGAAATAGATCCGCTGATCACAGCTGACTTGTAAATTCATTTACTCTATTCAACCGAATGTCAAGGCCACGTTATTTTTAGTGATATACTTACTCATGGCCGAGCTGATAATCATTATGATGTAACAAAGTAGTTTTTTCTTAACTTATCTTACTTTTTGTATGAATCTTAATTTACTTTTTGTATGAATGTCAAAACATATTTGTCTTTAATTTCGTTAACAAATTAACATGTTCGTTTTTAAACATTTCGTTAACATATTCGTTTTTAAACATTCTAATTAACCAGGTGGATTGCAAAAGTTCGTGGCCTGGCAATATAATCAATTACCCTTGCTGTTGGCTCTGAAACTAGGCAAAAATGGTACCAGCTCTCGCAAAATCGATTTCGCGAGAGCCTCTACACATATCAGTAAAATAATAATAACCCAGTGCATTAAACTCGAAACTACGGACTCGTATAAGCGACGTATCGCTTCATCCTCAATAATAACTATATTGCCATCATATTCCGTTTCATTGGAAATTACTCCGGAATAAAATATAAAGTCGCATTTCAACGTGCTACGGGGAATAAAGTTGTCAGCGAGGACACAATTTTACAACCTACCTTGCTTATAATCAGTCTACTGGTTTAGATGCAAATTCAACTTATGAATATTTTACCATTAGAATAAGTGTCAAATATTTATTGTCTGGCATGTAAACTTCACTCCTAAGCCGTGTCGCAAATCGCATCACGCTTTTATTTCTACAAGTCATCTTTCATTATGGACCTTTGTCAATTATGTAAAAAAAGTAAAGTAGCAACCCTAGCAGGGCATGGGTCTCTTACTCGAAGTCAGGCGAGGAGGGTTAGTGAACTTCACACACCTTCAAAAACTTTCAATCTCATCAGGCATGCAGGTTTCCTCACGATGTTTTCCTTCACCGATAAGCGAGCGATGGTCTCGTGTTTAGGGTGTACTTAGAAATTTAGAAAAACCCATTTCAGGGCATCACAGGTTGGGGTCAGAATCGAACCCAGACCAAACCAAACATGTCATCATTATCATCATCTTGAGACTTATGTATGTCTTATATATATATAATAAATATATAATCTGTTCTGGTCTTCGAAATACAGCAAAGCTTTACGAGGAGTGATTAGTATGGATATCTATCCCGATAGATATAGAAAATAAAATAAATTAATTACAAAATGTTTTAATATATTTTAAAAAAATAGTAGTATATTTTCAATTTATATGATAATTTTCCAGGTACGTGGGCTTTATCGAAGGCACATCACCAACCTACCTGGTGCGGGATCCGGAGGTCATAAAGCTGATCACGATCAAGAACTTCGATCATTTTGCTGATCACAAGCTTACCTTCCCCCCGGACGCTGAGCCGCTGTTCGGTGGGAGTCTGTTTATGATGAGAGGTGTGTGTACTATGACTAATGGTGGGGCCAGACGCCTGTCAAAGACGGACTTCCATTTAGTAAAAACAGTATCCGTCACTGAACGCGCGGTAGATGTGAAACATCTAATATTATGTCAATATTGCAGATCATAATGCATAAATATCTATAGCTACACGCACAACAGTATTCGGAAACGGGACTCTAGAAGGAGCTTGGGGCAATCTTGGCATGACGGGCAAAGAGTAACAAACATCTCAGTATAAAATCTGGGCATTTATAATACTAAAAGGTACAGCAACTCAAATGACTACATAATAAATAAAACTATGATTTCAGGTGAAAAATGGAGAGACATGAGGTTGACCTTGACCCCAGCGTTCACCAGCTCCAAGATCCGGCTGATGATGCCATTCATGATGAACATTACCAACAACATCGTGGAGCATCTGAAAGGTACGTTGATGTTACTGATGTTTCTCGTAGACAAGCTCATGGAAGAAAAGAAATTATAGAATACACGAGTGCAGAATTCAAAAACCATACTTCGATCTATATAAGCCGCGATGGTAGTAAAAGAGCACTAAAAATGTCCAGCTATAGACGTAAGAAGATGATTATTACTTTGGTGATCATAATAAGATCGACTTTCGAACACCAATTTTGTGAATAGCGTCGACTATAATAATTTATCCCCGTACTCCCACGGGAATGTGAGATATAATAGCTGGTAACGCATTATATCTCATGATATAGAAAGTATATGGATGATCACTCACTTAGGTAAGGCAACTGTCCGTTAGCCCTTCACCGCAGAAATGATTATATTGCATTGTCCATTGCAGAGCATTTAAACGAAGAAGTGGATGTTGATGACCTGGTTCGTCGATATACCAATGACGTCATCGCCTCCACTGCCTTTGGACTCCAAATCAACTCTCTCAAGGATAAAGATAACGAATTCTACAAAACGGGTCAAAACCTCTTCGAATTTGGATTAACTAAAAGTTTGTTTTTCTTCGCAACCGCATTTTGTCCATCGTTATGTAAGGTAATTCGAGTTTATAATTACTTATGTTGATTAACATTAATCTGTATCTCTAAGCATTAATTGTCAGTTTATTTTACTTTCTAACCGTATTCATTTCTGCCCTCCTAGACAAGTCATGGCACAAACGCTAAACGAATAGATTAATAAGCTACGACATGCATAACCAATACGAAATAGCTTACGACATGTAATTTGACAGTGTCATTCCCATACAATAAGTATTCTATTCTATTCGTTAACGTTTGTGCCACTTGTCTATAGGGGGCTGTATTCCTCTATCTTTTTTTTTCTTAGATCTTATCATATATCATAATTTTGATATGTGCATCATAAAGTTCATAATATAAAAATTGATTCCAGAAATTAGGCATCACCATATTCCCGCGTCAAGTGATCGATTTTTTCACAAACATACAGAGAACAATACAGAGAAAAAAACAATATTGTCCGGCAAGACATGATACATCTCATGTTGGAGGCATGTAAAGGTAACTTAAATTTCTTTGGTAATTTTTTAGTCAAGAGACTCCCGCTCGATACTCGCGCGATGCTCTTCTCTGTAAAAAAATCAGATAATGTTAGTGCGTAGATGCAGTATCTACGCACAATAACATCACTGAATTTTTTTGAAAACTGTAACATTTAAAATATTATAATCACAATCTTTACAGGAACACTAAAAGGTGAAAAGGAGGACGACAAACCGATCAAACCACCTAGAGGTAAGTAATTCATTCAATCACTGACTACGCCACTTCTAAAATTCAGAAACGTGATCCATAAACTTTATAAATAAACGTAGATTTAATACTATATTATCAACTTGTGGAAGTGGAACCAGTGGAAGAAGATTTCGGAAAGAAACAGCTGACCACATATGAATTAGTATTAGTTTATAACGTAAACGCTGATTGATCTATCTCAGTATCTAGCATAAATGACTAATTCGAGTAAAGTCATACTCAGGTGTTTACCAAATTTTGGTTAATCTGTACCAAAAATGTATCTTTTTTCAATTCCAGAATGGTCTAGAGGAGACTTGATGAGCCAAATGTTCCTCTTCTTCGCCGCTGGCTTCGAGACTGTGGCCTCAGCACTGGGTATGTCCATCCACGAGCTGGCACTGAACCCTGATGTACAAGAGAAATTGTACCAGGAGATCAAAGAGCACAAGGAACAATACCACGATCTAACGTTTGATAACATAGCCACTATGAAGTACATGGATTGCGTTGTTCATGGTAAGAAGTAGATAATTAATAACCTGCAGCCCTTGGGATACAAAATCAAAATCGTCTATTAACAAACTAATCTATATTAATATTTCAGAAACCCTGAGGAAGTGGTCTCCGGGTATCTTATTGGACAGAGAATGCACCAAGCCATATGTCCTTCCGCCACCCAGAGAAGGCGCAAAGCCAGTGAAGGTAGTTAGAAATTACTAATATCTTAGCCTCCAGTTTCTGCGCCTGGGCCTTTGTGATGATTACTGTGATCATGGATATTGAGCATTTCAATAAATCAGGACGATAAGCTCTATTCTAGGAAGATAATGATCTTATGTCTTAACGATCGTTAAACTATCACCTTTCAAAAGTAACAGCATTACTTGTTTCTGTGATATGCAAATCTCTCCTCCCTTAATCGTGGTTGCCGTAAAGTGTTAAGTATCTAAAACGTCAGTCATGTTAAAAGCTCAATAAACCGTGACCAAATCCGTAAAATATGCAAATTAAACTAAAATAAGGTACTATTTCAGCTGAACCCCGGAGATGTGGTATACAGCGTGGTAAACTGCATCCACATGGACCCCAAGTACCACCCCAACCCCGAGGTGTTTGACCCCGACAGGTTCAGGGACGACAAGAAACACATCCAACCCTCCTCGTTCCTGCCCTTCGGATTGGGGCCTAGAAACTGTATTGGTGCGTGTTGACATTTTTGAAAAGAACTTTACTCATTACATGACAATATTCTTAATTTAAGCTAAAGTTAGCATGAATTCGAAAACGAAATCAATAGTTCCATCAATCAAAATCATTGAAGTAATTGGTGACTGTTGATTTGTGACCCTGAATACTACACCAGAAGGTCGTTCGATTCCCATCCAGGACAATTGTTTCTTTAATGAGCATGATCATTTGTTTCGTAAATTTGTGTGTATTTAGAAATAGGTATTTATGTATTGTTTATCTGCTGGTCGTTATACTTGGTCTGTCTAGTTGGAGATCCGATCTATCAATTAACATATTATTATTAATTGCGTAATCACGATATTTTGCTTTTACAACTACCACAAGCAAAGTATTGCAACTAAACATCATATCTTTTGGATGGTAAACTGGCATACGTTGGCACCTGATGCTAAGTGGACGACATTGCTCATGTAAACTAGTTTACCTGAATCGAGCCCAGGCAACACATTCATGCGGAGATATATTAAGTGAAATGAGGCCAGGCAGGCTATGCAACATGGAGTAGTCTTTTAGAGGAACCCTCAAAAAGCCGCTGAAGGCGCTCGCAGTGATTTTAGTTTGGATGGAGCAGAACTAGATGCCACTGCTACATAGGATTAGGTTCTACGCGAAGATCCTGGATAGATGCAAAAGGGATTTCCATCCATTATTTAAAAAAAATGACATGTTGTATTGAGATTTTTATCAATCAGTTAATTTTTTCCAGGTTTAAGATTTGCAATGTTAGAAATGAAAGTGATCCTATACCACATGGTGTTGAACTTCAAAATAACGAAGTGTCCCAAAACATCAGACCCCATCAAGATCAAACCACACAACTTCAACGTGAAGGTACTAGGTGGAACCTGGGTTAAATATGAGTCTAGACAATAGATAAATAATTTAATAAAGGAATTTATACGGTTTACAACAATGGCTACTAATGGCCTGCTCACCATTGCGACCACAACCACAGCATACCAGTAACATAATGTAAATACTATTTTAATTTAATAATTATGATCAATTTATTTAAGTCTCTTATGTAAATTTATTTAACCCTTAAATTGTTTCTGTCCGTTTTAAGAGACATGTCAATAAAACGCACTCAACTATAATACGGATAAAATATGCTGGCTTACGAGTGTTGCATCAGGTCTATTAGGCTATCTCAATCCCGCGCAGCCCTTTTTTAGACCCTAACTGCCGCTGATTTCAAAAAACTAGGTCATTCAAAATATTGCAATGGCCGGGTCAACGTTTGATCCTGATAAATTTGAATAAACTGTAAGTATTTTAATGGTTTCATGTGATTTTTTTGTTTGTTTTAATTTAATTATATGTTGTTTATTTGTAAACTGTTAGATTTACCGATTAGCTGCGGTTATTATTTTCGTAATCTTTGATAAACACGAGTGTCCGTTGAAACGGACATTGCCATGAAGTAGTGGTAATAGGTGTCAATTTTGGATGTCCCATAGAACGGACATTGCCATCAAGTGGTTGCAGTAGGTGTCCATTTTGAATGTCCCCTAGAACGGACATTGCCACGTTTAGGTATTATATTTATTTGTCCCATTGTCCCATGTAACGGACATAGGCTATACGGTGACGTTTTTTTTTCTTTCTTTTTAGTGACATCGCTTGGAGATCTCATAAAATACTTGCACTCATACCATCTGAGGGTTCAGAGGATTCTGAATTAGATTCTGACGAAGATGTGGAATGTGGATATGGTGGTAAATGGGGCTTAAAATTTCTGGTTCGTGCAGGAACTTCGGGGATGGTCTACGACTTTTTTGTTTACGATGGCTCAAACACATTCAAAATCGAAAAGAGGTCTGGAGAGGACTGTGGAGATATTTAGGTGTCGGTGGCAAAGCCGTTGTGAGATTATGTAGAACTGTAACCGGATCCATGTACTTTGATAACTGGTTCCTTCACCTGGAGTTGATATATTATTTGCGTATTGAAATGGGGATATTGTCGCTAGGTACTATTAGGAATGATCGATCGGGAATTGTCAAATAATGGACGATAAAGAGATGAAAAAAAGGGACGAGGCACTTATCAAGTGGTTTGTGATAATACAAAAAGATTGGCGGTGACAAAGTGGACGGACAACCAGTGCATTAGCATTGCAAGCTTTTTCTGTGCACAAAATCCTGTTGGCACGATTGGGCGATATGACAGGGTTCAAAAAAGAAAAGTACTAGTCCCCTGTGTAGACATTGCAGACATGCTCACAGCTTTGTACAGAATCCACATGAAAACGAGGCGTTGGTATTTGTCTATTTTCAACAATAGCTGGCTATTACATCGCCGTGACTGTCTGCAAGTTGGAGAGAACAAAATGCCGCTTGCGCTGATGAAGAACAATACAGAATCTCAAAGCCATATAACTGTAACAGATTCTCCAAGAACTACGCCCTTCCTTGCAAGACCAGTAGCTAAGGCGCGGCTAGATTGTTATGACCATCTTTCAATATTTACATCACAGAGCCGTTGCCGACTATGTAAGAATGGAAAGATTATGCACCAAATGTGAACATCGCCTATGTTTTATAACAAAAAAAAATGTTTTTTTTATTCCACAAGGAAAAATAGGTACGATTACCTACTAGCTACCTATAAAGAGTTTTCTTATACTGATTATTTGACAATACGTAAGGCTGATTGGAGTAAGACTGATGAAGAACAGTTCAAAAATGACTTGTTATGTTATTACTAAAGTTTTGTTTTATGTTTAATATTTTTGAAATGTTTATTTTAAGTTCGATAAGTGATATTTTATGTTCCTTTATTTTTGGTATGTATGTATATTATTTTCTTCAAAAGCGCAATGTCCGCTACGTATGACACGTTTATTGTTACAAAATACGCTCGCTAATTGGCAATGTCCGTCATGAGTGACGTTTAAAAAAACAAAAACTAAATAATTTTTTGATTAAATTTTACAAATATTTGTCTAATCTTTCCCCAATTACACCCAAAAAATATATATGAAACGAAAAAACACAAAGTAACAATGTGTGGCAATTTAAGGGTTAAGTCAAATAAATGATAAAAAATAATTTGTTTCAATTCCTATTTGTCCAAATGCTAGGTACAGGATCTCTTCGAAATCAAGCGCTGAGGATATTGTGTGCCATTCACCGATGCTCAGTGCGGGTGAGTGAGCTTCATACACACAAATACTTTCAATCTCATCAGGCATGCGGGTTTCCTCACGATGTTTTTCTTTACCGATAAGCAAGTGATGGTCTCATATTCAAATGCATTTAGAAATTTAGAAAAACACATTTCACCAGCTCTTTGTCTGCACTTTTGTCGTTTTTACAGGAATAATCAATGAGTTGATCACCTTAATGTGTTAATGGGTGACTACATATCATTTCATAACATAAAAAAGACAAAAATGAAACAAGAAAGGTGGTCACTATCCCTATTTATATTCTAATCTCTTATAGTAGAAGACCCGAACCTAAATCGACCTGCACAGGGTTGATAATAGAATGAGACCTATTTTATAACAAATTTAGTCTATTATAAAATATATGTTTTAAAAATGAGTTTGCTAAAAAAATCCCGGACAAAATATTTTGAATTATTTTTTAATAAATAATTTGCCATTGCATTTTGCAATTTTAAGGTAATAAGAAAATTTGACGCTAGACTTGAAGTATGAAACATGTAGAATATGTTAAAGGGTTGTCCATTATTTATCTAGATGAACTGCTAAATGGCAGGTATTAACAGGTATGTCAATGCCAGTTACTTTCACTTGATGTGATAGTAGAAAAAACATTATATCAGTATCATACTTCAAGTCTAGCATAAAAAATTCTTATTACGAGTATCTTAATATTGCAAATTTAATGTTTTTTTTTTAAATCAAAATATTCTGTCCGGGATTTTTTTAACAAACCAATTTTTATATGTTTTCTAATCGACTAAATTTATTATAAAATAGGTCTCATCCTATCAGCCAGGAGCAGGTCGATTTAGGTTCGGGTCTACTATAAGAGATTTATAATATAAATCTCGTATCTTAGACTATTAAGAAGACATACTTCTAAACGCCAATGTCACAAATGACAGAGCGTTTTATTTTTATGGACCCCTAATATCAAATCAAACCAATTGAACGGACTACGTCGCAACGGTATCTAGTAACAGACGGTCTCTCGTGCAAGATGCTCGTCACACTACTAGTCCTGGCAGTGACCACTCTCCTGGCGTATCTCCTGTATGCCTACAAGAAGGTCCACTTCTTCTTCGACGAGAGAGGTCTGAAGTACCACCCCGGTGTACCGGTTTTTGGTAATCTCCTCAAGAGCACGTTTTACAAGCGACACACCATAGATGATATTGATGCAGTTTACAAGTCGTTTCCAGATGAAAAGTAAGTTTTTGGTTTCAAAGTTATCAAACTCTCAAAAAAAT
This sequence comes from Lycaena phlaeas, assembly GCA_905333005.2. NCBI lineage: Eukaryota > Metazoa > Arthropoda > Insecta > Lepidoptera > Lycaenidae > Lycaena > Lycaena phlaeas. The sequence continues at coordinate 1,233,708 of HG995175.1, read as the reverse complement.
CTCCGAAAAATTAAAATGACAATGACCACGAGCCACGGAGGTCGTCAATGTACATACAATGAAATATTTTTTTAACAATATTTGTCTGACTCTGTCTGTTTGTATTGGCTAATTTCTGAAACAGCTGGACCGATATATAATGTAACAAGATTAATTTAGGCTAAAATAAAATAATTATAATCTACGGCTAAATATACGGCTGTATATCAAAGTTAACAGCTAATGTGCAATACTAATCAGTAATCTGGATCGGAAGAAGTTATTTACTGACTTACTATCTATTTTAACAACGAAACACAAAACCTATCTTGCACCTGTAGAATAATAAAAACAATATCAGTGTAATATTTTTAGCTATTTCTCATGTCAACTGTCGAGTGCATAATACTTTTTACCCATCAAAAATATATAATTTCGTTATATGAATTGTGGAAATCAACAAAAATCGAAAACTCATCGCGTATAATTTCTATATTATCATATGATTTATCTCCGAGAAATCAGAAACGTAGAAATCAAAAAAGCAAGAAAGCAAGAAAAACAGAAAACGAGATGTTTCAAACATACAGAATAATTATAATGAACAAATGACTTTTGATTCTTTTGAAAGGTAACCTTTGGACCCAGGCGTCTTGGATATATATATATATATATATATATATATATATATATATATATATATATATATATATATATATATATATATATATATATATATATATATATATATATATATATAGGATATAATCGGAGATACAATACTAGACACGTTCAAAGCTAGGACTTGTCACGGGTACTAATTGAACTAATAAATACCTTGATGCCCTTGGTATATTCATCATGCAAATTAACAGGAAATGGCGATTGGCGCGATTCAAACCCAAACTGTGCATGTAGTATATCAACATCATTTTCACTGCTTATATCATATTATTATCAAATTATTATTACCATAATATTATGAACACTACTACAAGACTCTCTCTCAGTTTAGTCTGGTCAGACCCTCTAGACAAGTCGCAAACGTCCTGATTCTATTCAGCCCCCCTAGACGTTATTTGATGTTTTTACAAACAAAACCATATACTTTAAGTATGTGTCTGAAAAAACGTTTGTCAAAGGTTTTGTAACAACCCTATGGCGTTATATTTTTAGCGTTGAGCAACTGAGCTTCGGAGCGTTTGCAACTTGTCTAGAAGGGCAGTAGCGATAAACGCTAATTCCATAGGGTTGGTGAAAAACGTTTGTTCAGACGCATAAAGTTATGGTTTTGTTTGTAAAATGTCTATCATAATATTCCTTGAGTCAAATCAATCAAACTAGTGTCTTTCCATATAATAAGTATTCTATTATATTCGTTAAGCGTTTGTGCCACTTGTCTAGGAGGGCAGTGGTCTCAAGTGGTGGCAAGACAAGCTGTGTAAAACTGGCTGAGACTCAACATATTTTACAGGCAACAATTGAATAGTAATAATGGTTTATTGCCACACAAAATAAATGTACAGGAAAAACACAGAAATATAGTCCAGGAGTCAGGTGAAAATTTGGTTAATTATTTCCTCCCGAGAGATAATTCTGGAAGCCTCGTGAACGTAAGCTGGCTCTACGTTTGGGGGATGAGCGGTGGGATCCCCCCCCACACACATGAAGAAAAAAAATTCAGTCATTTCCTCCTAGCTCAAATATTTGTTAAAACCCAATATCTCAATGAAATAAAATCAGCAAGGTTATGACATGGTAAATTGTACGTCAGCTAGTGACTCGAACATGATTTTTTTTTCACTTTCAGTGGAGTGGTTTATCTGGATGATAGCTTTAATATATGTAAGCATAATATTATTATGTAAGCATATTTTAAGCTACCATCCAGCTAAACCACTATGTGCTGATGCATTTCACTAAATATCGCTTGAGAGGAATTTAGTCATGAAGACCTGTTACTGGTTCCTGGGCTATTAGTTAAATAAATTAGTTGCTTTACCTTTTTCCAAGTAAACAAGTTTATGATCGTAACGTCGATTACTTACCATTGACGGCAGTAACATAAAATATATAGTCTCTGGAGGACTGACTAAAAATCTTATTAATTTGCCATGAAATCCGTAAATGTATAACGTATATTTAGAATACGTTTAGTTATTTGGTCCTTGTTAGGCCCCAAGCTGTCGCAATATGCACGGCGGATGTGGTCGGAGCAGGCTGGCCCCTCTAGTCAAGGCCGGTCAAGTTTTAGCAAATTATCCCATCCCAATTCTAACAGGGACCAGATCAGCGATTCTCCTATGTAGTATATACTTGATTATTCGTTTCTCGTTTTATTGGTGTTGTTTATAACCAAGATTATTTTGGATATACGTAAGCCAGGCAACGCATTATTATGATTTCCATTTCTGTAAATACTAACCTACTCTGCTACCACCCACACCATTCAGCACCGTGGTAAGTTTGTAAAAAAACGAGTGCTAGGTTCAAAAATAATCATTGAACGCAATTACGTACAAAAGCGTACCCGTCTCAGAAATTAGCCGTACCTAACAAAAAGACAGAAAAGTTTCATATGCAGTGAAGAGCTGTAATATTAAAATCTAAACAGACACAAAAATTGCACTTATTTACATAAAATATTATTGTTATATTATAACTTATGCCTCTGCGTGTGTTTGTTAGTAAAGCTATCCTAGAAGCGGCTTCCATTAAAGCATTATGCCAAACTCAAAAATGCTATAACGCTGTCTAATTATCTCAATAACAAACAAGCTAATTTGATATTAATTAATACAAAATAATTGTTTTTCAATAACATGGATGCCGGAAAAACGGTAAGTTAATTCAATGCCGCTTGGAATTAAAAAACGCATGAAAGGGCAATTCGATGCTTGCAACTGTTCCCATGAGAACTCCGAGGTAAAAATCACTTGAAACATACGAAGATGCAGTGAGTGTGAAAATGTCAAGTGAATCGATGCCCTACTTTTCGACGAACTGACAATTTTTTTATTTTATTATTTTACAAACAGACAGACTTGTTATCTGATGGTAAATGGTCAGCGTCGCCCAAGGACATAAATGGGTTGGTGGTTGGTAGGACCCAGGATCAGCCCTGGAGGGCTTGCAGGAGGAGAGGATCCTCCCGACGACCCTTGGATAAGATGAAATTCATGTACAACGATCACGTTCTCCCTAGGCCGGTTAACGACGATAGCATGACTCTTGGAGCCGTGCAAGAAAATGTCTATCTTTGGCATGCTTTGCAGCTACTTCAAGATAGTCCCTTAGGAAGATATTATTGAGATGGGCAGCATTCAGGAAGCTTCGCCATATACTCGACTCGTCTATACCGCAGAAAATTATTTAGTTTTCTCTCCACGATGGGCGCCTACGGCACTGTAATATTATGGCCTCTATAATTACTACTGGTACAAAAGTTTGCCGGAACTCAAGGTGCTTTGGAGTGTGCTTTGCCAAAGAACTGAAGTTACCGATATCACGCGAAGAATTTTCAAGTGATCAGGCTGATCATACGCTCAGGAGAACGAATAGCCGACGGGCCAATAAGGTTCAAGAGTGGCGGCCACGTCTAGTTAGATGAAGAGCTGGTCAGCCAGTAACCAGGTGGGAAGACGATCTCCGTGAAGTGGCCGATCTGTGTTAGATGAACGTGTCAAGTAATTAGCCGTTTTGGCATTGAGGTAGGCCTATGTTCAGCAGTAGGGGATAAAGGCTGATGACAAATGAAACTGCCATTGTGGTGTTCATTAAAATACAGGTCTTTCTGACGTTTTTATGGCTTTTATTGTTGCTATATTTTAATTGCAATATTATTACAGATACGTGGGCTTCATCGACGCCATGTCGCCTGTTATACTCATCCGTGATCCGGAGATCACGAGACTGATCACGACCAAATACTTCGACCACTTTATAGACCACAAGCAGTACTTTTCGCCAGATGCAGAACCGCTATTCGGAGGCAGTCTATTCTTAATGAGAGGTTACTTATTTATAATACCTTTCCTTAATTACCCCCAAAATTCGAAAGAATCGGGTTTCTTTATGGTAAGCTATTATTCCGGTAATTACATTGCCTGTTCAACGCTTCTCTAAAAACACAGAAATTTATTTCCACGAAACAGCAATAAGTGGTAGTCAGACGCATCACTCTGACCGGCAAAAGCTTTGATTTAAGCATAGACCAGGAGTCATTTTATGTTTGTATCGCGTGGGAGGTACCACCCCAGTCATGCCGCCGCTATATAGCTGCAAAGCAACACAAACTGTTGTTACTTAAATACAAGTTTATTGTTAATTCTCTGGCGGCGAATAAAAACTTTAGCCTGACACCTAAAGAGGAATGGTCTGTGAGATTGTTACCATTCTTTTTCCTGCACTTTTTAACTTTTTCGTTTTAATCTAGATCAAAATATCTTTATTTCAAAGGTACTTGAACTAGAGGTACTTCCTAAGGTATATTTGTTCGCTTGAGACACGAAGCGAAAAAGTCTCTAAACGTGTAAGTAATAAAAACCGTTTAAAATAAACAGATGTTTCCAGAGTTACAAATTAGTTATGAATATAGTCGGATTATTTTCTGAACTCATTAGCAATTCATATTGCTATTGTTTTGCGTATTTCAAATGTAAAGTTACGAAAGCAGATCCATATTCCAGATACAGAGATCTTAGTGGATGTGATTGTTATTTTAGGGCACTTATTCACTTAACTCCGCTTGATATTATTTACTGTCTCGAGAGTGTTATGACGCACTTTGGCTCACGACGTACCTATATAATTCTTGTATTCTTATATTCATCATCATCATCTTCGTCAACGTCATCAGTCTTTGTCCGTCCACTGTTGAACATAGGCCTTCGTACAAGAACGCTAAGACAACCAATCCATTGCCACTCGCATCCAGTGTGGATGAAGTATTGCAAATACATAACATACGAACTAGATATTACCCGCGGCTTAACGTAGATTCACAAACATAATAATATGACACAACTCATGATAAATTAGCGAAAAAAGTTTTTCATTTGGAAACTTAAATGTATATTTTTTGTTACTGGTTAGGCAAACTGTCAGATGTTCCAACTGATAGTAAGAGTGGTCGACGTCACCCTTAAACATGATCTACTTTAGATCTTGAGCTAGACCAGGCAATTTATGTGTTGCCTAATCAAAGACATAAGATGTTGAGTCTCGTAGTCGAGAGTGCAATACAGTGTATCCTTTACCCTGGTGTCGTATATTATGTTTGAATGTTAAAAATAAATTACTTTTTTAATAGTTTCTTAGTGAAAGCCAAGAATCACTCATGACTATATTGTTTCAGGTGAAAAGTGGAAGGACATGAGGACGACCCTCACCCCAGCGTTCACCAGCTCCAAGATGCGGCTGATGATGCCATTCATGATGAACATCACCGAAAACCTCATGGAGCATATACGAAGTACATCTTAATCATATTTAACATCTTTCAAAGAACGCCAAAAAATTTGACTCTTTTCATTTACCGAACAGTTAAGTTACATACTTAACTAAAGAGGCGACTCTTAGTTACGATCTATACGAAACCTTCTCCAACGTGGCCTCCACTACACAACATGTTGATATAAAAAAGTTAAGTATCAACCCATATACATCATACTGCTGGGCACGAATCTCCTCGAAATCAGGCGAGGGGGATGTTGTGGGACCTTGATCACCGGTGCGCTAGGCAAATACTGGTTGGTGAATTTCATATCATTATCATTTCATTTGAAGGTTTTCAAATACTTTTAATCTCATCGGGCATGCAAGTTTACTCACTATGATTTCATTCACCGGGTCATGATTAGGGTACACTTAGAAATTTAGAAAAGCCTATTCCAATGTACCACAGGGGGTCAACATTGGACCTGTCAAATGCGTTAACATAACGTTCATCTTGTTACGATTGCACCAAACGCAATTCACTGCTCAATCTTTAGATATTCTGTCCTAAACTGCATGATACTTCAGACCAAACAAACGAAGATATAAACGTGGACAACCTGGTACGCCGGTACACCAACGACGTCATCGCCTCCACCGCCTTCGGGGTTCAGATCAACTCATTCAAGGACCAGGACAACGAGTTCTATAGAACGGGTCAGGAGATGTTCTCTTTCGGGATAAGGCAGAGCATAAACTTCTTCCTCACATCCACGTTCCCTTCAATATCTAAGGTAAAAAGCAAGATTTTAAACTTATTGTCTTTGGATTCATCTTAAGGAATGGTAGACACATAACAACTAAGAGCATTGAAGTGATATATGTAATGAATCTAAAGAGTTTGTTTGTTTTAACCTGGAACAGCTTTGATAAATTATTCTTGTATTTGATAGTTTTAATGCCTTGTTCATACCGGTGATAATCCCGTGATTTGCTTGCGAATGGCACCCTACTTATTTTACACAAATTAGTATTCTGCACATTTTATATTTCATAGTCTAATAATATTATTGTAGAAGGGATCAGCCGTCTTCTCTATCATTAAGAGATTTCTATACTTTCTGCAATGCATCTCGGAAACTGTTCCAAGATTTCCAATGATTTTTAAGGAATTCAGTGTGTACATTGAGTTTTGGGGGCAATAAATCGAGCTTGCTAGAATTAATTTTTAGAAAATGTCATTCTTTTCGTGTTTTTAATAATCAACTCTACAAAGCAAAGCTTTATCATCCGGGTACTGTGAACTGAATCAAAGAACGTACAAGAAGAAACACATAAAATCTTCATCAGTTAAATATTACTGATGAAACATATTCTTCGACCTATTCTTCGACCCTAGCCAGATGAGTCAATTCAAAAATGAGTCCCTACAGGGGTCTACAGAGGGCCCCAAGCAACACATGAAATCGCATGAAACTATCCTATAAAAAATAGCGCTAAGCCACTGATTTTTCTTTATCAATTTCTTACAGAAGCTGGGCATTACCATATTTTCAAACCGAATTCTCAAATTTTTCACAAATGTGGTCAATGTAACAATAGATTATAGAGAAAAAAATAACGTGGTGAGACCGGACATGATACAACTTCTCATGGAGGCGTCCAAAGGTATACTGTCTATTCATATACCTGTCATTATTATAAGTATATCCATTCCTGGGCGTAAACTATTCCTATTAAAAACTATTTGCTATATACTATGAAGGCCACCAAGACATATCTTTCAATCAATTTCAATTAAACAGTCTTATTAGGAACTGTAGAGTACGTATAACTGATATTTAATAAATCAATGGGCGCTAATAGGCCGAGAATTGTGTTGATGAGTTCATATTTTCATAAAACTATTTTTATCATGGTTTATATATTTTTTACATTCCTCACTAAATTCGGAAAAGTAAGCAGCATATTATATGGTCACAGGAGGATCGGAGTGAAGTAGATCACAAGAAAAAAAATACCCTTATATTTCGTATATAAATTTAATGTGTTGATTCTATTAACAACGTTTGTAACCTTAGATAATAATTTTGGAAACAGAATTGTGTCTTCATTAATCAGTGTATGCTCCTCAGAATTGCTATATCAGATGACGCGTATGTCATCGAAGCATCATTAGCTTAGCTCACTCGAGTAATTTTAAACCTTGCGAACTTTATTCCACTTGGGTTATATTTAACAATGTCTCATCTAAATATACAAATTAAGGATCATTAACTTTAACAGGCATGTTAAAAGCTGATAAAGAAGATGAGGTTGGAAATGAAGAACCAATCAAACCGTCTAGACGTAAGTTATTATTTATCTTTCTGAATATTAATTTGAACTGTTATTTGTCCTCTTATTTTTTATGTAATAAAAAGGTAAGCGATCTGTCGGAGTTTTAGGCCCCCTTCGCTTGAGCGCATTTTACCGTGCGTTAAAAATGCGTTTGAATGAGATAATCTGTTGATGAATGAATCACAAGATAGCGTTTCTTTTTTTATCAAGCACTGTTAGATTTTCGACGCAACTCGAGCCAACTTCGGGTTTCGGCGCGATGCTTTTAAGCATTCGTGCGAACGGGGGCTTAAGATGAATACCTAGGCACAACCAGTTATGCAGATACATTGCCCTCCTTTTCGCTATCCCACACAATGGGCCTCCGAACACTCACAAACCGAACGAATCGTGACAGAATAGCTGTCGTTTACCTCAGTATTATCTGACCCAGAGGTACCAACCCGGCTCGTGCCGGAACAATTTCACTGCAAGTCAGAAATAACTGGAACTCTAACGACTAATATTGTTTATTAGTAAATATGGATAAATTCCTAAATCACTGGACAGTTGGTCACCCATGAACTGATAACAATGTTATCTATAACTAACCTACTAACTAAAACTAGCTAAAAATTTTCGCTCTTTCAGAATGGTCAAGAAGCGACTTGATGAGTCAGGTCTTCATATTCTTCGCTGCTGGATTCGAGAGTTCAGCCACAGCAGTTAGTTTGGCCATCCATGAACTGGCAATAAACCCTCACGTTCAGGAGAGGTTGTACCGGGAGATCGAAGAATATCAGGAGCAAAACGGGGAATTGAAATTCGATAGTATTCCATCAATGAAATACTTGGACTGTGTTTTTAATGGTAATTTTTTTTCCTTTGATACTAAATCGTGTAAGTTGTGTAAAATTTCAAGCCTTACCCCAATGAGGTCATTCAGAGGCCATAGTTCACTAATGCGCTGGCCCAATGCAGGTTCTTGAACTTCATCTATCTTCGAAACTTTCATACATGTACGCATTCAGATTTCCTCACGATGTTTTCTTTACCGGTGAGTCTCACTTTCAGGTGCATTTAGAATTTAGACAATTCCAGTTCAAGTCACCACAGGCGTTAAGGACCCGGAATTTTCACTTAAGAGCTCGAGCCTATATTCACTAGGCCATCATCACTCATCCAATAGTATAATACGAATATAATATTATGTATTTTTTTAGAAACATTAAGGAAATGGTCACCAGGTTTGATAATGGACAGAGTGTGTGCCAAAGAGTATGAACTTCCACCACCAAGGGAAGGTGCAAAGCCTATAAAGGTAACAAATTTTCAAAGAGAACTCTTAGGAAATCATTTCACTTTTCAATAACATTAATTGGCTTCAAAAGGGGAAAAGTTTCTAAAATGCACATTGTCATCCGGATGACAGCTAGGAAGCTAAATAAAAAGTCTTCATATTAACCTTTCCCTATCCTAAATTGTATGTACTTTTATATGAGACAATTATCCGTATGTATTTTACCACTTTGGATTCGGAGTACCCAAAGGTACTATCTAGGGGCCTAATCTCTTTCGTGTATACATAAATAGCTCATCATCATCATCAGCTCTTATCCGTCCACTGCTGAACATAGGCCTCCCTCAATGAACGTCAAGACGACCGATCCCTTGCTACTCGCATCCAACACGGACCTGCCACTGCACGGAGATCGTCTTCTCATCTGGTAGCTAGATAAATAGCTTATAGTAATATTATTTTATATTATCTAAAGGAAGGGGTAGCTAGTGATGATATTGCTAGTGTTGTACATAGGATCACATTACTGGAAGAATATTGAACAAAGATCGACTGTTCACTTGGAACACTCTTCAGATCATAATGTTCGAGGATTCGTTTCTGATATAAGATGCGTCAATGTGATACCTTTCATAATATTATGTATGCTACATAATATAATACGTTAGCTCTGGATCACTGTACTTATAGCTTTTGTTTTATTTGTAGCTTAGACTAAAAAATTCTTTATATCGTATCTGTATGTTGTTCAATAAACACTTTTTACATGCTATTTTTACACATTTAAATAAATTTTACAGCTCAACCCGGGAGATATAGTTTACAACATGGTGAACTGTATCCACATGGATCCCAAGTACTATCCCAAGCCCGAGGTCTTTGACCCGGACAGATTCCGAGACGACAAAAGGCACATTGAACCATTTACATTCGTACCGTTTGGAATGGGACCGAGGAATTGCATCGGTATGAAAAAAAATATGTTCATAATTTTAAGAAAATACATTAATATATAAAACGCTCACGTATTAATTAAAATGAAATTTCGCCTACTGTGTGTAATTTTGTCTAACAGCTAACTTGAAAGATAGTATAGTTTAAGACATGATAGATGGCGCTTGTGTGTATAGCGATTTCCAATTAGCCACTAGTTCTTATAAAAAAACTTTTCACACTACTTCTCCCCGATTAACTACTAAATCGTTTTCAATGAAATTTTGCAAAGTGCATGCAACAATGAATCGTGCCACGTCATCATTCGATGCCATTAAGAAGATGGTATGCAAAAGTTTGGATGTTTTGATGGATGTATGTTGTTTAAAATTAAGTTTGTTATTTAAATTTGACACGGTAAGACGGATCAAATCTTAGATTACCATTTAAATCTAAAAAGACCTTAGATCCGTTGAACACACGTTTTGACATAAGTCTCTTAAACTCAATCAGAAGTACCCTGTAGCTTTTGATTTGATCGGCTATAGGAGAAACATAATAAACAATGGAGTGACCTAATAAGGCTTCTGTTATGTCATTTAGAAAAACGAACTCAAAAAACGAATCTTTTTACAACTTAATTAAGATTGGCTATTGATACAAAACGAACAAGCTAACTAGAAATCATCGGCATGTAAAAAAAAAATATCTTATTAGCAAGAACTAATATTTATTAATAAATAAAATACTTAATGATATTTTAACGAACTTTTATACAAAGTTTTAAAAGTTTGAAAGAAATACCAGCTCAATGCCTATGCGTGTAAGCAATGGTTGATGATGATAGTTCATTTATGGTAACTAATAAAGCTAGAACAAATGATTCAAAACTTTAAACGTTTTTTTTTTTATAGGATTAAGGTTTGCGATTCTCGAAGTGAAGGTGATACTCTACTATTTGGTGTTGAACTTCAAAATATTGAAGTGCCCAAAGACGACGGACCCCATCCAGTTGGCACCACACAATTTCATCATCAAGGCCCAAGGCGCGACCTGGGTTCGGTTCGAGGCTAGGCAATAGGATTTATATAACTCTTTGTTATGTTAACTAAAATAAAATAGTATGAAATTGGATATTCTTTATTGTGATTAATAAATTATGGTTCTTATTTCATCTTGGCCTTATTAGCACGAAGCAACACGGTATTTATATGAAGTAAAAGATTAAAGGAAAAAAAAATAATCAACAATCTTAATACTAGGACCCAAAATTTTAAAATTACATAATTTTCTGTGCGTCCTTTGATAAGTTATGCAAGTAAACAATCAACAAATTACAGAAGGATGTACGACTATTTGTAACAAAAGCACCTTTTTTTTACATAAAGCCATTTACTAAGTGGTAAAACTAATTCATCAAAAACCTTTGAGTGGTGCCTTTTTCACTTCAAATGTGTATACATTAGTGCACTACTACTAGTTTCTGTGCAATTATATCAGTTTGCACAAATTTATCACAAAATCTTTAACAAATAGAAGAACAATACTATAACAGATATTGTATACTAATACATTATACAAATCAATCGCATTTAGCGCAATTCGAACCCGCTAACTTTGAATGTAAAATACAGTCACCCTAAAAATTACTACTGGGAAATTTTTAATTCAAACCCTGTCACCATTGCGCTTACTTCATAGCCCAAACAGTTGCTGTCATTCTGAAAGAAGAGGTGAGACATAATATGTAGTAAAAGTGTTATTTAAGGAAGCGCGTCTGCACGTTCGGCAATCGAACTAAAAAAACTTCAAAAATAAGAGCTTTAATTCTTGAACCCAATCTCTCGTTTATACAAATCGTGGAACACATTAAACGCCAATAAAATCCGAATTAGCCCATCGAATGCGCACTAAAAGACATGAATATACATTAACCAGTGAATATAAAAATGTTATAAATCACCATGAAGCCGAATTATTCGAGTCATATTCGTTAATGGGATGGACGAAAAACTGCACAATGTACTGGCAGTGCTAGCGACATTTTATTGAATTGCACATTAAAAACATTTTTGAACACTAGCATAAAATAAAAATACACATTTATCAACTGTAAGGGACGGAAACACACGGGATGTAATTGTATATAGTGCCGGTGTAGGTTATTACTAAGAAAAAAATACCTCGGCTCTTTAAACATACTTTGGACCCTTTACAACGTACCTATACTGACTCTGTCGGTGGTTTTCATTATTTCGCGCGTTCAATGAGAAGTGTATGTAATATATTTAAGAGCGCAGCCATCGCACGCACTCAGATTTTGTTTCGAACACGCGTTGCTCAGCACTAACGCCCGGTTTCCGATAGGCTGATTAACGCAAAAATTAACAAATCAACTGTCAAGCCTCTTGTTAAGTGAGTAATTTGATCAGCCTGTCTGTTGTCGTCTTCTATAGCGGTGATAGGGAGCCACTCAAAAGCTATCATTTTGACATCCATTTCTGAACTGCCTTGAAATATCCAAACTATACAGCGCTCCACTTAAGTCGCGCACTTAAGTAGAGTAAATACCTAGCTGGTAGACGCTACCAACGCGTGTCTAACGCAGTGCTAAGTACTCAAAATGTACTCGCTCTAAAAGACATAACGAATGAGAAAAAGCATATATGGTCGAATTGAGAAGCACAGAGAAGCTTCTTTGAAGTCGTTTAAAATCAGTTTTATGTAAACAGACAAACTTGTTTCTGGTATTTTACAAATTTCCTTGTAATATGAGTTAAAAATTGTATTTCATCGTCCATTATCTATTACCTTTTACTTTCCGACAGCCCGTTACAAACGCGTATGTGTGTATTTTAAACGGAAATGTTAAGGACATTCTGTCGCAATGTATGATACCAGTTAAAACAAACGTTCTAACTAACGTCCCCGCTGACAATATGGGTCTGTATTTTTGCTCGCTAAATGGCGTACATTTGGCAGGCTTTCATGGCGTGTTTTTAGAACAAGCACATTTTAACTCGCCGCGGAAGCCGTTCGAGGTTCCATCAGTTTTAATTTGAGATATTACATCGAACCTAATTCATATGCGTAGGATAGGTAGATAAAGATCTATATCCTTTTTTAATTTTTCTTACAAAACCTTTTTTGAATCGTCCTAACAGGTTTACAAGATGGTTGGTGTTTTTCATAAGCACGTTAAGTTTTCCGCCCATTTTTTTTTTGTTATAGCGTGTAATATGAAACATAATTCATCATTTCAATTCAACTGGTACATTTTTTCGTTGAATATACCTATTTTAGGATATTCAGATATGTTTCGAACCTAAGCTCGTAATATATTCTGTAGCAATCATCGTTCTCACTTCACTGCCTTTGGCCGAAAATATCCTCGCATATAGTTCCCCAAAACAGTCTCAACTAAACTGGTCACTAGTCATAGTACAATTGAGCGTAGTTAAATGTTAATGCAGACGCCAACTGCGGCTTCCAGATAATAAATTTACGTCCCCACTTTGTCGCTTAGACGTCCGTAATCTCTTTCTTACTTAATAGTTTTGTTAAGAATAGAATCAGTTTTACTCTTTTGATTTATGTTTTCTTGGTTTCCAATTGTGTTTCTTCTTAATTGGTTCTTATCTGAAAGTGACAGGATGCTCCAAATCAAGTGAACAAGGATGGATCAGATAACGCAAATGACAGCCTTTATCTGAAGTAGGAATAATTGCTTCATTGCAGCCAAATTTGGCCTACCAGCGTACGACAGCTATGCTGAATGAAGTCGGGGCCAAGTAAATGCCTCAACAACCTAACTACAATATTAAATTACTAAGCACACTTAATATTTTTAAATATATCAAAGCAATTACAAAATAATAACGGTATAAGAAAAATATGTATTTTTGACAAATTCTTATAATAGAAAGAACGTATTAAATTGAATATGTATAATTGAATCACAAAAGTTGTTAGATAGATTGATAATATCTATACACAGTTATATTTTTACTTAGCACCGACTACAGAATTATAAAATAATTTATTATTTATTCATTTTGATTTAACTAAATAAAAATACGTATTACTTTGTGCAAAGTAAATTTATTTTTTGGTTTTTAGTTTATTGTTTGAAGTCGTTTCTTTTTTTGTTAAAAAATATTTTTTTACTTAAAAACTACCGAATTGATTTTAAACAAACTTTAAAATAATAAAGCTTATATTTGGATAACAATTAATTAATAATTCAACCCTGTACTCCCACGAGAACGAGGGTAAAACCATGGAGCGGTACAAGTTTTGGATAAAAAATTATAATTAGACTAACTTTGTGTGCAACAGTTTAAATGAAAGCTGGTGAAATGAGTTATGAGGCTATTCCTTGAGCTAAATTCCTAAAATAGTTAGTCCCTCTGTACAATGCTCATTCTGCAACCAGCTCTGGCAACTCATTCTTTTGCTGTCTGTTTCTTAAGAAGCTATTGTTCCTGTCCCTTTCTTCTTTCCGAAACCCAGCAAAACTGTACAAACTAAAGGATAAAGGAAGGAAGGAAGATACCATGATGAGGTCGCTCAACGCGTCCCCCCCATTCTCAACCAATTAGGCGCCATACCTTTTTGGACTCATTATACAAATTATATTCGTCGGTATCGGACGGGCCATCGCGGGCTTAGCAAATATTATTTATGGTAATTGTTCGTGTCTGAGCACTGATGTTCAGATATTACAAAGAAAATTATGGTCCCATAATTAATGGAGATCATTACGGACCACATAGATACGGGCATTTATGGAGAACCCGCTGATGCTTGTGGATTTATCTTAAAAAAATCTCTATAACAAATAGCTTATTAAGCTAGCGAGTGCAATCAATATTCTATCAAACACGACTGGAAGTTCCGGATCTTTTAATTGCAAACAAACATACAGCATTCGAGCCATCTAGTATTACTCATTCAATGTTTGAATCTTTCTTCGGATTGATCTTTTAGTACTGATTTACCTTTTTGGGCTTCTGTAGCACACATACTCTGTATTTTAATGTGATCTTATTAACATTGTACAGATTTATTTTATTTTTTGTTTGTTAAATTTAGTTTTTGTTTTCCTCTTTTAATTTGTATATGTAATGTGGAACTGTGAATAAAAAGTTTATCTATCTATCTATCCCTAACGTCACCAAGTAGAAGTTAGCTACTTATGTCACTCATTATACATTCAAAGAACTTGGTTATAACCGAACTATAATAGTCTGTCCCTATTAAGAAATGATATAAATTACATATTACTTATATTGTAACTAAACCGTACCCTTCATAAGTTGGAGGCTTGGGGGTTGGTGAGATATTTATGACCCCCAGACGGTCTGGACCTCTAGTAATAATAGACCCTAAGGATCCCAACTATGCGCTAATTCTGAGAGTATGGAAAGAATTTTAACCTTTATACCGGATTAGAACAAGATAAGAACCATTGCATACTAATATTAAATACTTGCTACTAACATAATAATTACTAACATTAGTACCAATTTAAACTATTTAAAACGGGATATTTACCATGTCCACTGCTGAACATAGGCCTCCCTCAATGAACGCCAAGACGACCGATCCCTTGCTACTCGCATCCAACGCGGACCTGCCACTGCACGGAGATCGTCTTCCCATCTGGTTAATCCCAACACTTCGAGGGAGGCCTATGTTCAGCAGTGGACGGATAAAGGCTGATGATGATGATGATGATGATGATGATGATGATTTACCATGTGAGTCTCGTGAACATGACATTCCTAGACAATGTCGCAATATCGAGCTCCGCGAAAGAATATTAAAAAAACATGGTATTTATCGCGTTTTAAATAGTTTAAATAATTAAAATGAAAAAGAAATGTGGTGTCGTGGGACACCAGGTAGGAACGAAGTTCCTTCGGCTAAAAAGAAAGGTATTATACACTACTCGCTCGTGTATGCGACTGTCGCGCCTGCGCACGTCTCATTTAACGCTTTTTATTCCACGCACTTTTTCTTACGGTTTTTCTATCACATTTTTTTCAGTTCGGTCGCGCAGCAAAATCCCTATCCCCTCCAAGCCTGCCGTAAGGAACTTCGTTCCAATAATCATGTTAGTTTGAAATCCTTTTTAAACGACTTCAAGGAAGGACACGTTTCTCAATTCGACCGTATATATGCTTTTACTACCAATATAATATTATAAATATGAAGGTGTGTAAGTGTGGATGTTTGTTACTCTTTTACATAAAAACTACTGTACGGATTACTACGAAACTTTACAATCATATAACTTACACATCAGAATAACACATAGGCTATAATTTATCGTCGTTCCCCCACGGAATGGAAATACGCGGGTGAAACCGCGGTACGATGCTTGTTTCAAATCTATGTTTGAAATGCCACAATAAAAAAATGTGATAGATGTAATAATTATTACTTTGATCACATGGAACATAGCTTTTCAAATTTAATAAAAAAGTTATACAATTTTGTAGGTAGTTATTATAAAATTAAGGGCCTGTTTCACCACTTCCATAAAAGTGCCGGATAGGCTATCCGCAACATATTTGACAGATACTCCATACTCTATCTGTCAAATATATTGTGAATAGCCTATCCGGCACTTATCTGGAGGTTGTGAAACAGACCCTAAATAAAATAAAAACTAAAAATATTGTATAAATTAAAATTGCATATTACACAAAATGAAAAATAATAATGATGATGAATGACCTATTAGTCGCTTTAGTGTCACGTAACAATATACAAAATATAAAGGATAATAAAATTCACCATAAACTTATTTACTTGGAGATCCCTTATCAAATACTAAATAACAATACAATTTCACCTCCACGCGCACGTACAACTCGTAAAATATACGTACAACATCCATACATATAAACGAGTGGAACCCGTGTGTATGTACATAGAAAACCTTGAAAGAAACGCGAGTTACGACGATAAAATAGAGAAAAAAGACATTTTAAATATCTCTTTCTGTATATTATTATGTTATACTAATCTTAATATACATAATATAGAGGAAATCGAATGACAATAATAAAAAATTTATTTTACTTATATTTTATTACCAGCGACGATGGTCCAGTGGTGGAAGGACTCGGCTTCCTATACGAGAGGTTCCGGGTTCGATCCTGACGCGTCCGTGTGTGCCTTAAAATGGGTTTCTCTAAATTTCTAAGTGCACCCCAAACACGAGACCATCGCTCGCTCACCGGTGAAGGAAAACAACGTGAGGAAACCTGCATGTCTGATGAGATTGAAAGTCTTTGCAGGTATGTGAAGTTCACCAACCCGCACTGGGCCAGCGCGGTGAACTATTGGTCCATTACCCTCCTCGCCTGATTTCGAGGAGGAGACCCGTGCCCAGCAGTGGGACATTAAGGGTTGATTGTTGGTTGTTGTTGATTGAGCAAAGCTATGTGGAACAGCTAGCAACACGTACAATACATAAAACACGTACATTATAAATACGTACACATAAAATGTACGTACAATGAATAAAATGCACGTAAAAGGTATAAAATACACGTACAATATACACGTACACGGTATAAATAGGCGGAGATTGGAGAGTAAGCGAGCCTTACATGCAACAATGATAATTCCGGAAAAAATCAGTTTCGTTGACACTGCGTGACGAAGTCGCGGTGTCACAACGTGACTTGACTTCGTACGGATTATGTGTGGTGCAAGTAATGAGAGACGGACAAGACAACGCTACAGCTAAGCGCAAGCGTATATAAAAGCATCGTTACACATTTTAAACAAAAGCAAATTCTGCATCAATAGTTCAAATAAATCCAAGCAAAGTAAGCGTGCGTACGGATCATGTGTGGTACAAGTGATGAGAGTCGGACAAGACAACGCTACAGCTAAGCGGAAGCGTATATAAAAGCATCATTAAAAATTCTCAGCAAAAACAACTTTTGCATCAATAGTTCAAATAAATCCAAGCAAAGTAAGCATGCGTACGGATTATGTGTGGTGCAAGTGATGAGAGACGGACAATAAAATGCTACAGCTAAGCGGAAGCGTGTATAAAAGCATCATTAAAAATTCTCAGCAAAAGCAAATTCTGCATCAATAGTTCAAATAAATCCAAGCAAAGTACGTAGTAAGTTAGTTCGGATTATGTGTGGTGCGAGTGATGAGACGGACAATACAACGCTTCAGCTAAGCGTATATAAAAGCAAAGTTAAAAATTCCAAGCAATAGCAACTTGTGAAACAATAATTCAAATGAATGCAAGCAAATGAAACATTGAATATGTTAGTAATATCTTAATAACGTCTTGTCACCTATGTTTATAACTAGTTGTTTTAGCGTATTAGCTGCTGAAAGACGTGTTATTTCTGGCAAAGAACTTGGTCTTGCATTTTAAAGCAAGGAAGTGGTTATATGATAGCTTCAAATAATAAGGATATTAATTAAGAAAGTTTATTAATTAGCAACCTTTCTGTATTATTTTTTAATGCAAATAATAACGATATAGAATGTCACCGTATTATTCTACTGTAATTTTCACTGTATTATTTACAAAAACCGATCTCGCGTTAAAAACTACATTCGTGTCATAGTATGACTGTACTTAGATATATTTTTTTAAGAAAGACATAATATGTTTGAGTTTTTCGGTAATAGTAAATTTATATATCTTATCGCTTAAGCTTGTAGTTTACACTCAAATATGAATCTCCCATCTCAACAAGGTCACGAAATCTGAAAGAGTGAGGTCTCTTTTCTTATTACTTTATTTTTACTTAGTAAAACGAAATTTGTCACCCAAACCTGATTGGAAGGTTACATTGCTCGGTTTACTTAGGGTGAGAATAAATGTTAAAAAATGGAAGAGAATAAGGATTTTGAGTATGATATACAATATTATATATATTTATATGCTAAACTTTGACACGTAAGTTATCAACCGTCCATGGTTAATTTTCTTTTTTTTTCCCTCTACTGCTGTATATAGGCCTCAGTCAATGAACGCCAAGCTAAACCAAACGTCTAAGCATCAATAAAAAAAAATGTTTTGATACTGTTCTCCTCATCTATTATTTCTTATTGTCTATGAAATAAATAAAGATAAAGTTATTTTATTTGTAAACATGAGTAATAAAGAGAAGTTAGCTATGAAAATGGCAATGTTAATTTAAAATTAGTTAAAAGTTTGTTAGATAAGTATATTATCTATAATTATTATAAATGAACTCTGTTTTAGTACATACTGGAATTAAAGTGTATAATAATTATTAACAGAAATCGATTTTAGTCCGTTAATAAATTAATACGTGTAGATATTAAATATTGAAGCCTTTTAAAAGCTTAAAGGACGCATGGAAGTACCTGACGATTATAATATAATTATAGCAAATCATATTATTTTTACCTGTTTCCTTGGTCTAAGACCTATACGTTAGTTAGGCTATTGAATCACAAAAATGTTATATCAAACCCACAAATCTACACTAATATTATAAAGAGGAAAACTATGTTTGTTTGTTTGGTTGTAATGAATAGGCTCAAAGAGTACTGGACCAATTTCGAAAATTCTTTCACCATTCGAAAGCTACATTATCCACGAGTAACATAGGCTAAATTTTATTCTGATAAAAAATAGGGTTCCATAATATATTTCGGTTTTTCGGACACAAAGTGTAAAAATTGTTATTTTGCTTACTAAGATCCCGTTGTAAATATTAGTTAACGCAGGCGAAGCTGCGGGCAACAGTTAGTGTATAAATAAAGACAGATGGAGCATGCCGAACACCCGACGCTTCAAAGCGAATAAATTCAAAAGCGCTCTCAAGTGCTTGACATAGCGTCGTACTCTAAACGTTAATTAGATTGTATCGCTTTTGAATTCGTATTCGCTTTGGTGGCGTCACTTGCGTGTTTGGCATGCTCCATCTGTCTTTATTCAAATTGTAGCGCAATCAAATTAAAAACTATCGCAGTATAGATATACAGCTAGTTTCAAGACCACAATTTTTAGCCACAGCACGACAGGAATTCCTGTCAAACCGTTGACAATGTGGCGAGTGTGTGATGAGGTAAGCCGGTTCACATCTATGATCCAGAGCTGTCAACACACACCCCTCAAAGAGAATTGCGCCAGATATTTCTACGGCTTATACTAACTGTTACACTCGGCTCGCGTCACTACTGACCATGTGAAATACATGTAAATCCTGAGACTAGATCAAGATTAAATATCATATAAGATTAAATCTCAAGAATAAAATAAAGACGGTCCGGTGGCAGGGATGCGCTGTGCCGTGCTTCTGGCTGCTTGGGTGCCACCATCTTGCTTGTTACTGGTGGGAAGGATGCGCTGTTGCCAACTGCATGGTTTTTCAGCACCACCATCTTGCATATTTTTCCAGTGAAACGGCTTCGCTACGTTTAGGAGGGAAGGTCAAGACATGCAGTGTAATTATTTGCACAGATACATAATAGTTCCAGATAATCTGATTGATGTTCATAAGCAGCGTCGATTGACGAAGCCATTGCATCTGGTTTGAAATCATCATCATAATCATCATCAGCCTTTTTCCGTCCACTGCTAAACAGAAGCCTCCAAAAACTTCAAGATGACCGATCCCTTGTCACTCGCATCCAACACGTTTGGACACAACCATCATTTTTTTTGTGCTTTTAATCTGATCTTTTTCAGAGCTTCTTCTGCCTTCTATTCTGTCATAGCAAGTGGGGCGTACATCAAAACATAAATCACAAACAACAATGGCAGTATTCAAACCTCCTACCTCGGTATAATGCCCAATATGATAGTTACAAAATTTGTATTTATGAATGGAAAATAAAATTATCGCATTCGCAAATATTTACAATTATTTCTAAATATTATGTTATAAGATAAAATCTTATCTATACATATAATAAATTTGTAGAGGAGTCGTTTCTGTACATTGAAAATATTTAAAAAAAGAATAGCCTGGGTGTTAAAGGATTACTAACAGAATCCATTTCCAGCATTTTTGGAATTTTTGTCTGTTTGTCTGTTTGTCTGTTTAGTTGTGCACGCATCACGTGAAAACTACAAAACCAGTGTAAATAAATTTTATCCATAAAAATTTAGCGTAACTTAGAGTAACATTTAGTTTTTGTTTCATCGCAATCGCTTCACTCTATCAAAAGATATATGTATTTGAAATGTAGCTAATTAAGATACTTAACAAATAGGATCAGATCAACGCCATCTATTGACCATTTACGGCGGCTTTCAATATCCTATCTATCATAAAATTTTCTTATCTATCTTGAAATTTTGACACATTTTCTTAGAAAATCTGTCAAAATTTTAAGATATATAAGAAAATTTTAAGATAGGATATTGAAAGCCGCCGTTATAGTACCGATTTATTGACGATTTACAGTACCGACTTATAAGTAGGTATGTAGGTTGTCAACAGATGGCGTTGCATGTATCTGATCCTATTTGTTAACTTTAACGAATTTGTTATTATATTTTGTTAAAACCTTAAAACGTTGGAAAGAAATAGTAATCCTTACTTAATATTATAAATGCGAAAGTAACTCTGTCTGTCTGTCTGGCTGTTACGCTTTCACGCCTAAATCACTTAACCGATTTTGATGAAATTTGGTACAGAGATAAACTAGAGCTTGGAAAAGGACATAGTCTATTTTTTATCGCGAAAAAAAGCTTAGGGGGGTTTAAAAAGGGAATGAAAGTTTGTATGGAAGTTTGTCATTATACATAGAAGATGACGCCTTAAAACTTTGTATTAAGGCACTTAATAAGAATTAAATAACCATGATTATTAATTGTTCCACCGTCTTTAAGGTTTTCGCCTATATGAGCAAACATAGGAGATGAAAGTTTTTAGGGTAGTTCAAAAAAAATCTGGGTTGCGTTGGCGCAGTGCGACGTAGTGGGGGAAATGTCGCTATATTGCTACCCGAACAGGCAGATACGTGAGGGCATTTTTTCCGCTGTAACAATTTCGATTTGTTCATAGAATTTTGCTTTCGTTAATGTTCTTAATATATTCGGCGAAATACAATGTTTCATGTATTGTTATTTGTATTTAATTATTTAAATATATGTTATTGAATGGAAAAAAGGGGGCTGCTATATGTGCACGTTCTAATAAAGCTTAAAAAAGAAGATGCGGCCCATCCAAATAGATAAAGAATTGTATGACACTATTATCCAAAACATGGTACACGGTCCCTGTGGTGTTAGAAATTCAGCCTCGCAATACATGAACATTAGAAAATGCACAAGGATTTTCACTAATCAGTTGATAAAAGAAACTGTGCAAATTGACAATGGCTATCCGTTGTACAGGCGCACAGCGCCCGAAGACGATGGCCGAACAGTTACAATTAAGACTCGATCTGGAGCGAACGAAACCTTAGACGTCCCATATTTGCCTATTTTATATAAAATTTTCAATGCTCATATTAATGTAGAAGCCTGTAGCTCTGTCCGCGCAATCAAATATACAAATATATAAACAAAGGAATTGACAGGCTATAATATTTAATCTCAGGAATGAAGGTGGAGCACATCTTCTGAATGAAGTGCAAACATTTCAAGCAGGACGTTACGTCAGCAGTAATAAAGTAGCGTGGCGGCTCCTTAGCTTCCTCTTGCCTGAAAGACATCCAACAGTAACCTATCTTGCTGTACACTTAGAAAATGAAGAGAGAATATTTTACCGAGAACAATTTCCAAGAAAAAGTATCTACACCGCCCAAAACAACATTAACAGCCTTTTTCCATCTTTGTCAGGGCGATTCCTTTGCCAAAACGTGTTTCTGTGCTAAAATCTCCCGTTGTTATACCTGAAACACATCTACAAAGGACTGCGAACGCCGTTTTCAATGTCTGTTGAAAATTGGCCCAGAATGAAATTATCTGATGCCCTTGGTCATGTGTACACCGTCCACGATACTAATTTTGAATGTTTCTGTTTACGTTTGCTGCTACACCAAATTCAGGGTCCTATAAGCTATAATGATCTTTAAATTGTCAACGGCCAGAAATTCGAAACATATAGAGAAGCATGTGAAACTCTGGGTCTGTTAGAGAATGATAATCACTGAGACGAAACTATAAAGGAAGCTGTCCAGTGCAAATCACCAGCCAAAATCAGAGACCTTTATGCAAGCCCTTATAATATTATCATCTTGCGGGCTATCTTATCCTAATGAATTATGGAACAAATATAAAGAGTACATGGCGGAAGACATTTTGCGTAGGCTACATTAGACACACACGAACATGATATACAATGAACACATTTATCATCATCAGCATAACGAAGCCCCTGGAAAATTTAAGACAAAGTAATGGCTATAGTGGGTAAGCGTTCGAATGAATTTGGAATGATTAGTCCTCGGAGAACGAACGAAAATATTACTACCAGAACAAAAACGAGTATATGGCTATGGCACAATCAATAAGCAGGGGGAGGAAGTTTTGGACTTTAGTGTGAGACACAACCTCTCCTTAATTAACACATTTTTCCAAAAAAAGGCAGAACATTTGATAACGTACAAGAGCTCAGGACATAGCACACAGATTGATTACATTTTGGCAGACAGGACTTCATTGAAAAACTTCAAAGACTGCAAAGTGATCCCAGGCCATGACTTAAGCTCGCAGCACCGAATCTTAGTCACAAGCTTGACAT
The DNA here is from genome assembly GCA_905333005.2 of Lycaena phlaeas. Classification (NCBI taxonomy): domain Eukaryota; kingdom Metazoa; phylum Arthropoda; class Insecta; order Lepidoptera; family Lycaenidae; genus Lycaena; species Lycaena phlaeas. The sequence goes on along the minus strand of HG995175.1, from coordinate 1,210,020 downwards.
TGCCAAATCCAATCAAATCAATAAAAGATAAAACCCCAAAAATTAAATGGCAAAAACTGTACAATGCTAAAGGGGATGAACTAGTAAACAAGCTTGAGGAATATATGGAAAAAGATATGAACATCGACTATAACAACAACGCAGAACCAATGTGGTCTAACTTAGAAACTGTGTGTCAAAGAAACGCAGCCACAATCCTCGGAATATCTAAAGGAGGCCTTAATATCAACAAAGACCCTACGTGGTGGAACGAGGATGTAAAACAGGTAGTAAAGACCAAAAGAGATCTCTTTAAACTGTGGCAAAAAACAGGGCGCGATGAAGATCACATGAGATACAAAGAAGCGAAGAAATTGGCGAAATGTGTTGTGGCCCAATCAGTTGCGCAATCGAGGGAAAGGCTATATAAAAGAATTGAAGACGCTAAAAATGATGTAGAAGTATTTAAACTAGCTAAACAGCGACACAAATCGACCATAGACATTAAGGTCAACAAATACATCAAAGATGAAAATGGGCAGCTCCTAACAGAAAATGCTAGTATCACTAACAGATGGCGTCAGTATTACCAAGAGCTATTGAACGAAGAATTCCCTAGCCAGACTTTGCACTCCGGGCTACCCATTGCAGGACCGGTGCCCAGAATCGAAATAGCTGAAGTAAAACACGCAGTAGCGCAAATGAAAAACCACAAAGCGGTAGGTCCTGATGAAATACCCGCAGACGTTTGGAAAAAATTAGGTTGTATCGGCCTGGATTGGCTCGCGAGGCTATTCAACACCATCCTGACTTCATGTACTATCCCAGAGGCATGGCGCCAAAGCTACTTAGTACCATTCTATAAAAACAAAGGAGATGTCAGTGTCTGTGGAAACTATAGAGGTATTAAGTTGACATCTCACACGCTCAAAATTTGGGAGAGGATACTTAGCAACCGCCTTTCTAAACAAATTATCATATCTGAAAACCAACATGGCTTCACACCATCAAAATCCACTACCGACGCTATCCAGGCCATTCGAATCATTATGGAGAAGTATAGGGCAAACCGCGAAGATCTACACCTGGTCTTTATTGACCTCGAGAAGGCGTTTGACCGGGTGCCTCGGAAACTCGTGTGGCAAGCCATGAGGGCACAAGGTATACCTGAGTACTATATCACCCTAGTACAGGATATGTACTACAGGAGCTGCACAAGCGTGAGAAGCCTGGCCGGACTAAGTAAAAGCTTCGAAGTCAAAGTAGGCGTCCACCAAGGTTCAGCCCTGAGTCCACTTCTCTTCAACATGGTAATGGATTACTTAACAAAGGACATTCAGTCTCCCTTACCGTGGTGTATGTTATACGCAGATGACATAGTCCTCATAGATAAAGATGTTAGGCTTCTCCAAACTACCCTCGAAAAGTGGCAACACGCGCTGGAAAATAACGGCCTTCGAATAAGCAGGTGTAAAACTGAATACTTGGAGTGCGCATTTAGTGGTAACACCAACAGCTCCAACTCCATTCGCATTGACGGAAATCCACTGCCAAAGGTATCCCAATGCAAGTATTTGGGTGTGATTCTGACAGCCGACGGGAACATTGAGGCTGATGTTACTCACAGAATTAACGTGGGATGGCAGAGATGGAGGGCTTTGACAGGGGTTTTATGTGACACTAAAATGCCGATTAAAACCAAAGGCAAAATATATAAGACCGCAGTCAGACCAGCCATGACGCATGGCACCGAATGCTGGGCAATAAAGAAAGCCCACGTACAGAAAATGCATGTAAGTGAGATGAAGATGCTAAGATGGGCAGCAGGTGTAACCAGACTCGATAAAGTGCGAAACGAGCACATCAGAGGAAGTTTCAAGGTCGCGCCTATATCAGAAATACTCACCGAGAACCGCCTACGATGGTTTGGTCATGTCATGAGACGTCCCGAAGACCATGTGGTAAAACAGGCCTTACGTCTGCCTATTAATAATAAAAGAAGAGGACGCCCGCAGGCTACCTGGTGGTCCACGGTAGCTAAAGACTTAGAGCTTGCCCAAATAAATATTTCGACAACCCAGGACAGACTGTCCTGGCGCAATAGAACGAGGAGAGCCGACCCCAAATAATGGGAACAGGCTAGGACAAAGAAGAAGAACAAAAACGAGTATTTGACGAAGTGTTGCAGCTAACAGAACCTGGGAATGGCGCGCTACTCTTTGATCTCACCCAGGAAGATTCACCTATCTGTAATTTTAGTAAAAATAGCGCATGGCATGCTATTGCACGTCAGTGCAAAATCTTGGTGTGGGATGAAAGTACTATGGCGCACAAAAAAGAGTAGAAACACTAAATTGAACGCTCCGGGATTTGCGCAACAGTACCTATGTTATTTTAATTTTTATTTTTATTTATGGGAGAGATGGTGGTTTTATTGGCTGGTGATTTCCGCCAAACGTTAGCAGTCATTCAGAAGGGGACACTTGCAGACGAAACTAAAGCATGTCTCAAGTCGTTCGCTATATGGGCCACCGTAATGAA